>CM053336.1:1392766-1667766 GCA_028583605.1 Dastarcus helophoroides | reverse complement strand
TGTAATTCGACTGTGATCTAGTAACTCATAAATTTATTTTTTCTACTCAAGATACAACTAACAGATAATCATCCGTAAGCTGCCATTGCACTAAATATTCTTAAATATTTGGATTTTTTTTGTAGAACGAACTGGTCCTTTGGTATCTTCAAAAATTAATATACAAATCTTATCCCCTGAAACCAAAGCGAAACTTAACGCGTTTCGATAGCTAAGCTATCAATATTGGTGGAACGGATTGGTCCTTGGTTATCTTCAGTAATTGAAATACAAAATGACCCCTGAAACCAAGAAAGATTTTTAAAAAATCTTAATCTTTCTTGGTTTCAGGGGACGAGATTTGAATTTCAAGCTGTCAATGCTCAAGTATTCGGTATGTTTAAGATTTTTTAAATGAAAATGTTAACTAAATGATGCTTTGGAGCAAGTTGGCATTTTTTAATTTTTCGTGGTTTCAGAGAACAAGATGTGTATATCATTAACTACTGATACCGCAATCGGCACGGCTTCCTTCAACAAATCTCTGCGAATCAATCCGAGGATGCGTCAAAGTTTCAGCGACATTTTCAGGCGGCGGCGGCAAATCCACATTTTGCTCGCCGTCAAATGCAACCAGTCATTGCGCTTGAACATTCACTCTGCCGTACTATAACAGAGGGATTAGGACTGATATTGTTCCATTCAGTCGCGGTCTTCGTACTCCGAGCTTTCAGCCAGTTCGGTGTTTTTAGCGGAGCGCTGTAGTTGGAAACGTGCGCGCATCGCCTTCTTGATTTGATTTTCGAATTCGGTCCCGCGTATTTTTTTCACCGTCGCGTCTTATTGTCTCAATTTTCGGTTTTTATTATATGCCGTTTTGATTATTTTCGGAGATTTAGGTAAATATGATGATTTACGAATTGTTGTAGATGCTGAATTTGTTAAGTTAGCTGCTGAAAAACTTCGGTTTGGGGTGAATATTTTGTTGTTTTATTGGGTTAAGTCGCTCTATATTTTATTCAGGGGTCATTTATTTGCTAAATCTGTGTCTATAATTTTGATAGAACGGATCGGTCTTCAAAATTTGAAATACGAATCTTGTCCCCTGAAACCAAGACAATGAACACAACAGTTGCTCATCTTCATAAGATGGTAG
Source organism: Dastarcus helophoroides (assembly GCA_028583605.1). Lineage (NCBI taxonomy): Eukaryota > Metazoa > Arthropoda > Insecta > Coleoptera > Bothrideridae > Dastarcus > Dastarcus helophoroides. The sequence continues at coordinate 1,666,631 of CM053336.1, read as the reverse complement.
CTTGGCTGTCGAACGCGTTAGAGAAGCTCTTGTTGTATTTGTTAATTTTTCTTGGTTTTGGGTATCTCTGAAGATGACAGCTTGGCTATCGAAACGGCTGTTTAATCTTTCTTGGTTTCAGGGGGATAAGATTTGTATTTCAATTTTTGGTTTCAGAGGACAAGATTTGTTATCCGTATCTAAACTACTTTTATCGGAGGATAGTTCCTCTACTAACATCTGCATGTAAAAGGAGTTAAAAACTTTTTTTTTTCAATATAAATCGTCTCAGTCATTCTGAATATATCGTTTTTAATTGAAGAGATTTTGTGGTTTTAAAATTGTGGCAGTCACCAGTTCCATAAATGTTGAAAATACAGAACTTGTCCCCTAAAATCAATCAAATGTTGAAATTTTCATAAAAAAGTCAAAATTTTATTAAACCTCCTTTTAAGTCGCTCAAAATTGTGTATAAATGTTAAACTTTATAAAAGTCGAAACACAGAATTTGTCCCCTGAAACAAAGAAAGATTAAAAAACACAACAAAGGTTGCTGCTCTAACGCGTTTCGACAGCCAAGCTGTCATCTTCAGTATCTCTCTGTTGTTGTGTTTTTTAATCTTTCTTGTTTCAAGGGACAAGTTCTGTATTTCAATTTTTGAAGATAACGAAGGACCAGTCCGTTCCACCATAAATTTTGCTGTCGACTGTATAAAAACTGTCTAATTGAAAGTGGACAATTTTTTCATTTCTTTAGTTATTACAAAGGAAAACTTGGTTAATATAAATACGAAAATTTAGTAACATAAATAAAAGTAAGAAAGAAAGAAGAATGCAACCTAGACTACAAATTCATGCAGCCCTCCAGGCGGCGTGTATAGTGAATCATAGGTAGCGCTGAACTACCAACAGTTGAAACACTGCCACCTAGCGAAGCGGTTGCTCTCTAGGAGAGTTCCCAGAAGACAAGGATTCTAATGCACAGACCAATAGGTTTGAACATTTATTAGATTCGAAGTTTAGAAACCAAATACCGGTTTCGATCATGTTAGCATTTGAGTTAGATATACCAAACTAACAAGCTCTAACGATCGAAACGGGTCTTTCGTTTCCAAACTTCGAATCTAATAAATGTTCAAACCTATTCCTCTGTGCATTAAACAACATAGAACTCTGTGTGAGCTCGACTTGCTCTTAGAGGATTTTTTTAAACTAAAAAAGTGTCACTTAAGTTCATTGTACCTGAATTTTTGATAACGAATTTTTCAAACCATAAAATTAAAAAATTCGTTACCAAAAACGTTTGTCGACGCGAGGAATCACTAGTGGGAATAAATGGGTACATTTAACCCCCGATTTAATTTGATTAGAATTTAACTTGCCAGAGATATGCCCATTTTGTTGCCAATTAGCATCGTAAATTGGCAAAGGAATCAAATTGGGCTCATAAATATTAAATGCAAAGCCCCCTAATATCATAAATTAATCAGAAACGAAAACTACTCGTGGTTGTTTTACTCGAAAAGATGAATATTTGTTCTGCTCTTTATCACAATTAACCACAATATATGGGTCCAGAATAAAAGCGACGTAATTTATAATTGTTACACTGATTCATTTGGTTTTTATCTTAAACAATTGGCAATTTGATAATTAAATTTATCGTGTGCATTCGAGATATTTTTCTCGATGACATGAGTTTCAAATTGTTTTTTTCAGACCTCTATTAACGTAAATTGTCTTTGATTCGTTTTCTGTTCACAAGTTTATTAAATTATATTAACTCCCAACTAACAATTTGTGTTTGAAAATAGAACTCATCAAGATCTAAATGAAGTGTGTCCTATATAATTTTCAATTAAGGACGAACGCAATTTCGGACATCGCCAGTGATGCAGTATATCGATTCTATTGTGTACTGACACTGAAATGCATTCTTCAGAGTTTATTCGTTCAGATCTTATACAGAAGTGCTTGAAACTGGTCTCTTTCTGGAAAGTTGGGCTCGTTCTGGAAAGTTGTTACATTTTCGTTGTGCCACAGTGTACCATCATGATCAATTTTTTTGATACAAAACTTTTTTTTTCGGTGGAAGAGTCTGGTCCTTGGTTGTCTTCAAAAATTGAAATACAAATCTTGTCCTATGAAACCAAGAAAGATTAAAAAACACAAAAAAGGTTGCAACTTTTGTTGTATTTGTTAATATTTCTTGGTTTCAGGGGACAAGATTTGCATTTGAATCAATTTTTTGATTCAAAACTTCATCTTACCGAGTAATCATGTTGGTATTTGAGGAAGTCTTAAGCCTTTGTATTAGGAGGTCGAATGTGCCTTAAAAAAATTAAGTAATAAGTATCACCTCTTCCATGGTTCATTGTTGCACTTTTCTAAATATAATTCATAAAACTTTGCAGCAGCAAGGTTCTATTTACATGTTTCATGACGTTTTATATGCTATGTATGCACTTGTTGCAACTGAAATAAAGACACTAAAAAATTACCATCATTTTATTGGACTTTTCTTTCCGCCTCGTTCAATATTTTTTTACCTTAAAACAAATCGCTTTAATTGCATCATATTTCGATTACGAATGTTTTATCGGAAGTTAAGGTCACTGGGGTACTTCTCTATGGTCATGGTTTACCATATAGGAGATCGTGGGTTCGAATCCCTCCGGGGCCTCCAGGAAGTGTGTACAACAACCGCAACCATAGACTAGTTTCGGGCTTCCGTATCCTCATCAGTATGGTACGGTGGTTGTATGCACTTCCCCTTATCAGATCTTTCTAGAAGCTTTTCTTACGTACTAAATTCTACAATTTACATTTCGTTACAGTCTATTCGTTTCTTCAGTTCTATTCGTTTTTTCCTACCTTCTAAGAACTATGATATTCGGTGTTGGTTTATTATATAAAAAGCAAATGTCAAATATTATTTTTGACATTAGGTCCAAATTTTAAAAAAAATTAAAATAAATACATTTCTAACAATGTATACCAAATTTTTTGCCCCAAATATACACTATGACGACAAGTACTCGATGTTGCTGGATCAACATAACTGAGGATCAGTCACTCTCGTCTTCCCACAGGAGTAGCTTAGAAAAATCTATCTAGGTACTGATGGTTGAGCATTCATTTGTTGCAAAACACGTAAGATTTAATAATTATCTATTATTAGAATCACTGGCACACCTAATGCTTGGTTTAAGACTTCCAGGTGAAAAGACATTAATTTTAACGATCTCATGCATTTAGAGTTCGAAATGCAATTACAGATTACATCCAAATCATAACGAAAGACCAAACAAGATGAGAAATGACCTCAATCGTTTAAAAAATGACTTAAATTAAATCGAATTCTCCTAAATTAGTTTTCTCGTTAAAATCTTATTCATCAGCGTCTTCCTTTGAAATTTTAAATAATATTACTTCTTATTTGTCTTATTATTACTTCATAGATTATTGCGGTATATGGGGTGCCCACTCATGGTATCATTATTAAACTTAAGATAAAGTGATTAATTTTTTTATGAATATTTTGTTTCGTTTTTTATTTATTTTTATGAATATTCGTCCTAAAAAAAATTCAATTGACCATTTAAACTTCCTTTCGGGCTGTTACAAACCCCGGGCAACTTCGAAATCTCTAAATAAGAATGAGACAGTTGCGCAATCGAGAATTGGGAGAAACAAAGCATTTCTTTGGTTATTCCTGATGAAATCATGCAAGTCATTGAATGATATATTTTTTGAGAAACAGACGTTGATTGATTTGTTTTTTCTCATGAGATAAGGTATTCCAGAAGAAAGCCTGAAATTAAAAAAAACCGTCGCAAGTGCTACAAAGTGACTACATTTTCCGACGAGTTTTAATTTCTTTCTCAAAGTTTCAAAGTTCTGAAATTTTTTTCTCAAAATTGCAAGTTTATGTCGAATTTTAGATTTTGGTTATTTTAAAACTTCGATTTTTTTTCGTATAATTTAAATTTACTCGTTTTCCTTTAAATTTTTTTTTTCAAAAATGTTACTTTTGTCCCAAAATTTCGGCTTCTTTCTCAAAATGTTTACCTTTCCTAATTTCGATTTTTTGTCAAGATGTTTTATTTCGATTTCTCCGTAAATTTTCATCTTCTTTTCACTTTAATTTTTACTTTTTACTATTATTATTATTTTATTATTTATTTTTATTGCCTATTGACGTTTTCTCACATTTTCAATTTTTTTAAATTACGATCTTGGTAAAATTCCAAATTTTTCTCAAAATTTCGTCTTTTTTTTTATAAAAATTTGGACTTCCTCTAATTTTTTTGTTTTCTCAAAATTAGGACCTCAGCATTTTAATTTACGACAAAATTTACACTTACAATTTCAACTTGCTCGAAATTTCGACTTACAGTTTCAACTTGCCCAAAATTTCGACTTTTTTTTTTCTCAAAATTCTGACTGTTCTCGATATCTTCAACTTTCATCTTAAAATTCCGACTTTTTTTTCGTTATTTCGACATGTTGCCCAAAATTCCGATATTTTTTCGTTATTTCGTCATCTTGCCCAAAACTTTTATTTTGACGTTTTCGTAAATTTTGATTTTTTTAAAATTGCGGCGTTTTTTAGTTTTTTAATTCGACTTTTTTTCTTAAAGTTTATATTTTCTTATTGACTGTTCGATTTTTCTTTCAATCATTTAGATTCTTTTGTTCCAAAACTTCTTTCTCAAAATTTTTACCTTTTTTTTCAAAATTCCAATTTTTTATTAAGAAATTTTAATTTAGTTTCTACGCAAAATTTTCGTTCTCTTTTGTCTTTTATTTTCAAAGTTTTTTTCCCAAATTTTGACTTTTTCTCACATTTTCGATTTTTCTTTCAATCATTTAGATTCTTTTGTTCCAAAACTTCTTTCTCAAAATTTTTACCTTTTTTCAAAATTCCAATTTTTTATCAAGATATTTTATCTAAGTTTCTACGCAAAAGTTTTGTACTCTTTTGTCTTTTATTTTCAAAGTTTTTTTCCCAAATTTTGACTTTTTCTCACATTTTCGATTTTTTTTAAATAACGATTCTTCTTAAAGTTCCAATTTTTACTCGAAATTTCGACTTCTTTACAAAAATTTCGACTTCGTTACAATTTCAACTTCCTCAAAATTTTTATTGTTTTGTGAAAATTAGTGGCTCGAAATTTCAACTTGTGACAAAATTTCAACAAAATTTCGTCTTTTTCCTACTTTTCCAAATTTTCTACTTCTTTTCCAAATTTCGACTTTTTCTCACATTTTCGATTGTTTTTTAAATGTCGATTCTTCTTAAAGTTCCAAGTTTTTCACGAAATTTCGACAGCTTTTTAAAAAACTTCGACCTCTTCAATTTTGTTTTATTTTTTCTCAAATTTAATACCTCGAAATTTCAACTTATGACAAAATGTCAACAAAATTTATACTCAATTTTAACTTTCTAAAAATTTCGTCTTTTTCCTATTTTTCCAAATTTTTTACTTCTTTTTCAAATTTTCGACTTTTTCACACATTTTCGATTTTTTTAATGTCCAATGTCCGATTCTTCCTAAAGTTTCAATTTTTTTATCGAAATTTCGACGTCTTTATAAAAATTTCGACCTCTTCAATTTTGTTTTATTTTTTCTAAAATTTAATACCTCGAAATTTCAACTTATGACAAAATGTTAACAAAACTTATACTCACAATTTCAACGTTCTCAAAATTACGTTTTTTTCCTACTTTTCCAAATTTTTTACTTTTTTTCCAAATTTTCGACTTTTTCTCACATTTTCGATTTTTTTAATGTCCAATGTCCGATTCTTCCTAAAGTTCCAATTTTTTTTTCGAAATTTCGACGTCTTTTTGAAAATTTCGACTTCCTTAATTTTTTTATATTTTTTTTTTCAAAATAAGGAGCTCGACATTTTAACTTACGATAAAATTTCGACAACATTTATACTTTCAGTTTCAATTTACTTAAAATTTCGACTTCTTCCTCAAAATATTGACTGTTCTCGAAATATTAACTTTCATTTTAAAATTTTGACTGTTTTTCGTTGAGATTGCGACATATCGCCTAAAGTTGTGATTTCTGCTTCAAAAAAATGTTTTCCCAATTTCAACTTGTTTCTAGATCTCTACATTTCCCCAAAATATTGCCTTTGCCTCAAAATTTTGACTTTATCTCAAAATTTTTGTGTTTTTTATCATAATTCCATCTTTTTTTCTTAAATTTGCAACTCTTATAAAATTAATGATTTTTCTCTGAAAAGGTATGCTATCTCAAAATCTCGACTTTTTTTCCAAACTTTTTAATTTTAGCTTTTTCAATATTTTTTTCTCTTGATTTTGACTACTTTCTCGAAGATTAAACTTCCAAATCTCGGTTTGTGTCTTAGGTCCTTTTACTTTTTCAAAATTACTACTTTTTTGAAAAGTTTGACTTTCCTAAAATTAATATTTTTTCTCTTTTTCGCTTTGATTTGCAAATTTTGACATTTTTTTTTTAATTCTAATTTTTTTAAATAATGATTCTTCTTAAAGTTCCAATTTTCACTGGAAATTTCGACTTCTTTACAAAAATTTCGACTTCCTCAAAATTTTTATTGTTTTCTGAAAATAAGGGCCTCGAAATTTCAACTTACGACAACATTTTTTAAAAATGTATACTTACAATTTCAACTTGTTCAACATTTCGATTTTTTTTTTCAAAATTTTCAATCTTTTCTCGAAATTTCAACAAAAATGAAAATTTGAAATTTGAAGATAGTGTGAAAATTGAGAATTTTAGAAAAAAGAAAAATTTTGATGCAAACACGAAACTCCGAGAAATCAAGTTTTAAGAAACAACTGGAAAATCTTAGAAAATGTCGACATTACGTAATGAAAAACGAAGTTTTCGTAAATATAACACCAAGAGCTTGGCTGCCGAAACCTTTGTTATGTTTTTTAATCTTTCTTGGTTTCAGAGGACAAGTTCTGTATTTCAGCCAAGAGAAAGTCAAAGTTAGAGAAAAAAGTCGTAATTTTGAGAAAAAAGTCGTGATTTTGAGAAAAAAGTCGTTGTCTCGAGAAAAAAAGTCGTAATTTTGAGAAAAAAGTCGTGATTTTGAGAAAAAAATCGTAATCGTAAGAAAAAAGTGGTAATTTTGAGAAAAAAGTCGTAATTTTGTAAAAAAAAATCGTAATCGTAAGAAAAAAGTCGTAATTTTGAGAAAAAAGTCGTTGTCTCGAGAAAAAAAGTCGTAATTTTGAGAAAAAAGTCGTGATTTTGAGAAAAAAATCGTAATCGTAAGAAAAAAGTGCTAATTTTGAGAAAAAAATCGTAATCGTAAGAAAAAAGTCGTAATTTTGAGAAAAAAGTCGTTGTTTCGAGAAAAAAAGTCGTAATTTTGAGAAAAAAGTCGTGATTTTGAGAAAAAAATCGTAATCGTAAGAAAAAAGTGCTAATTTTGAGAAAAAAGTCGTGATTTTGAGAAAGAAATCGTAATCGTAAGAAAAAAGTCGTAATTTTGAGAAAAAAGTCGTTGTCTCGAGAAAAAAAGTCGTAATTTTGAGAAAAAAGTCGTGGTTTTGAGAAAAAAATCGTAATCGTAAGAAAAAAGTCGTAATTTTGAGAAAAAAGTCGTTGTCTCGAGAAAAAAAGTCGTAATTCTGAGAAAAAAGTCGTGATTTTGAGAAAAAAATCGTAATCGTAAGAAAAAAGTGGTAATTTTGAGAAAAAAGTCGTGATTTTGAGAAAAAAATCGTAATCGTAAGAAAAAAGTCGTAATTTTGAGAAAAAAGTCGTTGTCTCGAGAAAAAAAGTCGTAATTTTGAGAAAAAAGTCGTGGTTTTGAGAAAAAAATCGTAATCGTAAGAAAAAAGTGGTAATTTTGAGAAAAAAGTCGTGATTTTGAGAAAAAAATCGTAATCGTAAGAAAAAAGTCGTAATTTTGAGAAAAAAGTCGTTGTCTCGAGAAAAAAAGTCGTAATTTTGAGAAAAAAGTCGTGATTTTGAGAAAAAAATCGTAATCGTAAGAAAAAAGTGGTAATTTTGAGAAAAAAGTCGTGATTTTGAGAAAAAAATAGCAATCGTAAGAAAAAAGTCGCAATTTTGAGAAAAAAAATCAAAATTTTAATCCACAAACTTTGGCGAAAAATGTGAAAGTCCCGAAAACGCAGGAACAGACGCCACATTTTTCGACAAATGCCACATTTTTCTAGAGACGCGAAATTATCGAACAAAAGCGAAATTTCGCGAATAAGGCGAAATATTGCGAAAAAAGCGAAGATTTTTGAAAAGGGGGAAATTGCGCAAAAAAAGCGAAATTTCGCTAACAGTGCGATATTTTTATCGAAAAAAGCGAAATTTTGCAAAAAAAGCAAAATATTGCGAAAAAGGCGAAATATGGCGAAAATAGGGAAATTTTTAAAAAGGGGGAAATTTTGCCAAAAAAGCGAAATTTTGCAAAAAAGGCGATATTTTTGTCGAAAAAAGCGAAATTTTGCAAAAAAGGCAAAATGTTGCGAAAAAGGCAAAATTTCGCGAAAAAGGCAATATTTTTGTCGAAAAAAGCGAAATCTTGCGAAAAAGGCGAAATTTCTCGAAAAGAGCGAAATCTCTCGAAAAGAGCGAAATTTCTCGAAAAGAGCGAAATTTTGCAAAAAAAGCTAAATTTCATGAATAACCTGAAATTCCGTAGCAACTGCGAAATGTCACGAAAAAAATCGAAATTTCATATTCGAACTGATTTCTAATAGAGACTCAGATTCATACAAAAGTTCAAATTTTGATAGAAAAGATTTCGAGAAAAAAAATTAGTTGTGCCTGAAAAATCATTTTGAAAAATGAATCGTAGTTTCATATAAATAACGTCAAAATATTCAAACGAGAGAAAATTGGGAAAGTGCGTGAAAATAACCAAATTTTAAGTAAATTATTAGAATTCATAACTGCTAAACTTTATTAACGATAAAACGAAATAAAAATTTAAAAAATGGGTTGAAAATGTCAATTAATAATTAAAATAAAAGAAGTCTGAACTTATCGTAATTAAAAATATCTATTTTGAGGCGACAACATTGCTACTAATTGATAGTTGGCACTCCTGACTGTAGCTGACGTTTGTGTAAGCTGTCAGTATTTAATATAAGCAAAGATTAACATCAAGAAGTTGTGATAAAAATGGGGAAAAATATTGATACGAAAAATAAACATGGATCCCTAAAGCAGTTTATAAGCAAACATTAAGGCACATCTAGAGCCAATCAGTCTCCATCTAAACAAGCTAAACAAAGTGCATTAATTTTGATTATTCTTTTAATTGTAGAACCACAACAGTGGATACTATATTAGTTTGTACAACAAAAGCGAATATAATGATAATTTTAATTTAAAAATTAGGAAATTTTAATTTTTGGTACTACAAATAATTTGAAAATTGAAGAAAAATGGCTCTCATTTCCTAGTTTTAAGTTTTCACTTCTGTCGGCAGTCCCCAAAAAAAAAATATTTAAATTATATTTAGGACAAAATGCGTCATTTTGATTGTAACATGATCGTCAAAGTAGAAAAACTAACTGATGACAAAAATATGATTCTCAATACGATCTAAAAGTGAGAATTTTACGAAAATAAAATCAAAATTTCGAAGAAAAATCGCGGAAAACGCTCGGCTTTTTAATTTTTTACCCCAAATCGCGAAAAAAAGGTCCATATTTATTTATTTATTTATTTATTTATTTACTCGTTCCAACAGACTTAAGTCTATAGTGGAAAAATACCTACATACTTAAAAATATAGCATGATAAAAATAAGAACCTAATAATTTAAATGGTATTACATAAAAAAAGAAAATGTATAACAAATAAAGAATCCTAATAAATAAAAATAACAGAAATAAAAATAAAATAAAAGGAATCCAATAATTTGGTGTACAGAATTAATATTAATTTATTGAATAACAATACTACGTAACTCTAAGTAACTGTCTTTTTATACGCGGAGAACTTAAATTGTCAAGAAATATATCTATTGTAGGTGATTTTGTCGCGAAAAGTCAAAATTGCTAAAAAAATGTGGACACTCGCTCCTACTTTAATAAAAGATTGGTTTCGAAAAAACGTGTAAAAATAAACACTGAAATTTATCAAGAATTAATTAATATAAAAAGACATTAAATTTTGAGAGGGTAGACGATTAAAGCCATAAGTAAGAAACGTCGAATTCGCTAAAAAAAAGATGTTTTCTGGAAAAGTTTTAAAAAAGTCAAAATTACTAAAAAATGTGGACACTCGCCCCTAATTTAATCAAAGATTCATTTCGAAAAAACGTGTAAAAATAAACACTGAAATTTATCAAGAATTAATTAATATAAAAAACATTAAATTTCAAGAGGGTAGACTATTAAAGTCGTAATTAAGAAACGTCAAATTCGCTAAAAAAAAAGATGTTTTCTGGAAATAATTTAAAAAAGTCAAAATTGCTAAAATATGTGGACACTCGCCCCTAATTTATTAATCAGATTCGTTTCGAAAAAACGTGTAAAAATAAACACTGAAATTTATCAAGGATTAATTAATATAAAAAAAAAAACATTAAATTTCGAAAGGGTAAACGATTAAAGTCGTAAGTGAGAAACGTCAAATTCGCTAAAAAAGAAAAAAAGTTTTCTGGAAGAACTTTAAAAAAAAGTCAAAATTGCTAAAAAATGTGAACACTCGCTCCTAATTTAATTAAAAATTCGTTTCCAAAAAACGTGTAAAAATAAAGACTGAAATTTTTCAAGAATTAATTAATACAAAAAAAACATTAAATTTCAAGAGAGTAGACGATTAAAGTCGTAAGTAAAAAACGTCAAATTCGCTAAAAAAAAAGATTTTTCCTGGAAGAATTTTAAAAAAGTCAAAATTGCTAAAAAATGTGGAAACTCGCTCCTACTTTAATCAAAGATTCGTTTTGAAAAAACGTGTAAAAATAAAGACCGAAATTTTTCAAGAATTAATTAAAATAAAAAAACATTAAATTTCGAGAGGGTAGACGATTAAAGTCGTAAGTAAGAAACGTCAAATTCGCTAAAAAAAAGATGTTTTCTGGAAATAATTTAAAAAAGTCAAAATTGCTAATAAATGTGGACACTCGCCCCTAATTTAATTAGATTCGTTTCTAAAAAACGTGTAAAAATAAACACTGAAATTTATCAAGAATTAATTAATATAAAAAAACATTAAATTTCAAGAGGGTAGACGATTAAAGTCGTAAGTAAGAAACGTCAAATTCGCTAAAAAAAAAAGATGTTTTCTGGAAATAATTTAAAAAAGTCAAAATTGCTAAAATATGTGGACACTCGCCCCTAATTTAATCAGATTCGTTTCGAAAAAACGTGTAAAAATAAACACTGAAATTTATCAAGGATTAATTAATATAAAAAAAAAACATTAAATTTCGAAAGGGTAAACGATTAAAGTCGTAAGTAAGAAACGTCAAATTTGCTAAAAAAGAAAAGATGTTTTCTGGAAGAACTTTAAAAAAGTCAAAATTGCTAAAAAATGTGGACACTCGCTCCTAATTTAATCAGATTCGTTTCGAAAAAACGTGTAAAAATAAACACTGAAATTTATCAAGGATTCATTAATATAAAAAAAAACATTGAATTTCGTAAGGGTAGATGGAACGGACTGGTCCTTGGTTATCTTCAAAAATTGAAACTCAGAACTTGTCCCCTGAAACCAAGAAAAATTAAAAAACACAACAAAGGTTGCTCTAACGTGTTTCGACAGCCAAGCTGTCATCTTCAGAGAGAAACTGAAGATGACAGCTTGGCTGTCGAAACGCGTTAGAGCAACCTTTGTTGTGTTTTTTAAGGGTAGACGATCAAAGTCGTAAGTAAGAAACGTCAAATTCGTTATAAAAAGATGTTTTCTGGAAAAACTATAAAAAAGTCAATATGTCTGAAAGAATTTCGAAATTAAATTTTAAAACAAAAATCTTAAAATTGCAAACTCGAAAATCAACAAGATATTTTACGTTTGTCATAATTTAGGAAAATTTAGGTTCCTTCTTCGTCACGGGCTGCTCTGTATAATTCCCAAAGCGTCTCTTTTGACCTGTCGTCGCCGCCAACCGTCCACCAACCTTTCTCTGCAGGAGATAGCTTCTTTAAACGTTTGACATCACGTAGATCGCCGGGAAATTTTCTCATTGGTAAATATAACACACAAACTCGCGCTTATACAATACAAGTTAATAGAAAACTGATCGCAACTCCAAAAAATTTAAAACGCTGCTGCGCGTGTAAAAGGGATTAAGTCGAACTTTCGTGAAAATACGTCGTTTTCGTATATGTGAAATTCCTGACGTTTTCGTATATGTGAAGTTGCTGTCGTTTAAAGGAAACTAGTTTAAAGTATAATTAACTGTATCTAATTGCGTTCGTCACTCAAAAGTCAAAAATCTACGTCTGGGGTATTGTTTTAAAAGATTTTTTCGATTTTCTGTCTTCCGAATACGTAGTTGTGTGCGTATATTCTTTGGAATTCCTGTTTTAGTTGTCGTCACGTTAGTTACTTATTTTTAAAAAATTCTGCGTTCATTCATTTTTTAGAATTTGTTTTAATTTTCGTCCGATAGTTTAATTAAGGAACCCAATATTTGTAAAAACGTATGCAATTATTTTCATATTAGTTTCAAGGGGATGGAAATATGCGATTAAATAGTTATTAAAATTAATTGTTTTATATTTATCGGTGTTTCGCTTTGGCCAATCTCTTTTTTTATTACATTTGCCGTGTAGATGATAACGTGACAAACGTCTGCAGTCCTTCGAAGTTGTTGCAAACCAGAGACTAAATAGACTGAACGTTTCAATGTTGTCTCATGCGTACAGTTGAAGCTAAAATCCGGGGTAGAGGGGAGGTGCATTCCACTACTCTTTGATATGGTCGGATTAGGTAAAATTTATAAATACGAAACTTGCCGCGTAACGGTTCTAACGATTTGGATGAAACTTTAGAATTAGGGGCTTTTGGACCAATAGGATAATTTTTATAAGTGCTTTTTGGTAAAAGTTCAGGAGAACTATTTTCAAAGACATCTTCGTTTAATAGTAAAATAATTTTCTTTCAATACGCGATGCCTGTGTACAATATTGTTAAGCCGGTGCTGTAAACACGTCATGATTGCAGTGAAATGGCGACGCGCGCACGCCGATAATTGAATATTTATATATTTTATTTTTACCTACCCAAAGAATGAAACTCTTGATTTTCCTTCACTAGTGTGTTCACTGAGATTTCAACAATGATCCACAATACACTTCCCCATATTTACAGCCCATTTTCTTTAAAAAAAACCGATGTTATCTTCGCAAAGGTCTGTCAAATAATAAGAGGGCATTGCGAGCTAGATGGAGGTAGGCTTTCGCCAGGCTTTCAACTGGCTTCACTGCTTACCGTGTTAGGTTCAGTCTATTTAGTCTCTGTTGCAAACAGTAGCGCCTTGTTAGGGAGTGTTTGCGGGTCTATTTTAAATGTGGGAATTTTTTCGCTGTTCTGTCTTTATTAAACCTTCCGAATGCTTTGTTAAAATTGATGACGTTATAGTGTATGCTTTTGAAACGAATTATCTTAAAAAATTAGTTTGATTCCATTTGGTGTACCATACAACATAGAATTATTAAGATGAGATCAAAACGGCCCACTGTTTGGTGTTTGTGCGAAACGTGGAACGTGTAAAAGAGCAATAAAGAAGCCGACTCGATGCTGATTTTATATTAATTTATCATCTCGTCGATGTAAGGTCGATTTATACGAATTTCCTGCTCAGTTGTGTAAATTAGCATCCGTTATGGTCGCAGTAGGTGTAAACTATAAATATTTTCAAAGTAGATCTAATAGTATGTCATAGCAATCAAATAAACATTGCATTCTCATCTACCTAAATGAGTTTGTTATTACGCGCCGGTTATAATTAAACACGCGATGATGCATCTCTGTGAAAACTCACAAGTTACAAAAAAATTGTTTGAAAAATGGATTATTGGTGCAAACAATGCGACGACCTTATATAATGTTTGCATTGCCAATAAGTGTAATTTTGTAAATTTAAAAATGGAAATTGTTTCAAAAATGGACTATCGTTGTAAATAATGCGACAACTTTATATAATGTTTGCATTGCCAATAAGTGTAGTTTTGTAAATTTAAAAATGGAAGCTGACACATTTTAGAACATGCAGTTATGCAAATATTGAAGTAACTTTGAAATGGTTCAAGTCCTAAATAAATTGCTAAATATAAACTGTGATAACTAACTACCTTGAGTATTCTTAATAAAAATATGCTGCGTTGATTTTAAACGTAGGAAGATTTTTTGAGTTGAATATCTCAGGAATTTTCGACAAATTAATTATGACAGATGAATAACAAAAAAAAAAACAATCTTTTTTTGAATTAAAATATAATTATTGGTGCTGTTGTCTAAAACTAATAAAGTAATATTACAATTTGTGTATCAGGTTGTGTACGATGTAACTAAAGTCGCAAAAGTCACCACTGTTGAAGTATCTTTGCTGTATTATGGGTTGCATAGCAACGTTCGTTAAATAAAGCGTCCTGAGCGTGACATGCCCTTATAAACTTTATAAATATTGTCAATTAACTGTAATAAACAATTAAATCATCCAGTGTCAGTGTACACCCGTGGTGTGACGGTTAGACCCCTGGCATGACGGTTATACCCCTGGTATGACGGTTATATTTGGGGTGTGCCGGTTATACCTGGGGTGTAACGGTTACATCCGTGGTGTGATGGTTACACCCAATCACTAGTTGACTATTTTTGTCTCAAATCGTATTCGCAAATGTGGATAGGAACAAAGCAACTTACGACAGCAATAATAAAAGTATCAAGGGCGTCAGTGCCGAAATTTAATACACATATCGCAGTGAACATGATGTAAGTGATTATTTTTAAGTCACATTTTTAATAAAGTGTCAATAAAACGCCATCCCACATGAAACCCAATATTAACATTCAAGATCAATTTGGGTGTAGATATAAATCTAAAACACAAACATTAGAATGAATAAATTAATATGATGACATTTTTATTTATGTATTTCTATTATTAATTGTTGCGGAAAAGTTAATCAGGGTCAAAACCATTTCTCGTCTTTTTTATGTATGCGATTCTTGTCCTGATGAAAACAGTAACTTCGCAACTTCGAAGTAAACAGCACATTGCAGAATCTTGGTACCAAAGCCACTCTTTGTTAACAGGTCGCTTATCTTATTTGCGTACACAGTTTATACACGTGAATATAAACAAGTACATTCGCCATCCATGACCTACAACAACGCTGCGTTTGTTGCGTCCCATCCACAGTTTTCCTCGATGGGAAACGATTCACCAAAATGTCTACTACAAATTAACGAAATTGGCACGGGGGCTGCCGACAGAAGTGAAAACTTAAAACTGGGAAATAAGAATGCTTTTTCTTTAATTTTCACTGCAGTGTACCAAAAAATTTCATTTTTTTTTGGTGGAACGGATTGGTCCTTTGTTATCTTCAAAAATAAAAATACAAATCTCGTCCCCTGAAACCAAGAAAGATTAAAAAACACAACAGAGGTTGCTGCACTAACGCGTTTCGATGGCCAAGCTATCTAGTATCTCTTTAAAAATGATAGCTTAGCTATCGAAACGCGTTGGTGCAGCAACCTCTGTTGTGTTTTTTAATATTTCTTGATTTCAGGGAACAAGATTTGTATTTCAAAAATTTCATAATTTGTAAATTAACATTATTATTATAACCGCTCTTATACAAACTGCTGTTATGCACATTCATTCTAACAATTAAAATAATAATCAACATTTACCTTGTTAACTACACGGACTAATTGACTCTAACTAACTAATTCGAGGGAAAGGCGACCGCCTTATATAGTTTTGGCTCCCACGTTCTAGAAAAATCCTACAGATAAGGCTTATCGTTTGCCGAAATTTCTGGAACGCCTATCTGCCGTTTGCTTCGTTATCGCGGCCGCTTTCCCCTTATCAGATCTTTCTAGAAAATTTTCTTACGTACTAAATTCTATAATTTACATTTCGCTACAATAATAATCAACATTTACCTTGTGAGATGGAGGTTGTTTGGTACTAGATGTTAGAATAGGTTAAATGAATGTTTGCTTATAAATTGTTCCACATACATATTTTTTTCCATTTTTATGACAACTTCATAAGGTTTATTAGTTATTCAACTTTGCGCCGCGCTATATAAAATGCGAAAAAAGCGTTTGGGCTCAAAAGATTATCCAAAATCACCCTCTTTGGCATCTAGGTCCCAAAGGAACCAAATAGTCGATAATACGTGAATCCCAAAGTTATCAAAATTGCTCCACTTTATCGTTTTTGGCTGAATAGGCGTCCGTAGTTTCGAGTAGTTTCTTTTCTTGACGGAAAGCTGTCAGAGTTTGTCGCTTTTAGACCCTAAACCCTTGGATAGAGTCGCAACATTAATTTAAGATTTAAGCCAACTACATAATTTTAAACCAGTACAGAATTTCAAACCAATACAGAATTTTAAACCAACTAACTCTCAAATTGCATCCTGTGAACTGTGACCGACCAGTCCTGATATCAGCTCGCTATTTTTAAATTGGAGAAGCAGAAATCCGACGCCTACGTAACCGGGTAGAAAGTTTATTTTACCCGAGATGCTGCTCTATTCATTATTTTAAAAAAAAGGAGTTACCCACCTATATAGCGTTCTTTATCTTATCAACAGTCCAGTATGAAATAATCGCTTATTGTGGTAAATATCTTATTTCAGATTGCGATATGTATATAAGAGGTTGGGTTTTCAGTTCAATGCACCTGTGATAGAACGCAAAATTATAAATGTTTTTGTCAATTCTACACAGTAAACATGCAAATAGATGCTATCTTTTATATATTTATGTGTAACTTACCTACATTCTGCATTATTTAGAATTCTGAACGGATTACAACCGCAACCGGGCTGGCATGCACATAATTTATTATTTTGGCAATTCGTACATCGACAATCGCGAGGTAAATTGGAATAGAAATATTTAGAAAACACAGAATGCGTCATTTATTATAATTAGAATAACGAAAAGTTTAATGAAAATGAAGATTGAAACATATACTGTTTCATTGTTTTTTCTGTGCATTACTCGATTTTTAGCATAGACTGTACGCGTGGATACAATAATAGTTTAATGAAAATAAAAATTGAAACGTATACTATTTTTTCCTTGCTTAAATAATTTTTGGTGATCGAGTCTCCATAATTTCAATAATAATTACTCTTTGCTTTTTTTTTTGTTTACCTATTTATTTGTTTGTTTATTATTTTTTTCCATTCATATTCTTCATCACTTTCATCAGTAATAATGTTCAATTTGGTGTTTGACGTCCGCTGCGTACAGCTGTTAGACGTCCGCTGCGTACAGTGAGCAAAATCAGACTAGCACCATTATTACTCGATTTTTAGCATAGACTGTACGCGTGGATACAATAACACTTTAATGAAAATGAAAATTGAAACGTATACTATTTTTTTCCTTGCTTAAATAATTTTCGTGATCGAATCTTCATAATTTCAATAATAATTACTCTTTGCTTTTTATTTTTGTTTACCTATTTATTTGTTTGTTTATTATATTTTTCCATTCATATTCTTCATTACTTTCATCAGTAATAATGTTCAATTTGATGGACGTCGGCTGCGTATAGCGAGCAAAATCAAACTAGCACCATTACTCGATTTTTAGCATAGACTGTACGCGTGGATACAATAATAGTTTAATGAAAATGAAAATTGAAACGTATACTATTTTTTCCTTGCTTAAATAATTTTCGGTGATCGAGTCTCCATAATTTCAATAATAATTACTCTTTGCTTTTTGTTTTTGTTTACTTATTTATTTGTTTGTTTATTATTTTTTCCATTCATATTCTTCATCACTTTCATCAGTAATAATGTTCAATTTGATGGACGTCCGCTGTGTATAGCGAGCAAAATCAAACTGGCACCATTACTCGATTTTTAGCATAGACTGTACGCGTGGATACAATAATAGTTTAATGAAAATGAAAATTGAAATGTATACTATTTTTTTCCTTGCTTAAATAATTTTTGTGATCGAATCTCATAATTTCAATAATAATTATTCTTTGCTTTTTATTTTTGTTTACCTATTTATTTGTTTGTTTATTATTTTTTTTTTCATTCATATTCTTCATCACTTTCATCAGTAATAATGTTCAATTTGGTGTTAGACGTCCGCTGCGTACAGCTGTTAGAGACGTCTGCTGCGTACAGTGAGCAAAATCAGACTAGCACCATTACTCGATTTTTAGCATAGACTGTACGCGTGGATACAATAATAGTTTAATGAAAATGAAAATTGAAACGTATACTATTTTTCTCCTTGCTTAAATAATTTTCGTGATCGAATCTCCATAATTTCAATAATAATTACTCTTTGCTTGTTATTTTTGTTTACCTATTTAATTGTTTGTTTATTATTTTTTTCCATTCATACTCTTCATCACTTTCATCAGTAATAATGTTCAATTTGGTGTTAGACGTCCGCTGCGTATAGCTGTTAGACGTCCGCTGCGTATAGCGAGCAAAATCAGGCTAGCACCATTACTCGATTTTTAGCATAGACTGTACGCGTGGATACAATAATGGTTTAATGAAAATGAAAATTGAAACGTATACTATTTTTTTTCCTTGCTTGGTTAATTTTCGTGATCGAATAATCTCCATAATTTCAATAATAATTACTCTTTGCTTTTTATTTTTGTTTACCTATTTAATTGTTTGTTTATTATTTTTTTCCATTCATATTCTTCATCACTTTCATCAGTAATAATGTTCAATTTGATGGACGTCCGCTGTGTATAGCGAGCAAAATCAGACTGGCACCATTGCTCGATTTTTAGCATAGACTGTACGCGTGGATACAATAATAGTTTAATGAAAATGAAAATTGAAACGTATACTATTTTTTTCCTTGCTTAAATAATTTTTGTGATCGAATCTCATAATTTCAATAATAATTACTTTTTACTTTTTATTTTTGTTTACCTATTTATTTGTTTGTTTATTATTTTTTTCCATTCATACTTTTCATCACTTTCATCAGTAATAATGTTCAATTTGGTGTTAGACGTCCGCTGCGTATAGCGAGCAAAATCAGACTAGCACCATTACTCGATTTTTAGCATAGACTGTACGCGTGGATACAATAATGGTTTAATGAAAATGAAAATTGAAACGTATACTATTTTTTTTCCTTGCTTGGTTAATTTTCGTGATCGAATAATCTCCCTAATTTTAATAATAATTACTCGCTACTTTTTATTTTTGTTTACCGATTTATTTGTTTGTTTATTTTTCCCCCTTCATATTCTTTATCACTTTTATCGGTAATAATGTTCAATTTGATGGACCTCGGCTGCGTATAGCGAGCAAAATCAAACTAGCACCATTACTCGATTTTTAGCATAGACTGTATGCGTGGATACAATAATACGTAAAATTTTCTAAGCCGACAACACTGCACTACTCGTGCATTCAGATATTTTATGTATCGACGTAAGTCAACATTATAGGGAAGCCCGTATCACGTTAAATTAAAAAGTAGAAATAAATTAGTTATCAGAATTTGATAAATATCGCGTTCATACGAACGCTCCTTGAGAAAATTTTTTTGTCCTGAAAACAGGTTGACATATCTTAAACATATATACTTAAGCGGCGAACGTTAAACAAATTCAGCATCTACACAAACTGGCTAATTGTCTCATATTAGGTCTCGTATCAGTCGGTTTTCTAGTTTTATAAAATTGAACGCGTAATTGCGTAGCGAACGTAATTCAAGTAGGTAGCTCCCAATCACTGCCATGTTTCTATAATTTCACAGTAAATTAATAGATTAATTTTTTTACAAGCGACGGCAGTGAAGTTGCGATTTAAATTTTGGTGGAACGAACTTGTCCTTGGTTATCTTCAAGAATTGAAAAATTGGAATACAGAACTTGTCCCCTGAAACCAATAAAGATTCTGTATTTCAATTTTTGAAGATAACCAAGAACCAGTCCGTTCCATCAAAAGAATTGAAATACAAATATTGTTCCCTGAAACCAAAAAAGATTACAAAATACAACAGAGATTGCTCTAACGCGTTTCGACAGCCAAGCTATTATCTTCAGAGAGAGTAACCTCTGTTGTGTTTTTTAATCTTTTTTGGTTTCAGGGGACAAGGTTTGTATTTCAATTTTTGGGATTTAAATGTCGAAACATGCCAAGACCTTTGAGACAGTAGTCAGTGCTTAAGAAACGTAGGCATGTCAATGGTAACACAGGCTTCATGTTTAGTGCCAAGACCGCAAAAATGAATTTACTAATCATCACATAACCGTGTCCATCTCCGATCATCAAGAAATCAACATGGGGAATGTCCGCGTCGAAATTCTACGGGCAACAGCGCTCCTGTTGATATTTGCTGCAGTAGCAGGTAATTATATAGTCCACGTGCATGTAATTGTTTCTATAAATTATTTGCGGATGTATTAAACGCCGCATTTTACTCTGATTGATACGAACTTTCGCAGATTGTTAGCTCCGTCAGCGAGTTAATTCAATGAAATCATGTTAAACGAATTGGCATTTCTTAATTATATGGTTGAATTAAAGAGATCAAATGCAACAAGTGTTCTCGAAGGGGGTCTAATTGTTGCGCGCTCTTCCCATTCAATTTATCTCCATCTGCGGCGTTCCCAAGACAGACGAGTCAGATTCGTCCATCAAATATTTCGCGATCCCTAGAGGTTCCCGATGTAATAAAATTCGTAGCCGTAGATTCTATTATTATTTATTTTGCCTCGCATCAAAAACTAAATATTTCAACAATAAAAAAACACATAATTCATTATTATTTAATAAAGTTATGTTTTATATGCCCCTGAGAATAATTTAATGCTGTGGCAAAACATCGCCCAATATATAATAATTTTTAACTGATGTTTCTATATTTAAAATAGGCATCAGATTGAATGCTCTGCCGAAAATAAAATAATCAAATCGTCAAATATTGCTTACAGATTAATAAACAGTTCGCCAAAACTTAGGATATTTGCCAAGGATGATTGTAGAAATCGGCAGCCCCCTTGACTTTTTCCAAAAAAAGTTGCAAAATCTTGAAAAATTCGATCTTTTCTCATAAAGTTCGCTTTTTTGAAAAGTTCGACCTTTGTTCAAAATTATTCTCTTTATCGAAAATTGACTTTTTAAAAATTTTGAATTTTTTTTGAAATTTCGACTTTTTCTCGAAATTTCGCCTTTTTCTCGAAATTTCGACTTTTTCACGAAATTTCGACTTTTTCTCGAAATTTCGACTTTTTCTCGAAATTTCGACTTTTTCTCGAAATTTCGACTTTTTCTTGAAATATCAAATTTTTCACAAAATATCGACTATTTTTCGAAATTTCGAATTTTTCTCAAAATTTCGACTTTTTCTCGAAATTTCGACTTTTTCTCGAAATTTCGACTTTTTTTTTTCGAAATTTTGACTTTTTTTCACTATTTCGACTTTTTCTCGAAATTTCGACTTTTTCTCGATATTTCGACTTTTTTCGAATTTTTCTCGAAGTTTCGACCTTTTTTCGAAATTTCGTCTTTTTCTCCAATTTCGACTTTTTATCGAAATTTTGACTTTTTCTAGAAATTTCGACTTTTTCTCGAAATTTCGAATTTTTTCGAATTTTTCTCGAAATTTCGACCTTTTCTCGAAATTTCGACTTTCTCTCGAAATTTCGACTTTTTCTTTTGTAAATTTGACTTTCATTATTCGACTTTTACTTGAAAATTTAGACGTTTTCGAAAAGTTGGATTCTTTAAAATTTCTGACCTTTCTTTTTGAAGTTTTTCATTCTTTTTGAAATTCTTCCTTCTTTTTAAAAATTTCGTTCCTTTTAAAATTTTTCCCCTTTTAAAAATTTCGCCCCTTTTAAAAATTTCGATTTTGTTTTGAAAATTTCAACCGTTTTTCAAAATTATGACTCAAAAATAAATAATAAAAACTGAAAACTTCACCTTTTTTGAAGTTTTCGGAAAATTTCGAACTTTATCAAAATTTTACCTGTCTCAAGTTTTGACGTTTTAATTTAGCCTTTTTTTTTTGAAAAACTTCGACTTTTCCTCAAAGATTCAACTTCTGTGCTAATGTGTTAATAATTTGAAAAAATACATTTTTTTCTAAACAGACTGTTTTGAAAAGTGAATTGTTTTTGAGATTTCGAATCTTTCTTCAGATTTGCCACTTTTTTTGATAATTTCAACCTCTCATTAAAATTCAAACTTATTCTTGAAATGGCAACTTTAAAATAAAATTTAGTTAAATCTTATATTCGTTTTATACAATTCATTTAAAATTTAAAAATTCGCAAATTAATAAGTTAGATTCTTCAAAAAAATTTAAAATGTTCATAAACAGGCGAATTTTACTAAAAGTCAAAGTTACAAAAAGTGGACCTTTCAAGGAAATATTTAAAATTCGAATTTTGCAAAAAGTCGAAGTTACGAAAATTCGAATTTTCGAGAAAAATTCAAAATTAAAAAATTCCCAATTAAAACGAAAGGTTCTTCAAAAAATTTAAAATTAACAAAAACAAAAGAATTTGTCGACTTGAAGTTGGAAAAATTCCAATTTTGAGAAAAATTGAGTCAAAATTTGACGATGAAAGATCGAAACTTAGAAAAGCGAAAGTTGTGACAAGGAGAGTCGAAAAATCGAAATTCGAAAATTGAATTTTTTAAAATATCCAGTTTTTTAAAAATAATTAAAACTTTCAAACAAAGTCGAACTTTTATTTTAAATGAAAGTTAAATTTACTACGTGACATTCGAAATTTTGAAAAAAAGTCGATATTTCGAGAAAAATGCGAAATTTCGAAAAAAAGTCGATATTTCGAGAAAAAGTCGAAATTTCGAAAAATGTCGATATTTCGAAAAAAAGTCGATATTTCGAGAAAGTCGAAATTTCAAAAAAAAAGTCAAAATTTTGAAACAAAAGTCGGAATAAAAATGGAAATTTCGAAAATAAATGGAAATTTCGAAAAAAAGTCGAATTTTTCGGTTTTTTAAATAAAAGTCCAATTTACTACATGAAAGTTGAAATTTCGAAAAAAGTCGAAATTGCGACAAGGTCGAAATTTCGAAAAAAACGTCGGAATTGTGAAAAAGTCGAAATTTCGAAAAAAAGTCGAAATTTCGAAAAAGTCAAAATTTCGAAAAAAAAGTAGGAATTTCGAAAAAAGGTCGAAGTTTCGAGAAAAAGTCGAAATTTCGAAAAAAAGTCTAAATTTCCAAAAAAAAAAGTCGAAATATCGAAAAAAAGTCGAATTTTTCAGTTCTTTAAATAAAAGTCCAATTTACTACATGAAAGTCGAAATTTCGAAAAAAATTTTGATATTTCGAAAAAAAAAAAAAGTTCGAGAAAAAGTTGAAATTTTGAAAAAAATCGAAATTACGAGAAAGTCGAAATTTCTAAAAAAAGTCGGAGTTAAATTAAATTTTTAAACTAAATTATTGATTTTAAAAAATTAATAATTTAATATAATCAGATTCAGAAAAGATATTAAAATGTTACAAAAATTTATTTTACACAATTTGATCAAAATTAAAAAGAATCGTAATTTAAAGTCAGATTCTTCAAAAATTGAAACATTCAGGAAAAATTAAAATTTCACAAAAAAATCGAAATTTCAAGAAACAAGTCAGTATTTTGGGAACAAAATTAGAAATTCCCATAACATTTTCTGTAGAAATCTGGCAAAAAATCGAATTTAGAAAAATTCTAAATTTCGAGAAAAAGTCAAAATTTTAAAAAAAGAGCGAAATATTCGCAATAAGTCGTAATTGTGAAAAAGGTTCGAAATTTACAAAATAAAATTGATTTTTCTGAAAAAAGATCGAAATTTTCGAAAAAAAAATCTGAATAAATCAAAACTTCAAGAATAAGTCTGAATTTGGATGGTAACATGTTAAAAAAACTGGCAATTCGAAATCACAAAAAACTCACTTTTCAAAAAAGTCTAAATTAAAAAAAATCGAATTTTCCAAATTAAAGACAAAGCGTAGAAGTCGAAGCATCGAGAAAAAGTCGAAGTTTTTGAAAAAAAAGTCTAAATTAAAAAGTCAAAACTTGGGAAAGGCAAAATTTTAATAAAGCTCGAAATTTTCCGAAAACACCTTTAAAAAAGGGTCGAAATTTTTATAGTTTTTATTGTTTATTTTTGAGGAGTCAGAATTTTGAAAACGCTCAAATAAAATCGAAATTTTTAGGGGCGAGATTTAAAAAAAAAAGAACAATTTCAAAAAAAAGTCAGGAATTTCAAAGAATCCAACTTTTCGAAAACGTCTAAATTTCCAAATAAAAGTCGAATAATTGAAAGTCAAATTTACAAAAAAGTCGAAATTTCGACTTTTTCTCGAAATTTTTTGAATTTTTTGAAATTTCCAAAAAAAAGTCGAAATTTCGAGAAAAAGTCGAAATTTCGAGAAAAAGTTTAAATTTCGAAAAAAAGTCGAAATTTCGAGAAAAAGTTGAAATTTCGAAATAGTCGAAATCTCGAAAAAAAGTATCTGATAGCTTCTCTCAGGATGGTTGACACTCATGTCAGAGAAGCGTACCCTAAGCTAAACTTTGAAAAAAATTATAACAATCGTTGCAGATAAGAAAATACTAACATCGCACTAACTGTATTCGGGAGCTAGGGCAAATAAGAAATTGTTTAAGGGGGCCGTTCATCACTGTCTAATTTTTCTGTCTGCCGTTCCTAATTAATTTAAGCGAACCTAATTTGGTTACGGGGGAGTTGCGAAATCTGCAGCCTTTCTCTTAGTAATTCTATCCTTTTGGAAACTCTCCGGCCTCTCGCTGAACTGAAATTTGTTAACTCAGGAACGCACACCTTCAAAATTTAATAACAAGAATCCATTAAAATGCCGTATTAGCATACATTCTCATTTGCACTCTATTAGGTTTACGTTTCTCCTGGTAAACAAATAAGCTCGAGAAGAGGATGAATTTAAATATTCTCAAATGACAACGAGAAAAATGAAATTAAAACATCTCCGGCTCGTATTAAATTTTAGTGTAACGATATTAGAAGGTTTCCGGGGCGAAATTGTAAATTATACCTCTTCAGGAGGAAGCACACAAATTGGACTTTGTGAGCTGCCGTTTTTAAGAATGTTAATTTCTTTCCAAGCTCTCCGGCTTATTATATTTCTGACGTTTTAAATCGTCATGTTGCTGAGTTAGACCTAAAATAATAACATTGTTTTATGGTTGCGAAAAAATATTTTTCATCAAAGAGTTACTAAATGTTTCGTACTTATTTTGTTCTTGAATACCTATTTACTATTAAAAGCATAATTATATTTTAGGGCCCACTAAAATTTTAAAACATCTTTTAACTTGTGTTGGACTGCGAGCGCCCTCTACGTTAAATAAATTGTTCTTCTAGCACAATATTTCTCGACTAAGTCAAAATTTCAAGTTTGAAGTCGAAATTCTAGGAAAATTGAATCCAAAAAGTTAAAATCCGGAAAACAAAGTTGAAGTTGGGAAAAGGAGAACTAACTACATAAATAAAAAAATTTCAAAAATGTTAAGAATAATATCGACAACTGCATATCTGAAATTTCGAGAAAAAAACTCCACATCTTTTGTCGTGTTATGAAACACCTTTTATATTTTGATTCTGGAGAAGTATAATGATCCAAAAGGAAAATAAATATATAGTATATTCAATTTATACGTTTATAAAATGTCACAGGTCGCTTAACAGTTAATCATATGGCACAAGTGGCCGTGTGAGTAAAAAGCAGGTTATTTATAATTACAATATGCATCGACCACGTTTTTAATTTGCCATATGACAATATCAACTGAGATCATCATCAAGAATTTATAGAGTAACCTTGCAATCTATTTTGTCACACTTCCAACAAATATCAATGAAACCGTTCTTCACTCAATTTTTAATCGTTGCACGTGTTATTCCAGTCAATATCTAACGTGGTGAAACAGTTTGGGTGGAAACTTCGAAGTTTATAGACTTAAAAGGGTCAGTAGCAGAAGTGAAAAATGTAATTTTCTAAAAATTATTAGTTGTAAGCTTTTTTTGAGGTCATGGGGATGTAATAATTTATTTTTTGTTAAATGTCACCACCGAAATTAGATTAAACGTAAATTTTTCAAAACACACACCATTTCACTTTAAACAGGAAATTTGGTGACACAAAACCATAACTTTATTCCTTATTTAAAATCTCTAAACGCCCCTTAAGTTTTCACTTTAAAAGAAAATCCCAAAATCTCGTTTTACCTCGTCCTCCTCCTGTATCTCGTTTTATCTCTCTGAAGATGACAGCTTGGCTGCCGAAAGGCGTTAGTGCGGCAACCTTTGTTGTGTTTTTTAATCTTTTTTGGTTTCAAGCGACAAGTTTTGTATTTTAATTTTTGAAGATAACCAAGGACCAGTTCACCAAAAAAAAATAGGGAAATATTTGTCAAATTAGTTAATTGTGCAACAGTTATTTTGTTGATACTTGTTGATAGCACTCCCAGCTGCTGAGCACCGCTGCTCTTCCCATTTGTATAACAATCACCCATCATTTTTTCCCTCCTGGACACTATTCCAAATGGTTTTTCGCAAAGATTACATTTCTATTTATTAATAATGGTAGAAAGTGACGAGGGAAACTAATTAGCATAAACACTGGTGGTTCTTCGCCCTTCCAAAAAGGGGCAGCATCCGTGATTGTGAATTTATGTGTAGGAATTTATCGTTCGTACTTTCTCCCCCACAAATATTTTGAGGGTGTTTCAAATTGCCGAGATATATGAACCTTGATTTCAGGTATAATTAAGGTAAAATATGATGCACTTCATAAATTTCTTAGTAATTGCGATAAGACAAATTGCTTTACTCCCCAATTCATTTATGTTGTGTCGGTGATATCACGATTACAAGTAAATTAAACCGGTTAATTTGTCAGCCGCGGGTTAAAACCCGATGTTACGCGGGCATGTTTCGAACAATTAGTTCGAAACAGACCCTTTTACCTACTCTTTCGTGGATTCATATTCACCAATTTATTCGCAAGTGATAATCGAACACTTAATTGGGGCACAAAATACTTCGTTAATGTATATTAAAAAAAAAATTGAAAAATACAACTAAGTTTTCGAGAAGTCGACGTTTCTGGAAGTGGAACTTCCACAAAAATGTTAAAATTTCCGAAAATTCGACGTTTGTCAGATTTGAAAACCAAAGATCGATCATGAGTAACAAGATCGAAGCCATTCTGTGCTTTCCAAACTCCGAATGTAATAAATATTGAAGCCTGCGCATTACAATCCAGTCTTCTGGGGCTTTCTCAGAGTCCAACCACTTTGCTAAGCGTTTGTGGTTCAACTATTGGTAGTTCGGCTACCAATGATCCGTTATGCACGCTTAGAGAACTGCAGACTGTAATCTATCGGTGCGTTGGACACCGCTAGACACAAAACTGTAAGTTTCGACTCAACAATTTGATGTCAAATCAAAGAACTATGTCTCAACTAAGGTTTGCGAAATCATCTTATCAAAATTTCAAATTTTTTTCAAAAGCTTCAGTTATATTTGGAAAATTTCGATTCTTACAAAATTTCGACCATGAGTCTCCCTTTTTTTTTCACGAAAAATACGAGTTTTCCCAAATTTAACTTTTTCTAAAAATTTGGACTGTAACAAATCTTGAAAAATTCTATTTTTCACGAAAATGTCGACTATATTTTTCGAGAAGCCGACGTTTCTGGAAGTGAAACTTCTACAAAAAAGTTAAAATTTCCGAAAATTCGACATTTGTCAGATTCAGTTTGACAACCAAAGATCGATCCTATTAGATATCATCAGTAATAAGATCGAAACCATTCTTTGCTTTCCAAACTCCGAATGTATTAAATATTGAAGCCTGTGCATTACAATCTAGTCTTCTGGGGTTTTCCTTTAGACCAGCCACTTTGCTAAACGTTTGTGGTTCAACTATTGGTAGTTCGGCTACCTATGATCCTTTATGCACGCTTAGAGAACTACAAACTGTAATCTATCGGTGCGTTGGACACTGCTAGACACAAAACTGTAAGTTTCGACTCAAAAATTTGATGTCAAATCAAAGAACTATGTCTCAACTAGGGTTTGCGAAGTCATCTTATCAAAATTTCAAATTTTTTTCAAAAGCTTCAGTTATATTTGGAAAATTTCGATTCTTACAAAATGTCGACCATGAGTCTCCCTTTTTCTCTCTCGAAAAAACGAGTTTTCCCAACTTTAACTTTTTCTAAAAATTTGGGCTTTAACAAATCTTTAAAAATTCTATTTTTCGCGAAAATGTCGACTATATTTTTCGAGAAGCCGACGTTTCTGGAAGTGAAACTTCTACAAAAAAGTTAAAATTTCCGAAAATTCGACATTTGTCAGATTCAGTTTGACAACCAAAGATCGATCCTATTAGATATCATTAGTAATAAGATCGAAACCATTCTTTGCTTTCCAAACTCCGAATGTATTAAATATTGAAGCCTGTGCATTACAATCTAGTCTTCTGGGGTTTTCCTTTAGACCAACCACTTTGCTAAGCGTTTGTGGTTAAACTATTGGTAGTTCGGTTACCTATGATCCTTTATGCACGTTTAGAGAACTACAAACTGTAATCTATCGGTGCGTTGGACACCGCTAGACACAACGTGTAAGTTTCGACTCAAAAATTTGGTGTCAAACCAAAGAACTATGTCTCAACTAGGGTTTGCGAAGTCATCTTATCAAAATTTCAAGTTTTTTTCAAAAGCTTTGTTTTTTGATTTTATTAACATTTCTCAGCTGGCAATCGAAGAAGTTTTTAACAATAGGATTTAGGTCATTATCACACAAGCCACTTTGAATACATTTTTCAGCTAATATTAATCTTTGATGCAAATTTGTTTTTCTTATCTTTAAGTTTGCGACTTTTGATTTTAGTTGGATGCAGGGCTTATAAAGTTGTCTTGCTTTCGGTGTTAACTGGACTTGCCTATGCACATTTAAAGTGGATAAAATGGTCTCTGAAATAAAAGAGATGTTGAATTACACAAAAACCAAAACGCAAATGTTAATAAAATAATAAGAAAAACGAAAATTTTTTCATTTGCGGATTTTGCATTCTCAACCACATTAATAAATTTATGCATTTTCAAATCAATAAATAATCAACCAACTAAAAGAACCGACGTTCTGAAGTTTGTACAAAGCTTGGAAAATTTCGATTCTTACAAAATTTGGACCTTAACAAATCTTGAAAAATTCTATTTTTTGCGAAAATGTCGACTATTTTTAAAATTTCAACGAGATTTCGACGTTTTCTAGTTGTTGACGTTTTCTGAAA
The DNA here is from genome assembly GCA_028583605.1 of Dastarcus helophoroides. NCBI lineage: Eukaryota > Metazoa > Arthropoda > Insecta > Coleoptera > Bothrideridae > Dastarcus > Dastarcus helophoroides. Next base: position 1,637,167 of record CM053336.1, on the reverse strand, counting down.
ATATTTTTGACTTTTTTAGTATGAATGTCGAATTTTTGACTCCAAAAAATTTTAGTGGAACGGACTTGGCCTTGGTTATCTTTAAAAAAATGAAATACATGTCTTGTCTCCTGAAACAAAGCTTGCTCTAACGGTAACGTTTCGATAGCCATGCTATCATTTTCAGAGAGATACGTTAGAGCAGTTAGAGAGTTAGTTGCATTTCAATTTTTCGAAAAAATTTAACATTTTCGTTTTTTCTAAAATTCATTTTCATAAATTTCAACTTTTTCTAAAAAGTTTCCCTTCCGGAGACGTCGACTTGTTTTCGAAGTCATTTAACAAATTTCTTTTTTTTTTAATCCTAACACTTTGAAATGTTCCTTGTTTTCAGATTCCAATTTTAATCAAAATTTCGACTTTTTTTCGAAATTTGGTCACAACTCTTTTTCATTTAAAAAAATATCTTTTTTTTTTATGGAACGGACTCGTCGTTGGTTATCTTCAAAAATTAAAATACAAATGTTGTCCCCTGAAACCAAGAAAGATTAAAAAACACAACAAAGGTTGCTGCACTAACGCGTTTCGATAGCCAAGCTAGCATCTTCAGAGAGATGCAGTAATGCTAAACCTGGTCCGGTTTTAGCAAATATTTATCGAAATATTGTGGATTTTTTAATATATGTTGCTTTTTTTTAATTGTTAATAAAGTTTAATAGATATAAAGATTACAATTTTATAGAATTTGTGTTGCGACTGCAAATTTGCAAACCTTGCGCATTCACCATTATTTTTATTTCGACGATTTTTGGTGAAGTTTTCATCAGAATTTCCACCTTCTACCTGCAAAAGCTCTACGACAATTCCAGTGGTATTAAATCAACTCGAACTGAGACGTAAAGAGCGCCTTCAAAACACACAAACTGTCGTATTATCAAACCTTGCGCATCCGTCATTGTTATTATTTTAATTTTGAAGATTTTTGACGAAGTTTTCATCAGAATTATCACCTATTTTCTGCAAAAGCTTTACGACAACTCCAGTAGAATTAAATCAACTTGAAGTGAGGCGCACAGTGCGCCTTCAAAACGCACAAACTGTCGTATTTTCAAACCTTGCGCATCCACCATTGGTTATTATTTTAATTTTGATGATTTTTGGCGAAGTTTCTATCAGAATTCTCACCTATTTCCTGCAAAAGCTTTACGAGAAATCCAGTAGTATTAAATTAACTCGAAGTGAGGCGCAAAGAGCGCCTTCAAAACGCACAAACTGTCGTATTTGCAAACCTTGCGCATCCACTATTATTATTATTTTAATTTTGACGATTTTTGGCGAAGTTTTCATCAGAATTCTCACTTATTTCCTGCAAAAGCTTTAGGAGAATTCCAGTAGTATTAAATTAACTCGAAGTGCCTTCAAAACACACAAACTGTAGTATTTTTAAACCTTGCGCTTCGACCATTATTGTTATTTTAATTTTGACGATTTTTGGCGAAGTTTTCATCAGAATTTCCACCTACTTCCTACTAAAGCTTTGCGATAATTCCAGTAGTGTTAAATCAGCTCGAAGTGAGGTGCAAGTCACACAAACTATCGTTAAATTTAAGTTTAGAGATTTCTTTATTTTTAAATGTTCAGATACCTGTCTAGGCTTCGTAATCTGTTGATTGATATCGTCCTGCTTTAATTAATGGCTTCTCGACAGCAAATATGTATATATACAATGTTGTAAAACACCATTTAGCTTTCTAAAAAATTTTCACTGGTCCTATTTTCGTGTTAAAAATAATTCCAAAGTGGATGTATTGAGTGACATTAGCATGGAAATTGATAATTCGAAAACTGTGTTTTAAAATTGAAACCCGAACCTTTTTTGAATGTTTAATTATTCACAATCCTCAATAATAGATACGTAATTGTCGAACGTTTTAATCAAATTACCTATTCACCATTTTAAATGTAATTTAAATACGAGCTTTTACAAAAAAAACGGAGATTTGCTGAAGTGTTGCTTGTATTAAGATAAAAAAATGGAGATTTAATACCAAGTAGATTTAACACCAAGAAAACATCGCGTATTGTTTAACTCGAATGAATTTTCTTGTCTTTAAATGTAGAGAAATTACTATGATTTTCCCAGAATTGTATAATTGGAAGAATTTGCTGGCATCTACCCAATAACAGACTTGGTTAAATCTCTGCTTAAATGCTGAGGAAAGCTGCACCACCCAAAAACTTAAAACGTTTGACCACATTAAGTTAACCATGGGAACTAATTGGAGTCATAAAAAAATGGGCAATCTTGGCGACTGCCGCCAGAAGTGAAAACTTAAAAACTAGAATATATGTAGTGTTGCAGTTCGAACCCACACTAGTAAACAAGTCAGAATATTGGAAATATTTGAAATTAGATTCTGCCTATCTAAACGGTAGATCAAATTAAATATATATATATATATATATATATATATATATATATATATATATATATATATATATATATATATATATATTTGTAGTTGGTGGATGATAAGTGGCGTGATAAGGAATTTAATATTTATTGATAATAAATTACACTTTAATATGCTCTAACATTATTAGTAGAAAATACTCTAACATTAAGGTTTGTTGGTAACGCGTGACGGTCACGCGAAAGCACAAGTTTACCCCCTATAAATCGCCCAGGGTGCCTAAAGAATCACTTTCAGGAAAATCTTGTAAAAAATGTAATTATTTGCCCTCCCCCTTTCAATAATAAACTTTTTGTTTAGTCCTTTGCTGAAAATCGCAAAACTCTTGAGATCCGATCACAACCAAGTTTATCCGATTTAAATTCAAAATGAATAAACCGACTAAAATCCGGTTAGATGCTGAAATTGTATTTTGTGAATACACTTCGCAATTGACCAGCTCCTATATTTCAAGTAAATCTCGTTAGACATCGCAATGTAGGCTGGAAATCTAATTTTTTCACTTTTTATTGCATCGTTCGAGCACCAGCTTGACTGCCTTCGATTGTATCTCGCAAATAAATATCGACGGTTAAAGACCGGCGTCCGCGTGCTTGGCGTTTGCCCTTTCATTTTTTTTCCATCTGTAATCTCGATTATCCGCTATCCATTAGGATCTCTCGGCGGTCAGAGAGTTATGCAAGTCGTCGGAAGTTACCTTTCGATAAATCATCTGTGACTTTTTTTTGTGTCTTGTTTTACGATCGCGATTTATATCCAATCGACGGTGGGGTTTAAATTGAACGAATTCCATCTGCAGTTGGTGGTTAACGATTTTATTTAGTAACTAGCGGGACGAAGAGAGCCAAATTGCAAAACTCTCCGCGGGTATTCTCGATGCAATATGGCGGAAGTTCTTGTCTTGAGTCCTTAAATCCTCCATTGGTTATAACAGGTCGTGGTCTAATTAAAAATGTCGTTTGAGGAAGCTTAAAAAAGTGAAGATTTTTAACTAGCTGCAATAGAACAATGTTTAATAGAATCGCTGTTATTGAGTTTATATCTTAAACAAAACTAATCGATCTCTTAATTAGACAAACCATGATATTGCATAAACTGTTTGTAACTTTGGATAGTTGATTACATAAGTTACCTACAATTGTATTGGGCACCGCCTAACATGGAAAGTGTTTTTTTTTTGTAGAAAATGGAACCTTGACGAAGTAAAATAGCATGTTAACATTCTCTAGAAAAACAGTTATCTAATTCCAAGGGAACGACCTCGCGGAAACAGCTAATTTTTAATAACTTAACATTTATCTTAATGTGTCTTAGGGTGACTTTTTTGAACATTTCACCCCGCCACTGCACTGACTAATGTGTAAGGCAACAGACAGACCACTTTTTCGAAGTTATTGATGCAGCAAAATATAGTTCAAGGGGTTATAACATAAAGGGGTGAATATATTTCAAATTAATCTGTCATCGATTATAACACTCATTTCCTATCAATCTTGGCATCATTTAAAGACGCACAATAGGTATACATTTATTAAATGGATATTTTGCGAACGTATTATTATAGTTCGACCACAAAAGGTCGACATCATATAAAAATACATACACTTTAGAGTGAAGTTTACCATACCTGAAAGTATTCACAAAATGTCTCTAGAACTGCCCCGAAAACTAACCAGTTTTATAAAATAATTGAACTAGTTAATGATTGAAATACAAATCTTGTCCCCTGAAAGTAAGAAAGATTAAAAAACATAACGCTTTTCGATAGCCAAGTTATCATCTTCAGAGAGATACTAATAGTGATAGTCGTGATGTAAAAGAGACGTTCAAGCAAAAATTGCAATAGAGAGCTATTTATTATTTTATAGTTAACTAGTAGTTGGTAAATCAGTTGGTTACAGTTGGTGTTTTAAAAATAAAACACTTGTTAGAATTCTGAAATAACCGCATTTAAAAGTTCTTCAAAAGACCCTCCAAGGTAATCAAATATGTACCTTCGTTAATTTATCCTCCCCAATGTGACATTTATTCGAGAATTCAGGGGACAACTGTTGCTTTAGTATTCGAAAAGGGCTTCCGGATAATCTCAAGTTTCAACGTTGTAAATCGAATGTGGTACATCATGTCGACGGGAGCCAGAACCCATGTAATTCAGGACGTTTTCAGGAATCGCTCTATCCGATTATTTAACCCCCACAAATCTGTCACACTCCGTCAATCAGATTATAATTCTGAAAGTGTATCGCTGCAATGCTTTCGCTTTACACTGCTCATTTCTGCAACGAAAACGACGATGAAATTACTCTGATTTTCTTGGGTACACCTCGTCAATCAAATTATAATTCTCCCCCTTTGATTGAAACTGCTGCTTTAATGGAAATTGCCCAATGAAGATTAACGTTAGCTCGAATCGTCACTCTTGGAATTATGCCAGTGAGAGGACTTAATAAACAAATCTTGTCCCCTGAAACCAAGAACTGTCTGGTTTTAAGGAACAATAACTCTCTGGTTTCAAGGAACAAGGATTTAAATATTAATTCTTGAAGATCAAGGACCAATTCATTCCACAAAAATAATAAGCAAGGACCAATCCGTTGCACAAAAAAAGGCTCACAGAGTATAAAAAGAAGAAGAACGTTAGCCTGAATTGTCACTCTTGGAATTATGTCAGTCAGAGGACTTAATAAACAAATCTTGTCTTCAGAAACCAAGAACTCTCTGGTTTCAAGGAACAAGGAATTGGATATTAATACTTGAAAATAACCAAGAACCAATCCGTTCCATAAAAAAGGGTCACAGAGAATAAAAAGAAAAAAAACGTTAGCCTGAATCGTCACTCTTAGAATTATGTCAGTCAGAGGACTTAATAAACAAATCTTGTCCCCAGAAACCAAGAATTATCTGGTTTCAAGAAACAGAGATTTTGGATTTTAATTCTTGAAGATAACCAAGGACCAATCCGTTCTACAAAAAAAGCATCACAGAGTATAAAATGAAGAACGTTAGCCTGAATCGTCACTCTTGGAATTATGTCAGTCAGAAGACTTAATAAACAAATCTTGTCCCATGAAACCAAGAACTTTCTGGTTTCAAGGAACAAGGATTTTGGATATTAATTCTTGAAGATAACCAAGGACCAATCCGTTCTACAAAAAAAGGATCACAGAGTATAAAAAGAAGAACGTTAGCTTGAATCGTCACTTTTGGAATTATGTCAGTCAGAGGACTTAATAAACAAATCTTGGTCCCTTGAAACCAAGGACCTTTCTGGTTTCAAGAAACAAGGATTTTGGATATTAATTCTTGAAGATAACCAAGGACCAACCCGTTTCACAAAAAAAGGATCACAGAGTATAAAAAGAAGAAGAACGTTAGCCTGAATCGTCACTCTTGGACTTATGTCAGTCAGAGGATCTAATAAAGAAATCTTGGTCCCTTGAAACCAAGAACCTTTCTGGTTTCAAGAAACAAGGATTTGGATATTAATTCTTGAAGATAACTAAGGACCAATCAGTTCCACAAAAAAAGGGTCACAGAGTATAAAAAGAAGAAGAACGTTAGCCTGAATTGTCACTCTTGGAATTATGTCAGTCAGAGGACTTAATAAACAAATCTTGTCCCCAGAAACCAAGAACTTTCTGGTTTCAAGAAACAAGGATTTGGATATTAATTCTTGAAGATAACCAAGGACCAATCAGTTCCACAAAAAAAAAAGGATCACAGAGTATAAAAAGAAGAAGAACGTTAGCCTGAATCGTCACTCTTGGAATTATGTCAGTCAGAGGACTTAATAAAGAAATCTTGTCCCCTGAAACCAAGAACTCTCTGGTTTCAAGGAACAGAGATTTTGGATATTAATTCATGAAGATAACCAAGGACCAATCCGTTTCACAGAAAAAAGGTCACAGAGTATAAAAAAAAGAACTTTAGTCTGAATCGTCACTCTTGGAATTATGTCAATCAGAGGATTTAATAAACAAATCTTGTCTTCTAAAACCAAGAACTCTGGTTTCAAGGAGCAGAGATTTAAATATTTCCAAACTGGGCCGAAGAAATGTTAAATAAATTGAAAAAAACATAATATTTCCGGTCAATAAGGGTCTACCATGAAGAATAAACAAAGATTTTGAATATTAATTCTTGAAGATAACCAAGGACCAAGGCGTTTCACAAAAAAAAGGGTCACAGAGTATAAAAAGAAGAAAAACGTTAGCCTGAATCGTCACTCTTGGAATTATGTCAGTCGAGGACTTAATAAACAAATCTTGCCCTCTGAAACCAAGAACTTTTTGATTTCAAGGAACAAGGATTTGGATATTAATTCTTGAAGATAACCAAGGACCAATTCGTTCCACAAAAAAAGGGTCATAGTCGTTCCTTACAAAAAAAAAGTGTCACAGGACTGTTTGAAGCGACAAATTTTATTTTTAATTTTGCGATTTCTTAGTGCCCAGTTGAGATACGGTGATTATTGTAAATTGATACAAAGTTTCAGCGTTCGTTTCGCTATTGGGGCAAACTTTTTTTCTGTTGCCACATTATATTCATTTTTTTTATTTCCAAATTTAATTACATTTAATATTTGGTAAGTTTGATATTATTTTAAAGATGGAGTATCTCTCTGAAGATGATAGCTTGGCTATCGAAACGCGTTGCATTTTTGGTTTCAGGGCACAAGATTTGTATATCAATATTCAAATGAAAATGAGACGAAAATCGCTTTGACCTACTACTACCAAAAAGTGCCAAATTTTTTGTTTATCTTCCTCCAAGCGAATGCTGATTTGTGTTTGTCCTGGAATTATGCAGATGCTCGTAGCTGACCGTTGTCTAGTCTTAAGCGAAATTAAATACGGCGGTAAATTAGGTAAACACTTGTATTTGGTTTGTTAGTTCGTTTGTATAACCAATAAACTCGTGAATTTACCGACAAGGGAGTTTGTAAATCAAATTACGTAAGACTACATAAATCATATTGCGGGGATAAGACGCTGAAATAATTCAGCCGGCGAAAGAGAAATTAACAATTTATGTAAAACGAGGCTTGTCTAGCAGTTTTATAGCGATATTGTCATATAAGTCAGTGGGTATTGGATTGCATACGACACAAGTTGACAGGGCCGCATTCATAACAAATGCCAATTATTGGAATCTTAAACATTATTTTGCATAATAGCTAAATGGAATATTCATTTATATCACCTTCCAGTCAAATGATAATTCTTTAAAAAATCTTCGAGTCTTGTTTTTCTTTCCGAAACTTTCATCTTGCTCTAGAAATTTTCATAAATTTTGCCTCCCTTTAAGTGACTTATTTTCGAATTTTTTAAAAATGTTGACATCCTTTTTCAAAATTTCGTCTTTTTTTTCAACATTTTTATATTTTTTCTAAATCTGAATATGTTGAAATATTGATTTTTAAAAACCTCCTCCCATTTTTCAAAAGACCCATCTTTGTTCAAAATTTTAACCATTTCTTGAAGTTTTGATTTTTTGATGAAAATTTGGACTATTGAAATTTCGACTTTTTTCGAAATTTCGACTTTTTTTTCGTAATTTCGACCTTTTTTCAAAATTTCTACTTTTTTTCGAAATTTCTACTTTTTTTCGAAATTTCGACTTTTTTCCGAAACTTCGACTTTTTTTCGAAACTTCGACATTTTTCTCGAAATTTCGACTTTAAACTCAAAATTTCGAATTTTTTTCTAGAAATTTCGACTTGTTTTCTCAAATTTGGATTTTAAACTCGAAATTTAGTTTTTTCTCAAATTAAGAGTTTTTTTCTCGAAATTTCAACCTTTTTCTCGTAATTTCGTTTTTTTCTTCTCAATTTTCGACTTTTTTCCGCAAATTTCGACTTTTTTCTCGAAATTTTGATTTGTTTTCGAAATTTCGACTTTTTTTCTCGAAATATTTCGAAATGTCGACTTTTTTCTCGAAATATTAACGTTTCTCTCAAATTTCGACTTTTTTCTCGAAATTTCGACTTTTTTTCACAATAACGGCTTTTGTCTCGAAATATTTCGAAATTTCGACTTTTTTCTCGAAATTTCGACGTTTTTCTCAAAATTTCGACGTTTTTCTCAAATTTTGACTTTTTTCTCCAAATTTTCAACCTCAATCTGAAAAGTTCGACTTTTTCCACGAAATTTTGACCATAATATCGAAATTTCGACATTTTTCTCGAAATTTCGACTTGTTTCTCAAATTTCAATTTGTTTCCCAAATTTTGATTTTTTTTTCTCGAAATTTCGATTTTAAACTCGAAATTTCGACTTTTTTCTCCAAATTTTCGACCTTAATCTGAAAAATTCGACTTTTTCCACGATATTTTGGCCATAATATCGAAATTTCGATTTTTTTCTGGAAATTTCGACTTTAAACTTAAAATTTCGAATTTTTTTTTCTAGAAATTTCGACTTTTTTTCTCAAATTTCGACTTTTTTCCCCAAAGTTTCGACCTTAATCTGAAAAATTCGACTTTTTCCACGATATTTTGGCCATAACATCGAAATTTCGAAATTTTTCTTGAAATTTCGACTTTGAACTCAAAATTTCGAGTTTTTTTTCTAGAAATTTCGACTTTTTTTCTCAAATTTCGATTTTAAACTCGAAATTTCGACTTTTTTCTCTAACTTTAAAGTTTTTTCTCAAATTTTGATTCTTTTCTCCAAAATTTCGACCTTTTTCTCGAAATTTCGTTTTTTTTCTTAATTTTCGACCTTTTTTTCGCAAATTTCGACCTTTTTCTCAAATTTCGATTTGAAACTCGAAATTTCGACTTTTTTTCGAAATTTTAACTTTTTTTTCAAATTTCGACTTTTTTTCTCGAAATTTTGACTTGTTTCTCAAATTTTGATTTTTTTTCTCGAAATTTCTATCTTTTTCTCGTAATTTCGTTTTTTTTTTCTCATTTTTCGACTTTTGTATGCAAATTTGGACTTTTTTCTCGAAATTTTGATTTGTTTTCGAAATTTCGACTTTTTTTCTCGAAATATCGACTTTTTCTCAAAATCTCGACTTTCTCAAACTTCGACCTTTCGAAATATTTTAAAATTTCGACTTTTTTTGAAATTTCTTTCTTGATCTGAAAAGTTCGACTTTTTTCTCGAAATTTTGTTTTATTTCTCAATTTCCGGCTTTTTTCCAAATTTCGATTTTTTTTTCTCGAAATTATGACCTTAATATCGAAATTTTGACATTTTTCTCGAAATTTCGACTTTAAACTCAAAATTTCCATTTTAAACTCAAGATTTCGATTTTTTTCTTAAAATTTCGATTATTTTCGCAAATTACGACTTTTTTCTCGAAATTTCAACATTTTTTTTTGAAATTTCGACTTTCTTTCTCGAAATGTCGACTTTTTTTCTCAAAATTTCGACTTTTTTGTCGACATCCCGACTTTTTTCTTAAATTTCGACTTTTAGCTGGAAATATTTTGAAATTTCGACTTTTTTTTCGAAATTTCTTCCTTGATCCGAAATGTTCGACTTTTTTCTCGAAATTTCGTTTTTTTTTCTCGAAATTATGACCTTAATATCGAAATTTTTACATTTTTCTCGAAATTTCCACTTTAAGCTCAAAATTTCCACTTTAAATTTAAGATTTCGACTTTTTTTCTCAAAATTTTGACTATTTTCGCATATTTTGACTTTTTTCTCGAAATTTACACTTTTTTCTCGAAACTTCGACTTTTTTTCTGGAAATGTCGACTTTTCTCTCAAAATTTCGACTTTTTTCTCAAATTTCGACTTTTTCTCGAAATAGTTCGAAATGACGAATTTTTTTTCGAAATTTCGACGTTTCTCTCAAATTCCGACTTTTTTTCTTGAAATTTCGACATTTTTTTCATATTTTCGACCTTTAAGTTCGACTTTTTTCTCGAAATGTCATTTTTTTTTCTCAATTTTCGATTTTTTTCTCAAATATCGACTTTTTCGTCGAAATTTTGTCCTTAACATCGAAATTTGGACATTTTTCTCGAAATTTCGACTTTAATCTTAAAATTTCGAATGTTTTTTATTTAGAAATATCGACTTTTTGAAAGTTTATTTAAAAAAAAGACAAAATATGCACTGAACACAGACAGTTTAAATACAATCGCGTGTATTATTCATTGTATACTTTTTGAGTGGTTTTTAATTTCCATTTTAATCACTTTAGAGGCTGAATTGAGAAAAATCCTCTCTTAGTGCTCACCTACGTATTATGGGGAACATCTATGCGAAATTTTTTACTCCGAAACCCAGTTTAGTCTGCAGTTAGGCAGTCAGTGCTTAGAGATTTATTAAATAAATATCGGGATACAGATTACAAGATGCAGGATAAGAAATTTTCTCAGTAATTTATAATTTTTGATGAACTTTACTTATTTCTATAGGTAGGATTGTGATGGTTTGAAAAACAATGAATATTTTTTTTATTTTACCATTGGGAGGCAATAAGTCGTGTATAAGGTATCAATATTTGGTTATTTTTGTTATTTTACAAAAATTTACATCTTTTATAAAGATATTATATTAATTATAAAAAATATGTTTAATCTACTTAATAGAATTCTAAACACTGACTGATAAACAACTCACAGCTTTAACCAATGGCCCTAGAAGAATGACATTGTGCACATGGATTCCTTATTTAACAAAGTTGAGCACTAATTGTAAGAAAAAAAAAATTAAGACAGTCTGCGGACTGCCTATAGAAGTGAAAACTTATTAGTAAATAAGAGTGTTTTTATTAATTTTTCTAATTGTAAAATTGAATGCAGAACTTTTCCCCTGAAACCAAGAAATAATAAAAAACACAACAAAGGTTGCTCTAACGCGTTTCGACAGCCAAGCTGTCATCTTCAGAGAGATACTCAATAGGAACGCATTAGAGTAACCTCTGTTGTGTTTTTTAATCTTTCTTAGTTTCAGGGGACAAGTTCTGTATTTCAACTTGATAAAATGTTAATTTTACTTCAGATTTTTTTATATTGTTCAGCACTATTATAATTTAACCCAGTGTTTCCCAACTTTTTCTTTGGTAGCGGCACATTTTTAGTATTGATGATGCACATATGATCCATTTGATGACCAAAAATAGACGTCCTCCTGACTATCTTTTGATGACTAAAAAAAAACGTTCTTTCAGATTCTGATCTAATGAGCGCTCAATAAATATCTGACAGTTAAAAAATAAGGTCCTTATGACCGCCACAAAGTCCTTATTATCTCTACAAAGTCCTTTATGACCGCCACAAAGTCCTTTTGACCGCCACAAAGTCCTTATGACCGCCACAAATAGTGATGACTAAAAAAAAAGCTGGTTTTCAAACCGGCGAGATTCCAGTGGCGAGGGCCAAAAAATGGTCACTCTAGTAAACCCTGCGCTAGATAATATTCAGTTTTAAAGTGTGGGTCAATAGGGAAGCTGATCGTTGTGGGAACATTCCTGTTATTTCTCCTAATACAGACGAATGCAAGATCTAATAACAATCAAAACAATACGTCAGTGTGCTAATATTTGTTTTAAAAGCAAACAGCAGATGCAATCTGACAGATTTTCTTTAATAATTCACAGCTCGATCATTAATAGCATAATCAAATAACCAGAGACCCACTCAAAATTGAATAGAGCTGGAAAAACACGCCTCTAATTGTTACGACTTTTCAATGAAAACCGCGCTAATGATTTCGAAAGTTTGGTCGCATCTTATGGAGAAATTATATTGCCACTGTTGTAACACGTTTAGTGTCGATATTTGCTTATTTAAATTAGACTCGTTGACATTTTAAATAGGTACTTAAAAGGAATTATGTATATTTACCCAAAGTTATTGAGATGGACAAAGAAGCCCAATCAATTCAAGATTTACATCCTGCGATTTAGGTTGTGCATTGATCTAATAATTTTGTATAAACGTAGTAAAAGAAAATGTTAATCTATTTTGTTTAATTTGGCAGTTGGCGACTGCCGACCGAAGTGAAAACTTGAAACTAGGTAGTAAAACTGTCAGTATAGTGTAGTTCGAACTCACACTACTAAACAAGTCGGAATATTGAAAATATTTTAAAATAAATGCTCTCAAACAAAAAGTAAACTATAACATACTGTTAATATTGGAGAAAGTTGGTAACGCGTGATGGTCACGCGTCACGGTGACCGGAATCCATAATCTCTAGAATCGTTCAACGCATCTAAAGTGTTCACTTCAAAAAAATTTAAGGGATGCAAATTCGACCAAAAAAATAAAGAATATTCGGGTTCAATATTTTTTTTTTTAAGAAATTGTGGAAGTTACTACCTCGTAGTAAATTTTTTTCGAAATTTTGGATTTTCAAGCTTCCAAATTAGGGCAAATATTTCCTGTTTCATAAAACGTGTTTTCTAATAATGTTGAAGTTAATACAACGTAACTCGACGTTTTGGCAATTTTTTGTTATGTAAATTTAGAGAGTTTGAAGTCAGAATTAGGGGCTGAATTTTCTAAATTTTTTTGCTTAAACATTTTAATTTTTTGCCTTAACATTTTTATTTTTTTTGTTTTCATTTTTGCCTAAACATTTTAATTTTTTTGTCTAAATTTTTTTTTTACTTTATTTTAGTTTGAAATCAAATCGGTTCAACTACAAACACGATCAAGTATTTGTTGTTGTTTACGTTGTATTTATTGTTAGTGCAGTTTTTGAATTATGAACTTTCTCGTTGATGTATGCAGAAACAGATATCATAATATTAACATTTACAGTTATAACTTTTATGGGAATTCAACGTAAACAAATAAATTTAATGACTTATTGGAGTTAATGCACTCGAAAGAATTACGCATACTTTAATCGTTTTTTTTTTAAATTCGAATGTAAAACTAATTTGACGTATGTTTCGATGTATATCGCTATTGTTTCAAATCTCTTTGTGATAACAGTGGTTAACATTCATTAACATCATTCTCATTAATAACTAGGCTTATTGCATTTGCAGCTGTCGATAATTATACTTAAATTAGCATAAAGACTCTATTGAACATGGTAAATTTGGTCGAACATTGTGGGGTAAATTTACAGTTGAAACAGTAGGCCACCCTTTTAGTCCACGTAATTGATTTCCTTCTGTATTAATACAACAATTGAAATGACTATCTGTGATTTCAAAGTCTTTATATAAGCTCGTACATATTGTAAAAACCAATATTGACGTTTTGTCTGTCCGTTTACATATGCGAACTTATCTCGGAAACGACTGAACCGATTTTAATGAACTTTCCCCCAAAGATAGAGTTTTTCCTTGGGTAAGTTTCAGGCTATTAGGGGATGTTTTGGTCAACACCTTTGTCGCGTGCGATAGATTTGCTACCATAAACAATACATTATACGTAGGCAAATTTCTTTGACATTAGAACAAAACAATTTTTATGAATTCGCAAAAATTTCTCAAACAAATTTGAACTCGAAATCTGGCACGAAACCCAATTTTAGTTTTTTTTCTCTTAAGCATATTGTAACGAAATGTAAATTGTAGAATTTAGTACGAAAGAAAATTTTCTAGAAAGATCTGATAAAGGGAAAGCGGCCGCGATAATGAAGCAAACGGCAGATAAACGTCTCAGAAATTTCGGCCAACGATAAGCCTTATCTGCTGAAAACTTCTAAAACCCGGAAGCGAAAACTATATAAGGCGAACGTCTTTCCCACGAATCAGTCAGTTAGAGTCAGTCAGTGTAATTAGTGAGCTAGTAGTTGGAAGTAAATAAATGAGTTCATTATTCAGTTGTAGTGTTCCGAGTTTAATTTGGTAATAAAGTGGGTATTATGCAATTCACGTGTTAATAATCAATTCGAACCGATAAGCCCGCAACAGTATCTTCTGGCAGAATGCTTAAGATCGCTCGTATTGCTCACGGTAGCTCTTCCAATTTTGATGGAACGAACTGGTCATTTGTTATCTTTAAAAATTGAAACGCAAATCTTGTCCCTTGAACCAAAAAAGATTTAAAAACACAACAAAGATGCTCTATCTTGACCCCTGAAACCAAAAAAGATTAAAAAACAAGCGCTTAGAGCAACCTTGGTTGTGTTTGTTAATCTTTTTTGGTGACAGGGGACAATATTTGCATTTCAGTTCTTCCAGTAATCGAGTAAGGGTTTCAACAAACAGCTTTTTCAAGTTTTTCTTTAAATTCTGATTTTTTCTTTAGATATTTTTACCTTCTGTTAAAAAAACTGGCTTTTCTAAAAATGATGACTTTGATCTTGAGATTCGGACTTCTGAATTCGATTTTATTTCGACTTTACTCCACACTACGAAAAACCCTTGATTTCTTTCAAATATTCAATCTTAAAATTTCGGTTTTAAACTTGAATTCCTAAATTGAATTGGATACTTCGACGATAAAATCAACATTACGAGTTTAAAGCCAAGAAGGAAGAAGTAAGGAGGAAGAAGGACGAAGGAGGAAGAAGGAAGGGAAAAGAAGGAGGAAGAAGGAGAAAAAAGGAGAAAAGAAGGAGAAAGGAGGAGGAAGGGGGAAGAAGGAAGCAGGGAGAAAGGAAGAAAGAAGGCAGAAGGAAGAAGAAGAAAGAAGGCAGAAGGAAGAAGAAGAAAGAACGAAGAAGGGGGAAGAAAGAAGAAGGAAAGAGAAAGAAGGAGGAAGAAGGAGAAAGGAAAATGAAGAAGGAAGGAGGAAAGAGGAAGCAGGAAGAAAGGAAGGGAAAAGGAAGAAGAAAGAAGGCAGAAGGAGGAATAAGAAGGAAGAAGGAGGAAGGGGAAGGAAGGAGAGAGAAAGGAGGAAAAAGGAAGAAAGGAAGGAAGGAGAAAGAAGGAAGAAGAAAGAAGAGGAAGAAGGAAGGAGGAAGAAGAAGGAAGAAGGAGAAAGAAAGAAGGAGAAAGGAGGAGGAAGAATGTTTAAACATAGTAGCTCTTCCAATTTTGATGGAACGAACTGGTCGTTGGTTATCTTCAAAAATTGAAACGCAAATATTGTCCCTGAAACCAAGAAAGATTAAAAAACACAACAAAGATGCTCTATCTTGTCCCCTGAAACCAAAGAAGATTAAAAAACACGCGCTTAGAGCAACCTTTGTTGGGTTTGTTAATCTTTTTTGGTGTACAGGGGACAATATTTGCATTTCAGTTCATCCAGTAATCGAGTAAGGGTTTCAACAAACAGGCTTTTTCGAGTTTTTCTTTAAATTCTGATTTTTTCTTTAGATATTTTTACCTTTTTTTAAAAAAAACTGGCTTTTCTAAAAATGATGACTTTGATCTTGAGATTCGGACTTCTGAATTCGATTTTATTTCGACTTTACTCTAGACTCCGAAAAACCCATGATTTCTTTCAAATATTCAATCTTAAAATTTCGGTTTTCAACTTGAATTCCTAAATTGAATTGGATACTTCGACGATAAAATCAACATTACGAGTTTAAAGCCAAGAAGTAAGGAGGAAGAAGGACGAAGGAGGAAGAAGGAAGGAAAAAGAAGGAGAAAAAAAGGAGAAAAGAAGGAGAAAGGAGGAGGAAGGGGGAAGAAGGAAGCAGGGACAAAGGAAGAAAGAAGACAGAAGGAAGAAAGAAGACAGAAGGAAGAAGAAGAAAGAAGGCAGAAGGAGGAAGAAGGGGGAAGAAAGAAGAAGGAAGGAAAAAGGAAGCGGGAAGGAAAAAGGAAGAAGAAAGAAGGCAGAAGAAGAAGGAAGAAGGAGAAAAGGGGAGGGAAGAAAGGAGAGAGAAGGAGAAGAAAGGAGAAGAAGGAAGAAGAAAGAAGGAAGAAGGAAGGAAGGAAGGAAGGAAGGAAGAAAGAAGGAAGAAGAAAAGAAGAAGAGAATAAGAGAGGAAGAGGGAAAAAGAGGAGAGAAGGAGGAGAAAAGGAAGAAGGAGAAAGAGGAAGATATAGAGAAAAAGGAGGGAAAAGGAAGAAAGGTGAAGGAGATAAGAAAAGAAGTGAGAAAGGAAGGAGGAAGAAGGAAGGAGAAAGAAGGAAGGAAGAAGGAGGAGAAGAAGAAGGCGAAGAAAGGAGGAAAGGAAAAGGAGAAAGGAAGGAAGGAAAAGAGAGGAAAAGGAAGAAGGAAAGAGAGAAGGAAAAGAAGAAAGGAGGAGAAGAAGAAGAGAGAAGAGAGGAAAAGAGGAAGAAAAAGGAGAAAGAAAGAAGAGAGAGAGGAGAAGAAAGGAGGAGAAAGGAAGAAGGAAGAAGGAAGGAAGAGAAGAAGGAAGAAAAGAAGGAAGGAAGAAGAAAGGAAGAAGGCGAAAAAGGAAAAAGAGGAAAGAGAAGAAGGAAAGAAGGAGAAGGAAGAAAGGAAGGAAGAAAAGAAGAAGAAGGAAAGAAAAAGAGAAGAAGGAAAGAAAGGAAAAGGAAGAAGGAGAAGGGGGAGAGGAAAGAGAGAAAAAGAGAAGAAAGGAAAGGAGAAGAAGAGGAAGAAGGAAGAAAGAGAAGGAGAAAAGGAAGAAGGAGAAAAAGAAGGAAAGGAAGGAAGAAAAGAAAGAAGAGAAGGAAGGAAGAGAAGAAGAAGGAAGGAGAAAAGGAGAAAAGAAAGAAGGAAGAAAAGGAGGAAGAAGAAGAAAGAAGAAGGATAAGAGGAAAAAGAAAGGAAAGAAGAAAAGGAAAGAGAAGAAGGAAGGAAAAAGAAGGAAGAAAGGAAGGAAAGGAGGGAGAAGGAAGAAAAAAGGAGAGAAGAAGAAGGAAGAAAGGAGAAAGGAAGGAGAAAGAAGGAAAAAGAAAGAGGAGGAAAGAAAGGAAGAAAGAAAAAGGAAGAAAAAGAGGAGAAAGGAGAAAAAAGAGGAAGAGGAAAGAAAGAGGAAGAAGAAGAGGAAAGAGAAGGAGAAAAGAGGGAGAAAGAGAAGAAAGGAAGAAAGGAAGACAAGAAGAAAGAAAGGAAGGAAGAAAAAGAAGGATAAAGGAGGAAGGAGAATGAAGAAGGAAGATGGGAGGGGAAAGAAAGAAGGAAAAAGGAAGAAGGAATAAAAAGGAAGGACAAGAAAGAAGACAGGATAAAGGAAGGAGAAAGGAGGACGAAGGAGGAAAGAGAAAGAAGGCAGAATAATGGAGGAAGAAGGAACGAGAAAGAAGAAGAAAGAAGGAGGAAGAAAGAAGAAGAAAAGAGGAGAAAGAAGGAAAAAGGAGGAAGAAGAAGGAAGAAGAAAGTAGGAAGAAACATGGAAGGAATGAAAAAGAAAAGAGGAGGAAGAAGGAAGGAGAAAGGAAGAAGGGGAAATAAAGAAGGAGAAAGGAGGAGGAAGAAGGAAAAATGAAGAAAGGAAGACAGGAAGGAAGAAAAAGAAGGATAAAGGAGGAAGGAGATAGGAGGATGAAGAAGGAAGATAAAAGGAAGGAGAAAGGAGGATGAAGGAAGAAAAAGGAAGGACAAGAAAGAAGGAAGAAGAAGACATGAGAAAGGCAGAAGGATAAAAAAAGGAAGGAGAAAGGAGGACTTAGGAGAAAGAAGGAACAAGAAAGAAAAAGGAAGGAGGAAGAAGGAAGAAAAAAAGTGAAGGAAGAAGGAAGAAAGGAATGAAGGAAGAAAGAAGGAAACAGGAAGAAGGAAGGAAAAGAAAGAAGGAAGAAAAAAGGAGGAGGAAGGAGAAAGAAGGAGGAAAGAGGAAGGAGGATGAAGGAAGAAAGGACGGAAGAAAGGAAGAAGGAAGGAAGGCAAGAAGGAAAGAAGGAGGAAAGCAAGGAAGGAAAGAAGGAAGGAAGGAAAGAAGCTGAAAATATTAACCGTTAAAAACTCTTTTTATCTTTCTTATTACTATCACTGGAAAGCAAAATCGGAATTTTGTATTAATTATTAATTATTAATTATTTGGAAATTTTCTCTACAACTTCAACGTTTTGCCTATAATATTAAAACTTTCAATTTAAGCTCAACATTTCGAATTTAAACCAGAAAATTCCAGTTCCAACTTCCAAAATTGATGTGAAAAGTTCAATTTTTTTTTATAAATTCCGATTTCTCGAAATGTGCGCCTTAAATTCAATATATTAGGATTGAAATTTTAAAAATAAAATTGGCATTTGTAGTTATACATTTCTTAAAATATAAAATTTTAATTTCACATCGCGAAATAATTGCGAAGTTTCGACGACTTTCTTTTATAGTTTCTACTTTCGTGCTTGTGCGTATGCAATTATTAAAATTTTGACTTCATTTTTCAAAATGTTGATTTCGCGTTGCAGAAATTTATAATTCAAAGTAAGGGTTTCAACAATCGAGTGAGGGTTTAAATAATCGAATGAGAATAATTCCTCATGGTAGACCCTTATTGACCGGAAATATTATGTTTTTTTCAATTTATTTAACATAAATTAATTTAATTTGTGAACTATCATAAGGTGACGTTTTCAATAAATTTAAATATCACGTAGTCGCATTTCAAAAACTGTTTAGAAAATTGTCAACAAACCATAAAAATTTTCATATTTCCAAACTGGGCCGAAGAAATGTTAAATAAATTGAAAAAAACAAAATCGAATGAGGCTTTAAATAATCGAGTGAGGGTTGAAATAATCTAGTGAGAGTTTAAATAATCGAGTGAAGGTTTAAAGAGCGCACCCTGTAGCTCAAGACGTTATACAGACCAGCCATTGGGCTAATGTGAGCCAAGTTTTTATGGCGCAATAATTCGGCGGAGTGTCTCAATTATAGCGAGAAAAACTGGAGATTAGGCGGATATTAAATGGAAAAATTAACATGAAACGGCTGGAAACCCCGGTCGTATGCTAATAACGGAATGTGAATTTATTTGTTGTAATCGTGGCATTTATTATGTCTAGTAAAAAATGACAAGGGCTTTTCTTGGAGAAATAAGGCAAAGGGAATATCGCGAACCGACACGACACGGATCATCATCGTTCATTAGCATAATGGCGACTTTCCACAAAACAAATGTTCCCTAAACCTACGAACTCTATAACTGCACTACGAGTCTCGACTTCTATGCACGAATATTATCAAATTCACGAGCTATTAGCAACTGTGCCACCATGTAAGGCCCCACTTCCGTTCTCTTGATAGTTTTTAAATTTATGACAGTTTACTGCACCGGAATTACACAATGTGTACCCATAATTCATGAGACAGAATAAAGCCATTAGCCGAAGACACGTTTGACCAAATTGACATGACCGATATTGGGGCGACAGTTATAGACAGACACACGAAACTAGCTCAAATTGAAAATTATTTATTTGCTAATTACTTTAACCCCTCAAAAATCTCCCGTTCTTTTGAACATGGACTATGTTTGTGGAAAATCCACAAAAGCGTTTAGGTGTCCGTCTGTCGACTGGTCTTTTGTCCGGACTAATTTCAGAAACTGTTGAACGAGCTTTAATGAAACTTTAACTTAAATATAGAGTACATTTAGGGGTACCTGTTAGGCGTTTTTTTCAGCAATTTTAGGCTTTTTTTCAGAAATTTTAGGTTTTTTTCAACAATATTTAAGCTTTCACTTCTAGGAATTCAATTGCGCTAGCAATTTATTTGAGGTTGTACTTTCTCTTGAAAAATTAGAGACTTGTTGCTGATTAATTTTAACTGGTTGGTTCGTTCAAATGGAGCAAGATTCAAGGTTAGATACATTTCAAATGACATGTCGATGAGTTATTAATCACTAACGCAATATCATCTTCTGATGTTGAGGTGAGGACCACTAGTCAGGCCCCATTTAACAAAAGATTATTCACATTAATAGGAAAAAGGCAGCGTGCTGCCACACACAACATTGGGGAACGAATAAAAGTCTCTTATTGTTTCATGCTGGGAATCGATCTACTCTTGTAAAGCTCAGTCGATTTTGTGTATCATCTCGTGTTCAATCTTCACAAAATTAATCACTAACGCAATATCACTTTCGGATGTTGAGGTGAGGGCCGCTAGTCAGGCCCCATTTAACAAAAGATTATTCACATTAATAGGAAAAAGGCAGCGTGCTGCCACCCACAACATTGGGGAACGAGTAAAAGTATCTTATTGTTTTATGCTGAGAATCGATCTACTCTTGTAAAGCTCACTCGATTTTTTTTTCTATTTTTAAAGAAATACGTGTATTAAGAAAAGTGATACGATTTGGAAAGACAATAGTTTTAAAAAATGATTTTTTAATCACCTGTAGCTATAATAGTAATAATGAAAATTTAGTATAATAATAATAATGATGAAAATTGACCAAAGCAGGTTAATTAATAATGAAATGAGTGCCAATCATTTCGCCAAAAAGGTCCAAACAATAGGAAGCTTTAACGTTTATTCGTTAATGTCTTAATGAATGTCAACTGCCAAGAAGTAATGTCAGCGTCAGATTTATGAATTTCGGGAATAAGTCATTAGTCGGCACGGCCTGAGGTCTCTCGCCTTCGCTTCCTGGCAATTGCGGTTTTCAGCTTCCGCCACGGAAGCTTCCCGCTGAAGCCATTTCATCCGTTACGAAATCTTTTATTGTTGTCGATACTTTATGAAGTGTTTACAATCCAAGGAAACGATATTTCATTAAGCGTTGGCATTCTTTCATCCTGAAATCGACCACGATGGAATTTTTCATCCTGAAGTCGACTAGGATGGCATTTTTTCATCCTGAAATCGACCAGGATGGCATCCAGTCATCCTGAAATCGACCAGGATAACAAGGAGAATCCCCTTTAGTAGTTGTTATACATGCGGAATATCTAACTTTTTCGTTAATGGGCAAATTTGATCAGCTTTGTCACAACAGGCAAACAAACCACTCGAAGAGCCGCCTCACAATGCGGTGACGCGTAAAAGTGGAAATTCCGAGGGACGCGGTTTTTTAAAGCGTCGAACCGAACGGTTACGTTTTATGACGAACAAATGCTGAGTAGCTTACACAGAAGCTGGAGATGAGGTTAGTCCTGCAGGGAGTGTCCTCGATCGGTCCTCCTGAGACCTTCGAAGACAGGGGATGACAAACTCAATTACTGGAAACCAACGCGAGACCACACAGACGCACCACCTTTGAGCCGACGATGTCGTCTTCGGATGCACCCCCACTTCTAACTTCCTAACACAATATCTCGTGTACGGGCCAGTGGCTTAATACGTTCCTTAAAGAGGTCGCAGTAATAAAATATTAGCTTGTAAACGTGTTATTGTACCATATTGGAAATGTAAGGGTAAAGAACAAGATAAATATTCGTAGTAGATATGCTTGTAGGGTTCTAGACCATTAGTCACTTTTTTAGAAAGAATAGAGTAGAAAGAATAGACTTTAATAGCAGGTGGCCAAAAAAGTACTAGAAGTTTTGGCTTGTGACCTATTAATTGAAAGCGTGGAACAAGATGACAGTTCTATAAAGACTTTCATAGCCGACATCATTAAAAAAAAATAGTATTTGTAGCCAAGTACCAGAAGCTTTAATAGAGTTGTGGTTTCTGAGGAATACAATCTAAAAATAGAGTGACTATAAAAAAAATTTGACATTTACTTCTACCAGAAGTACCAACGCATTTTAGTTCTTTAAGTTTAATCCACTCGCAAAAGGCAACCCCATTATATCTTCAAAGCAGTACGAGTAGAATGCGGAAATGTGTCTTCAAAGCAGTACCAGTAGGATGTAAAAATGTGTCTTCAAAGCAGTACGAGTATAATGCGGAAATGTGTCTTCAAAGCAGTACGAGTAAGATGCGGAAATGTGTCTTCAAAGCAGTACGAGTAGGATGCGGAAATGTGTCTTCAAAGCAGTACCAGTAGGATGCGGAAATGTGTCTTCAAAGCACTACGAGTAGGATGCGGAAACAAGGATCAAAGGCGGTGAACCTCCTTCTTAAACAAGGACAGGTTGCAATTTGTGGGGAAAATTCCTTTTGGAGGCGAGTTCCACAGATGGAAGATCTATAGAAAAAGGAAGTTCTATGGAAAAAAGAGTCTTCCTAGAAAGAAATTTGCTGTCTTCGCGTGTCTTCTATGCTTCAATGCCCTTGGGGGGTAACGAGCTCCATAGCATGGAATTTCTCCAGAAAAAAGGGTCTCCGCAGACAGAAGTCCTGACTGTGTCAAACTGGACCGCAGAGGAATTTGCTATCTTGACGATACTGGATTCTGGATTCGTTGTGAGTTGCCTAAAGTTTAGGCCAGCACTTAGGCCACCCTTTCCGGGCCCATTGTGCTATCCCCGTGATTGAGGTGTCCTTGGTCATTCATTCAGTCACCCAACCTTGTTGAGAAACTGAAGAACGTCCCTTGGATGCGCCTTTCTCAAATTGGCTACACTAGGCCAGAAGTCCCCCAGCGTGGATCCTCTGATTGATGCTAGTTTAAATTTCTCAAATCGAATGTCAACAAAAGGTCACACTTTGGTCTCTTAGACAAACAGACACAAACTTTGGACTTTTGCCAAAGAATCAC
Source organism: Dastarcus helophoroides (assembly GCA_028583605.1). Classification (NCBI taxonomy): domain Eukaryota; kingdom Metazoa; phylum Arthropoda; class Insecta; order Coleoptera; family Bothrideridae; genus Dastarcus; species Dastarcus helophoroides. Next base: position 1,614,381 of record CM053336.1, on the reverse strand, counting down.
ACTTTGGACTCTTGGAGTTTTTTCAGTTATTTAATTCAACTGGCATTACTGCATCACCAGGAGTAACCAGCTGTCTTTTTCAGCGGTTGGATTAGAACCGTTGTGTGTGGAAGCACGCTGCCTTTTTTTAACTAATGTGAATAATCTTTTATTAAATGGGGCCTAACTAGTGGCCCCTCACCTCTAACATCAGAAGATGATATTGCGTTAGGGATTAATTTTGTGAAGATTGAACACGAGATGATACACAAAATCGACTGAGCTTTACAAGAGTAAACCGATTCCCAGCATGAAACAATAAGTGACTTTTACTCGTTCGTCAGTGTTGTGTGTGGCAGCACGCCGCCTTTTTCCTATTAATGTTAACAACCCTTTGTTAAATGGGGCCTGACTAGTGGCCCTCACCTCAACATCAGAAGATGATATTGCGTTAGTGATTAATTTTGTGAAGATTGAACAACAGATGGTACACAAAGTCGACTGAGCTTTACAAGAGTAGATCGATTCCCAACATGAAACAATAAGAAACTTTTACACGTGCTCGAACATTCTCATCTTCTTCTAAACGCCCTCTGCAACTCAGATCGTTTATTATCCACATTCTGTGGAGGTTTGTTTAATCGACAGTGACCTGTCCATATCCCTACAATACTGGATTCAAAATCTTACTTTGGCAAAATCAATAGATGGATCGTTATGAGACGTAGCGTCCCAATTAGATATGAAAAAATAGGGTAAGTATGGTGGGTTTTCTAAATTAGGATCCCCCTTTGACAAACTGATCAAATATATAAGAGCAAAGCTCAACAATGAACATCCAGCTCTGGCGCGTATTTCTTTCGTAGCGACAATAACATCTCGGCTTTGCAATTATGTTTTTGTTGCCGTCGTTGCAACGGTGGCGGTTTAGAAGTGTATGGATAAGCCCGCGCGGACATTTTATCGAATATATCTTGAAGGATCTGGGGAGAGCCGAGTGCCAGAAAATGTTATTTTCATCCGGAGAGTAGTTTTCATTACTAATGAACTTTTGCATTCGCGCAAGGGTGTTAGTGTAAATTACAAAGCCCGTTATTTTAATGCAGTTGTAAAGTATTCCTTTGAAGCTCTATGTGTCTATGTGAAAGCGCCTTGCTAATTTTGTTTTATTCTTGACGGCGATGTCACTGCAATCAGACTTCTTGACTCTTGAAGGGCGGCATTAGGGTAAAATACGAGGCACTGTTTCCATTACGTAAGGAAACTGTTGGTGGAACGGACTGGTCCTTGGTTATCTTCAAAAATTGAAATACAAATCTTGTCCTCTGACACCAAGAAAGATTAAAACACACAATGTAGGTTGCTCTAATGCGTTTTCGATAGCCAAGCTATCATCTTCAAAGAGATATCATTTGGAGAGATATCATTCAGGGAGATATCATTGAGAGAGATTCAGAGAGTATCTCTCTGAAGATAATAGCGTGGCTATCGAAACGCCTTAGAGCAACCTCTGTTGTGTCTGTCTTTCTTGGTTTCAGGGGACAAGGTTTGTATTTCAAGAAAACTATTACCGAAATTTGTCCCAGTAGAGAAATGTAGGACGATTATTGGAAGTTACAAAATTTCTCTAGCATTGGGGAACGAGTAAAAGTCTCTTATTGTTTCATGCTGGGAATCGATCTACTCTTGTAAAGCTCACTCGATTTTGTGTACTATCTCGTGTTCAATCTTCACAAAATTAATCACTAACGCAATATCACTTTCGGATGTTGAAGTGAGGGCCACTAGTCAGGCCCCATTTAACAAAATATTATTCACATTAATAGGAAAAAGGCAGCGTGCTTCCACACACAACATTGGGGAACGAGTAAAAGTCTCTTATTGTTTCATGCTGGGAATCGGTCTACTCTTGTAAAGCTCAGTCGATTTTGTGTACCATCTCGTGTTCAATCTTCACAAAATTAAACACTAACGCAATATCATCTTCTGATGTTGAGGTGAGGGCCACTAGTCAGGCCCCATTTAACAAAGGATTGTTAACATTAATAGGAAAAAGGCAGCGTGCTGCCACACACAACGGTTCTAATCCAACCGCCGAAAAAGACAGCTGGTTACTCCTGGTGATGCAGTAATGCCAGTTGAATTAAATAACTGAAAAAATTCCAAGAGTCCAAAGTGTGATTTTTTGTCAAAAGTCCAAAGGTGTTGTTTTGTCCAAGAGGCCAAAGTGTGACCTTTTGTCGACATTCGATTTGAGGAATTTAAAATCGTAACCAAACATCTAACATCCCTTCGCTTTGACTTCAAAATATTCAAGCAGATACAGCTAGAGCTAAAGAGTTTTTAACTCTAATTAATTTTTTTTTAATAATTGAAAAACAGTTGTGACCATCACTGTACTACTCGTAATTTTTCAGCGTCAGATAGCAGATAATATTAAGTAACTTTTCCTACATTGTAGTGATCCAATATCAATTTTGCGGCAACCTCGTGTTACCCCAGGTGTTAATTAGCTTGCATCCTTTGTGAAGCAAATCAGATGCACCCCGTTGCACCAACCAGAAATAACGATGGATTATCTAGTATCTGCGTTCTCGCGTTTCCGCTAAAATATTATTCCGCAGTCACTTTGATGTACCCCATGTCAGCTTTGGCATTTGTGGGCGGAAAATTAACCTGCATTAGAAAATGCCCATTTAATATTCTACCCATTCCGCACCTGACCTAATTACCATTAAAACGTCCCCTCCTACATTGGAAAGAACTATTTGATGCATTATTTCATTGTAATAATCGTGAAATTTTTACAGAATCAGCAAGAACTTGGACGTTGAATAAAATAATTTTTTTATAACACAGTAATTTACTTTATAATACAATAATTTATTTTGTTTGTTGAGAGCTTGCAACGTCTAATTAATAACGTGCAAAAATTTTCACTCACCACTCTTTCAGAGACCGAATTTCTTATGCTCACCTACGTGATGTGGGGAACTTCTGTGCTAAATTTCCTGCTTCGTCCCTTCTACTGCACCTGACCCAATTACCATTAAAACGCCCCTCGCACATTGGAAAGAACTATTTGACGCATTATTTCATTGTAATAATCGTGAAATTTTTACAGAACAAACAAGAACTTAGACTTTGAATACAATATTTTTTTTATAACACAGTAATTTACTTTATAACTCAATAATGTATTTTGTTTGTTGAAAGCATGCAAAGTCTAATTAATAACGTGCCAAAATTTTCAATTTCCACCCTTTCAGAGACCGAATTTCTTATGCTCACCTACGTGATGTGGGGAACTTCTGTGCTAAATTTCCTGCTTCGTCCCTTCCACTGCACCTGACCTAATTACCATTAAAACGTCCCCTTCTTACATTGAAAAGAACTATTTGGCGCATTATTTCATTGTAATAATCGTGAAATTTTTACAGAACAAACAAGACCTTAGACTTTGAATACAATATTTTTTTTTTATGACACAGTAATTTACTTTATAATACAATAATGTATTTTGTTTGTTGAAAGCATGCAAAGTCTAATTAATAACGTGCCAAAATTTTCAATTTCCACTTTTTCAGAGACCGAATTTCGTATGCTCACCTACGTGATGTGGGGCACTTTTGTGCTAAATTTCCTGCTTCGTCCCTTCTACTGCACCTGACCTAATTACCATTAAAACGTCTCCTGCTACATTGGAAAGAACTATTTGACGCATTATTTCGTTGTAATAATCGTGAAATTTTTACAGAACAAACAAGAACTTAGACTTTGAATACAATATTTTTTTTATAACACAGTAATTTACTTTATAACTCAATAATGTATTTTGTTTGTTGAAAGCATGCAAAGTCTAATTAATAACGTGCCAAAATTTTCAATTTCCACTCTTTCAGAGACCGAATTTCTTATGCTCACCTACGTGATGTGGGGAACTTCTGTGCTAAATTTCCTGCTTCGTCCCTTCTACTGCACCTGACCCAATTACCATTAAAACGCCCCTCGCACATTGGAAAGAACTATTTGACGCATTATTTCATTGTAATAATCGTGAAATTTTTACAGAACAAACAAGAACTTAGACTTTGAATACAATATTTTTTTTATAACACAGTAATTTACTTTATAACTCAATAATGTATTTTGTTTGTTGAAAGCATGCAAAGTCTAATTAATAACGTGCCAAAATTTTCAATTTCCACTCTTTCAGAGACCGAATTTCTTATGCTCACCTACGTGATGTGGGGAACTTCTGTGCTAAATTTCCTGCTTCGTCCCTTCCACTGCACCTGACCTAATTACCATTAAAACGCCCCTCGCACATTGGAAAGAACTATTTGACGCATTATTTCATTGTAATAATCGTGAAATTTTTACAGAACAAACAAGAACTTAGACTTTGAATACAATATTTTTTTTATAACACAGTAATTTACTTTATAACTCAATAATGTATTTTGTTTGTTGAAAGCATGCAAAGTCTAATTAATAACGTGCCAAAATTTTCAATTTCCACTCTTTCAGAGACCGAATTTCTTATGCTCACCTACGTGATGTGGGGAACTTCTGTGCTAAATTTCCTGCTTCGTCCCTTCCACTGCACCTGACCTAATTACCATTAAAACGTCTCCTGCTACATTGGAAAGAACTATTTGACGCATTATTTCGTTGTAATAATCGTGAAATTTTTACAGAACAAACAAGAACTTAGACTTTGAATACAATATTTTTTTTATAACACAGTAATTTACTTTATAACTCAATAATGTATTTTGTTTGTTGAAAGCATGCAAAGTCTAATTAATAACGTGCAAAAATTTTCAATTTCCACTTTTTCAGAGACCGAATTTCGTATGCTCACCTACGTGATGTGGGGCACTTTTGTGCTAAATTTCCTGCTTCGTCCCTTCTACTGCACCTGACCTAATTACCATTAAAACGTCTCCTGCTACATTGGAAAGAACTATTCCACGCATTATTTCGTTGTAATTGTCGTGAAATTTTTACAAAACAAGAACTTGGATTTTAAATACAATAATTTTTTATTATATAATATAATATAATACAATTTAATTGTTAAGAACATGCGAAATCTGATTCATAACGTGCAAAACTTTTCAATGTTCTTTCAGAGGCTCTACTTATGCTCACCTACGTGATATGGGGAATTTCTGTGCTAAATTTCCTGCTTTGTCCCTTCTACTGCACCTTACCCAATTACCATTAAAACGCCCCCCATTATATTGAAAAGAACTAAGTAATATTCCGTTCGTTTGGTTATAATGATCCCGAAATTTTTATAGAATAATTAATGGACATTCCGGCCTGTTGATCCCGAATCCGTGTTTTGTTTTTATTAACGCGAAAGTTGCATTTGGCAAAACGAAAAGAAAGGGGAGAAGTTAAAAATAATTATCATTTAGTGCGATGGGGTTCCAAGCTTGAATTACATCATTATCTGGAAATATTTGCGGTGATTAATGAAGGTAAAATTCGACTTTTGTTTGAAATTCGGGGGCAACGTGGTCGTTTTCCAAAAGCGATCGAAACTCGAGATCGTGACCAGTTCCAGATTCTCATTAGGGAAGTTGTAACGCGCTTTATAAACAAACCACTTTTTTCTTACAATAATTTTCGAAATAGTTGTTATAAATATCAATGTTTGTTTTAACTGAAATTAATGAATTTATCTGAAATTAATTACCTTATCCAAAATTAATTATGAATGAAGAATAATTAAATATAATATAATTAAATATCAGTGTGATTGGGCGACTACTTTTTGAAGCAGACATGCTTTATTAAAAAAAAATAACTAACTTAAACTTGAAGGTGGGAAAGGGTGTTACTGTTGCCGTCGACTGTATAAAAAGTGTCTATTTAAAAATAGACAAGTTGTTCATGTACAAAAAATGTTTTGTAAGATTTCAATAGACACATAGATAAAAATAGCTTTGACTGCGCACTCTATAGCCCTAATTTTGAGCCCAACTTTTGACGATTTTTTTGTCTCTTCTCTTCTCTTCTCTCCTCTTCTCTTCTCTTCTCTTCTCTTCTCTTCTCTTCTCTTCTCTTCTCTTCTCTTCTCTTCTCTCTCTTCTCTTCTCTTCTCTTCTCTTCTCTTCTCTTCTCTTCTCTTCTCTTCTCTTCTCTTCTCTTCTCTTCTCTTCTCTTCTCTTCTCTTCTCTTCTCTTCTCTTCTCTTCTCTTCTCTTCTCTTCTCTTCTCTTCTCTTCTCTTCTCTTCTCTTCTCTTCTCTTCTCTTCTCTTCTCTTCTCTTCTCTTCTCTTCTCTTCTCTTCTCTTCTCTTCTCTTCTCTTCTCGTCTCTTCTCTTCTCTTCTCTTCTCTTCTCTTCTCTTCTCTTCTCTTCTCTTCTCTTCTCTTCTCTTCTCTTCTCTTCTCTTCTCTTCTCTTCTCTTCTCTTCTCTTCTCTTCTCTTCTCTTCTCTTCTCTTCTCTTCTCTTCTCTTCTCTTCTCTTCTCTTCTCTTCTCTTCTCTTCTCTTCTCTTCTCTTCTCTTCTCATCTTTTCTCATCTCTTCTCATCTCTTCTCTTCTCATCTCTTCTCTTCTCATCTCTTCTCTTCACTTCACTTCACTTCACTTCACTTCTCTTCTCCCTTTCTCTATATCTCTCTAGTTAGTTTCTGCCAAAAAAAACTGACTTTTTTACGACAGATTGTGCTATAATCTCGCTCGGAAAAGGAAGTAATGAAACAGTTTTATATTTATAACATTAGAATTATTACGAATAAATTCAAGGTTGTGATCTAATAACAACAATGTACACCTTCAGCGTACAAAGCCAGAATTCAGGTTTACGATTTTGTTTTATATGTCACGCCTTTGTACCAAAAACAAAACGACCTTCAGTCATTTTTCAACAGCACAATGGCTGTACGTCTGGTGACATGTAGTTCCTAAATCATTACATCGGTTGACTCAATAATGAAAATGACTAATTTTACACCATCATAAACTATTTATACGTTAAAGCAGCTCGTGGCGTTAACTACTTTGACATTCTCTTGTTCTTACGCAAAAATAAACAAATGCTTCGCTGTAGGTCTTTCTTCATAAAGCTTCGTCGGTCTTCAGCCATCAAAGAACGTTTAATTGAACCAAATAAAACTGACATGTTATTGGAGGCTCGATATTTCGAATCACAATTCTGCTAATTGCTCGGGGAACACGCAATCTTTAAAAATAAAGTAAAGTGATTTAAATGAAAGGGTGTGACAATTACCTTTCATTTGTTTAAAACCAACATGGGGTTTATTATTTATAATTGCCGGTTGTTCTGTGTTTAAAGCTTCACGATTAGTAATTAGCGGATGGCTTTTTGCGAGATTAAAATTTTCACTGATTGCGCTATGCACGTAGTTTTTTTCCTTTTAGTTACTAAATAGCAGCTTTACAAATTTATTTTAGAATCAAGTTATCTGGAACAGACAAACTTCGAAAGCCGAATTATCAAATTTAAAGTCTGAATTATGAAATGGAAAATTTAAAGAATTTTAGAATTTAACGAAGTAACGAAGAAAAATATTTTCTGAAAATTGCAACTTTAAGTGAAAAATAGTAATTTTTAGTTGGCAGAAAATTAATTTTGACTTAAATAAGTAACGAAATTCCCTCTTTAATTTCAACTCTTCCCAAAATTTGAAAAAGTCAATAGGAAGTAAAAATTACAAGTATCAACTCTTCTTTAAAAAAAAATTGTTTAATCCACTCGCAAAGGGTAACCCCATTATGCCTTCAAAGCAGTGCGAGTAGGATATGGAAACAAACATAGATAGCGATGAATCACCTTCTTCAACAAGGATAAGTTGTTGAATTAAAAAAAAGTTGAAAGAAAAATCCTTAAAATGATCCTAAATAAGCCTTCGTTATCATAATGATCCTAAATATTACATTTTCTCAAAATCATGACTATTCCCTTAAAATTCCTCAAGGTAAAAATCGAATTTATTTTTTGCTTTATTTTTTATTTATGTATTTTTGTTTTTTTACGAAGATGTAGAAAGGACATTAATTTATAAAAGTATATTTAGAACTATGAGGTTTAAAGTGAAAATTACGAGATTAAAGTGGAAATTTCTACTTTATTCTCCAAATTTCGACTTTTTTTTAGCAAATTTCATAGTTAAATATCAGCTTTAATCTCGAAATTTCAACTTTTTTTCACGAAATTTCAAGATAAGTCGAAATTTCTTATTCTATGGTTAGGTTATGCAGACAGTGGCGCCCCACCAACCCTTAGAATATAAGAATATGTTCTAAGCAACAACCTCTTTACAATTTAATATTGACACTTAGCAATAAAGTGCGTTCGGTAATATCAATTTTTTATTACCGAAAATTTCAACTTTTTTCTTGACATTTCAAGGTTAGAGAAGAATTTTTGAAAAAAAAGTCGAAATTTCGAGTTTAAAGTCGACTTTTTACAAAAGCATAGTAAGGAACTTGATTTGAAAAAATGATGTTTTGAAATTTCGACTTTTTTTTTGATATTCGGTTCTTTTTTCGAAATTTCGACTTTTTTCTCGAAATTTCGACTTTTTTTCTCGAAATTTCAACTTTAATCTCGAAATTTCAGATTTAAACTCGCAATTTCAGATTTAAACTCGAAATTTCGACTTTAATCTCGAAATTTCATATTTAAATTCGAAATTTCGATTTTTTTTTCGAAAATTCCACCATTTTCTCGAAATTTCTACCTTTTTTTTTATCCCGAGATTAAAATCAAAATTTCGACTTATTTTTGAAATATCGAGAAAAAATTCGATATCAAAGTCGAAATTCCGAAATTTCGACTTTAATCTCGAAATTTCTCCTTATATATCGAATTTTTTCTCGATATTTCTAAAATAAGTCGAAATTTCTGTATTCTATGGTTAAATTAGGCAGATGCCAGTTGCGTCCCACCACTCACCTTTCCCAACAATCTTGACAATTGGTAGTAGGGTGCGTTCCTTAATTGCTATTTTTAATTACCAAAATTTTGGTCTTTTTTTCTAGAAATTTCGAGATTAAAGTTGAAATTTCGAGAAAAAAGTCGAAATTCCGTGACTAAGATCGAAATTTTGAGAAAAAAGTCGGAATTTCGAGTTTAAAGCCGAAATTTCGAGTTTAAATCCGAAATGTCGATATTAAGGTCGAAATTTCGAGAAATTAGTCGATATTTGCGAAAAAAGTCGAAAATTAAGGGAAAAAAAAAACGAAATTTCGAGAAAAAGTCGAACTTTTTAGATTAAGATCGAAATTTCGAGGAAAAAGTCAAAATTTGAGAAAAAAGACGAGATTAAGAGAAACCGGTCGAGATTTCGTGAAAAAAATCGAAATGTCAAGAATAAATATCGAAATTTGAAAAAAAGTTTAAATTTCGGAAAAACGTAAGTCGAAATTTCTAGTAGAAAGTCGCAATGTCGAGACAAAAATCGAAACTTGAGAAAAATGTCGAAATTTCGATATTCAGGTCAAATCTTTAAGAGAAAAAAATCAAAATTTGGGAAAAAAGTCGCAATTTAAAAAAAAAAGTCGAAATTTTGAGAAAAAAAGGTCGAAATTTGAGAAAAACTCGAAATTTTGAGAAAAAAGTCGATATTTGAGAAAAAAAAGTCGAAAATTCGAAAAAAAAACGAAATTTTAAGAAAAAAGTCGATATTTGAGAAAAAAGTCGAAAATTGAGAAAAAAAATGGATTTTTTAGAAAAAAAGTCGAACTTTTCAGATTACGTTCGAAATGTCGAGAAAAAGGCCAAAATTTGAGAAAAACGTCGAAATTCCGAGAAAAAAGTCGAAATTTCAAAACATTTCGAAAATAAAGTCGAAATTTGAGAAAAAAGTCGAGATTTCGAGAAAAAGAGTCAAAATTTCAAGAAAAATGTCAAAATTTCGCGAAACAAATCAAAATTTTAGAAAAAAGTCGAAAATTGGGTAAAAATGAAATTTCGAGAAAAAGGTTGAAATTTTGAAAAACAAAAAATCGAAATTTGAGAAAAAAAATCGAAATTTGAGAATAAAGTCGAAATGTCGACAAAAAAATCAAAATTTGAGAAAAAAAGTCGATATTTGGGGAAAAACGGATCTTCTAGAAAAAAATCTTCTAGAAAAAAAAATCGAACTTTTCAAATTACGGTCGTAATTTCGAGAAAAAAGTCGAAATTTGTGAGAAACATTGAAATTTCGAAAAGAAAGTCGAAATTTCGAAATATTTCGAGAAAAAAGTCGAAATTTGAGAAAAAAGTCGAGATTTCGAGAAAAAAAGTCGAAATTTCGAGAAAAATGTCAAAATTTCGAGAAAAAAAATCGTAATTTGAAAAAAAAGTAGAAAATTGGGAAAAAAATGAAATTTCGAGAAAAAGGTTGAAATTTCGAGAAACAAAAAATCAAAATTTAAGGAAAAAAAACGAAATTTGATAATAAAGTCGAAATTTCAAAAAAAAAGGTCAAAATTTGAGAAAAAAGTCGATATTTGGGAAAAAAGTCGAAAATTGAGAAAAAAAACGGATTTTCTATAAAAAAAGTCGAACTTTTTAAATTAAGGTCGAAATTTCGAGAAAAAAGTCGAAATTTGTGAGAAACATTGAAATTTCGAGAAAAAAATCGAAATTTGAGAAAAAAGTCGAGATTTCGAGAAAAATGTCGAAATTTCGAGAAAAAGAGTCGAAAATTCAAGAAAAATGTCAACATTTCGAGAAAAAAAATCGTAATTTGAGAAAAAAGTCGAAAATTGAGAAAAAAGCAAAATTTCGAGAAAAAGGTTGAAATTTCGAGAAAAAAAAAATGAAAATTTGAGAAAAAAAATCGGAATTTGAGAATAAAGTCGAAATTTCGAAGAAAAAAAAGTCGAAATTTGAGAAAAAAAGTCGATATTTGAGAAAAAAGTCGAAAATTGAGAAAAAAAACGGATTCTCTAGAAAAAAAGTCGAACTTTTCAGATTAAGGTTGAAATTTTGAAAAAAGGTCGAAATTTCGAGAAAAAGGTCGAAATTCCGAGAAAAAAGTCGAAATTTAAGAAAAAAAGTCCAGATTTCAAGAAAAATTTCGAAATTTCGAAATATTTCAAGCAAAAAAGTCGAAATTTGAGAAAAAAGTCGAAATTTTGGGAAAAAAGTAGACATTTCGAGAAAGAAAGTCGAAATTTCGAAAAAAAAAGTCGAAATTTCGGGAAAAAAGTCGAAATTTCCGAAAAAACAAAAATCGAAATCTTGAGTTTAAAATGGAAATTTTGAGTTTAAAATCGAAGTTTCGAGAAAAATGTCAAAATTTCAATATTAAGGTCATAATTTCGAGAAAAAAAATCGAAATTTGAGAAAAAAGCCGAAAATTAAGAAATTAAACGAAATTTCGAGAAAAAAGGCGAACTTATCAGATCAAAGAAGAAATTTAAAAAAAAAAGTCGAAATTCCAAAATATTTCGAAAAAAAAGTCGAAATTTGAGAAAAAAAGTCGAAATTTCGAGAAAAAGGTCGACATTTCGATAAAAATGTCAAAATTTCAATATTGAAGTCAAAATTTCGAAAAAAAAAATCGAAATTTGAGAAAAAGAGTCGAAATTTCGAAATATTTTTAGAAAAAGTCGAAATTTCGAAATATTTCGAGAAAAAGTCGAAATTTGAGAAAAAAGTCGAGATATCGAGAAAAAAGACGACATTTCTAGAAAAAAAGTCGAAATTTCGGGAAAAAAGTCGAAATTTCGAGAAAAAAAATCGAAATATGCTAAAATAGTCGAAATTTAAGAAAAAAAGTCGAAATCTTGAGTTTAAAGTCGAAATTTCGAGAAAAATGTCAAAATTTTTAATATCAAGGTCATAATTTAGAGAAAAAAAATCGAAATTTAAGAAAAAAGTCGGAAATTCAGAAACAAAAAACGAAATTTCGAGAAAAAGGTCGAAATTTGGGAAAAAGTCGAAATTTCGATGTTGAAGTCGAAATTTCGAGAAAAAAAAATCGAAATTTCGAGAAAAAGATCGAAATATCGAAAAAAATTGAATTTGAATTTAGAAAAAAAAACGAAATTTCGAGAAAAAGGTCGAAAAAAAAATCAAAATTTGAGAAAAAGTCGAAATTTGTAAAAGTAACATTTTTTTTAATCGATGTCTTTCTACTCTTTCGTAACTTTTCGACTTAAATCTTTAAATTTTGATTTAAAAGTTAAAATTTTAACTTTTTTCTAGAAATGTTGACCTTAAATTCCAAATTTCGACTTTAAACTCCAAATTACGATTTTTTTGACATTAAAGTCGAAATTTTGACTTTCATCTTTGGATTTAAAGGTGAAATATCACATGATTAATTTTTTTTTTTAAATTGACGTCCTTTCTACGCTCTTGTAATTTGTACTTCAAAAAAAGTAAATAAAGTTTTTTCAGGTTTGGTAGTGTATTTATTAATACGTGTATAACGTGTTCAATCACTAAATAAAAGTTTTTAAGATGGGTAACAGGTAATAAAATAACCTACGGTAATTTTTGTGAAAAGACGGTAATTTTAACTGCGTTTTTTTACCTTCAAATATATGGCAACACTGACAAAGTAGTAATGGAAACTCTTAACAGTTTGAAGCGAAAGTTTCAGTGCTGTAGGGATAACCTTTGACTATATCTAAGGGGATAACCGACCTCAAATAAATAATTGTTAATTCAAGAAAAACATTTTATCAGATGTACGTGTAATTCCCCCATTATCAGTGGTAAATAACATGTAATATGCTGACACCTAATGTTAGGAGGATCTTTTTTTTACAGATTCATCACTTTTGTTATCATGCAACCTTTTACTATGAATGAATCCGTGGAATATGTGGGCATTGAACTTTTGCAACATAGTACTACTGACTCCTGATCAATAATTGATAAGGTGTAGTTAGTGTAAACGTCCGTGAACCTAAAAACTGACACTTCATTTCAAAAGTGTGACAAATGTTCCACCTTTGGAATGCCAGGCAAAGGAGAATGTAAGAATTAAAATTACTCGCGCAACGCCACGTAAATCACACAAATATGGACGTGAGTTAAAATTTTTATTAATTGTATCTGTCCCTATCTGCGAACGTAACTGGAATGCAACCGATTTATCGCTTTTATCGCATTTTACGGTAGTTTATTGAAACAAACACTCACGATTTTGCCATAAAGGTGGAACATTCGACGTATGTGCACGTTAAATGGGTACCTTGACTATTTTTGGCTTATCGCATGCAAAATTAGACTAACGATTATTACTGTTATCCCATTATTACTTCTTTTATCAGAATCGCGCACCTTAAAAGGAAAAAGCCGTTGTAATCTCACTCGCGAATTTGTTCATCCGTCCGTCTGCCACGGGGTTTATATACACATCAGTCCAGAGGGAGAATGTTAATGAGAGATTTAACATTGAGAGCTAATAATGGGATAGATGGGTGGCGCCTTGTATTCTCCTACACCGGTGTAAACAATTCAACGCGGAGCGCAGCGATCAGATTTCAGTAGTACATCTTCTAACGTGTTTTGCTACGGGATTACTATTGGCAGGCAATAAATTTATTAAAATTTGCGTACCACATGCTGTTTGTTCTTTTAGTCCGTTGATTTAATCAACGTCTGAGGCAAAATAAAACTGATATTCTTTAATAACCAAAATAAATAAACGAGATTTCTTAAACAAAATAAATAATAATTCTAATGAAAAATATAACAAAACAACTCTATAAACATTACAATATGAGTTCAAATAGGCGGCCGTATAAATCTATGGAAGGGACAATTCTTAGCGTGTTACATGGACAATGAAAATTTTTCCTTATCTGTATATAGCCAATATATAGCCAACCAACGATTAGAGAAAAAATATCATGGTCCGACAACAGTGAAAACTTTAAACTAGGTAACAACAGTGTTCTTTTTTGAATTTGCAAATTATTAGCTGTATCAAAAATTAAAAATTCGTATTTTATAAATTAAAGCTACTAACATTAAGTTTTCACATCTATAGGCACTCCCAATGATAATTACATGCATTTTTATACGGTTTATTTATCAATTAAAACATATAATGGGCTACGTAAGACCAGGATAAAATATAAGTACAACTTAATTGAAAAAAAGTGTCTTGCCGATGTCAGGGTTTGAACCCAGGTCAATTAGATACATTTATTAAATGAGGGAGCGTTTTATCGTTGTCAAACTTATTGCAAGTATAATTAAAAGTGTCGACAATCAGTTTTATATTGGAGGATCCGAATTTAAAATGTGGTTTTTGTGTTACAATATTCTTTAAAAATTGAAATGCAAAAAAAATATTATTTGTATAACCTCATTTAAATAAAGATTTTGCTACATTCTTACAATACAAAGACATAAAGACTGTCCTGAAATTAGTTTTAGTTCAGTACAAACGTGTTTATAACCATTTGTTAAATTAACTAACAGAACAATTATATAAAATTACCAATCTACGCTATGAAAATTCAAACATATGTAAAACTGCAATTACTATTATAGCCAAATGCACCTACGTGGTAAATAAGTAGCTAAGAACTATTATAATTGCTACTTGTAAATCTGTATCGCATTAATCACTCCGTAATAACAGAGGATCAATTACAACTTGTCATACGTCCATTAATTAAAATCTGTGTAGAACCGATCGACAATCACTATAATTTTATGTAGATCAACTTGTGCAACGTAAAATGAACTGAAGTCTGACGAGAGAGAATTCGGAAGCTAGTATCATACAAAGATGCCACAATGTAAAGATAAATCGTTGGTGAAATTAAAACTAAACCCAAAATTCGACTTGTGACGTAAAACCATAAAATTACCTCCTATCAAAAAAAAAAGTCAGTTTGTCAGCATTTACTTTTTTTTTTCATAACTATTAAACTTTATTAACGATAAAAAAGGCGACAAAATTTAATAAAAATTCCACAAGGTTTCGATAAATATTTGCTAACACCGGACCAGGTTTCGCATTACTGCATCAAATATTAGCAAATATTTATCGAAACCTTTTGGAATTTTTAAATTTTGTGGCGTTTTTTATCACTGATAAAGTTTAATCGTTATGAATATTAAAGAATTCCACGAAATAAGGGTTGGAAATGTCAAGTTTAATCCACTCGCAAAGGGTAACCCCATTATGCCTTCAAAGCACTGGGAGTAAGATACGGAAACAAGGATAGATAGCGATGAACCACCAACATTCTGTTTTGTTTACTAGTGTGGGCTCGAACTAAACAATATAAACGTGGTTATTTTCTAGTTTAAAATTTTCACTTAAGTCGGCACTCTTCATGATTTTTTTTTAAATGGATTCTTATCCTTTTCAAAATATTTACCTTATTTTGAACTAACCACTTCTTTTTGATTTTAGACAGGAATTTTTTCCAAAGAATTGCGACCTTTTATCTGGTGATTTTTAGACAGGAGGTGCGCAGATGCAAAAATATTAGTATTTAAGAGTTTAGGTGACTCCAGTGTCATAGCAAGATATTAAATTTAAGAGAAACATAAAAGGTGTGATATTTAATAGTACTTTTACGAATTAAATTTAATTACCATTTTATAATCTCCATTTCATGAAAACTGGATTTGAAAATAAAATATATTTTAATACAAGGTTCTAATTAAACTCTACAAAAACACAAACAAAAATATTTTTTAAAACAAAATCCGCTCTACGATCTTTTAAAGAAATAAAGTCTTCATTACTTTCTCATCAAAATTGTTTAAATCCAAATCTATAAGTGTATAATTAGACTCTAGAACGGGTACTGTTATCTCTTTGTGAATAGCCGTACTATTGGCAGTTAGGCCTGTAAGCGGCACAATTAACAATCGCAATCAGATCAGCCGGGACCTATACGCATTTAGCATCAGAAACGTAAATACACAGTCCAAACTCTGACTCGTACTCATCATTTGGCAATATCGCACATGCGCGGAGCGGCGTACCCCGGGCTAGCTTTAACGTGGTGTTCTGTAGTTTATTTCTCCGTATCCCGTGGAGACCGTTAATAGGCATCGCACGGCACCCTCGCTAGGTGCATATTTCTGCGCGCACCAACTTATTTAAATTTCCTTATAATATTTAATATGTATAACGGAATCAAACGTTGGTGTATTTTATTCCAAGTTATTCACAAGTATTATTAGTTAATTAGTATGTAATTATTTTGTGTTTAAAAATGTGATAAATCCAAGTTTTTTACGTTAAACAGAAAAGAATAGATCGCTCATTTCACGAGGAGCGCGCGCTCTTGCGCTCTTTAAGACCAGCCGCCACTGCCTTTTATGTACATTTGTCATATAGATTCAATGACAGTAATGCTTTCAAACGAAACGATGCATCGACGACGTCTAAATTAGTATATTAGACACAAACACCTAATGCATAATACACAGTCCATCTGTAGCGGTTTAAGAATAATAACGTCTCTTAATTGGAGGTTAAGTTTCCTGATTTTATATCCTTTTACCAACAGCTATATGCTTCCAATATTCATAACTATTAAACTTTATTAACAATCAAAATGCAACAAAATTTAAAAATTTCACAAGGTTTCAAAAATTGAAACACAGAACTTGTCCCCTGAAACCAAGAAAGATTAAAAAACACAACAAAGGTTGCTGCACTAACGCGTTTCGACAACCAAGCTGTCATCTTCAGAGAGAAAACTAGGGGACAAGTTCTGTGTTTCAATGTTTGAAGATAACCAAGGACCAGTCCGTTTCATCAAATCACAAGGTTTCGATAATTATTCGCTAACACCGCACCAGGTTTCACATTACCATATCATCACATCATCATTCCAATATTTCCAATTCAGGTTTCATAGAAAATTGCGACAGCGACAGTCATTTGGCAAACGAATAAAAATTTGACACCGAATGTCGAAATTACCCACGTCAAATGACTTTGTTCAGTTATGTTTTTAATAATCTATCGTTATTCCCCCGAAGATCCCTCTTCTACGCGGTAGAACAGGCCTTCAACCAAGTCGATAGAGAAAGAAAGGAAGATCTCGGACCTGATCGAGTTTGCGCCGAATGGGTATTGCGAAACGGCGGCCTAATCAAATGGAGATTTCAGCGTAATTTCGTCAACGATTACAACTCGCTATCGACGGACGATCGACCTCGTTTTCTGCAGGAGGTGGATCTGACAAATTGCAGCGTCTTGGACATGGGATTCGATCATTTCGACGGGTGCAAATTCATCGATAAGGTGATTTTGAGACATTGTCACAACATCGAAGATGGGGCTTTGGCGAAACTGGGGGTCTTGAAGGACAGTTTGAGCCATCTGCAGATACATTTTTGCCCGAATTTGACCGGGAAGGGGTTGAGGGCGCTCGAATGCTTGCACAAGTTGAAGGTGTTGAAAATTTCCGGGTTTCCTTACGTGGAGGATATGCAGGCTTTGCTGGTGGAAATGTCCAAGCTGCTACCTCAGTGCAAAGTGTCGTAAATTGTAATTTTTGTGGCTTCTAATAAAATTGTATCTGTGTACTAGTTGATCGATTTTAATAACTAATCAATTCAAGGCAGGCTACAAGTATTGAAATACAAAGTTTTTTAATCTTTCCTGTTTTATCCAACGTTCAATCTGTAATGTAGTGTTACTCAAACTTTTGATACCTGTGGGCCCTTCCCATAATTTTTCGTGACGTTGAATCCCCCTAATATAACTAATATATAAATGAGAAAGTGTGTCTGTTCAACTGCTGCACATATCAACGAATTTGAACAAAACATCGTTCCGTAATCTGCACGAACTCTTTCAAGCTGTGCAAAGTGATTAAGTTAGCGTTTATCCAAACAATTTTTGAGCGACTTGAAACCGCACGGTGTTTACAATGATAAAAAATGTGTCAATTAAACTACGACCTAACTTTTTTTAAATAATGACTCATCAATTTTTGAAATAACGACGTATCAATTTTTTAAATAACGACTAGGAATTCGCAACTAACTAGATTCAGGATCAAGGTGTTTCGAAGCAGACAAGAGGGGGTCACTGGAAAAGTGCGATGGATTAAAGGACACGTCGTATGACAGCTTTATGCGTTTTAAATGAGCTTTAGCGTATCTTTTATAAACTACAAACAATGCTGCGCTTAATTACCATATGCAGCAATAAAACTTAATTTTAGTTAGCAATAAAATGCGAGTTGACAGAAATGTATTTAACCTCATTTCCAATTACGCCACTTTAATAAGAACTACTACTGGATTCATTGTCATTCTTGGCAAATTATTTCAATACATTCTGTATGCCAGTTAAATAGGATTTGAAGGTTTATTTGTAGACATCAGAATTTCTTGATTTATAAACAAAACTATTGCAAATCTTTTTTATTTGTACTTCAAGAATTCGTAGAAAAAAACGAAATTTCTTACTTGCTGATGAACAGTGATTAGATTAAGCTTATCGTAGCTATTTTATCACAAATAACCAAGTGTTTTAATATACTGTTATAAGTATTATTTTTAATAAATACTATTATTACTTAAAAAATTAAAGTACAAGAAGAGGAGGAGGAGGAGGGGGAGGAGGAGGAGAAGAAGGAGGAGAAGAAGAAGAAGGAGGAGAAGAAGAAGAAGGAAAAGGAGAAGGAGAAGAAGGAAAAGAAGAAGGAGAAGAAGAAGGAGAAGAAGAAGGAGAAGAAGGAGAAGAAGAAGGAGAAGAAGAAGGAGAAGAAGAAGGGGAAAAAGAAGGAGAAGAAGAAAGAGAAGAAGGAGAAGAAAAGGCAGGAGAAGAAGGAGGAGGAGGAGGAGGAGAAGGAGAAGGAGAAGAAGAAGGGGAAGAAGGAGACGAAAGAGAAGAAGAAGGAGAATAAGAAGAAGAAGAACAAGGAGGAGGAGAAGAAGAAGAAGGAGGAGAAGAAGAAGAAGAAGGAGGAGAAGAAGAAGAAGATAACCAAGGACCAGTGCGTTCCACCAAAACTATTATTACTTGATTTTTTAAGAAATGTCATTAAAATGTCCCAGAGCTGCCGAAACTAAGCTCTGGTGCCAACCAATTTCCAAAAATTTATTCTTATTGCTCATCTAGACCTGAAGAAAATCTTTCAAAATTTTATGTTTCTGACTTCAATAGTTATGGCAATACTGACTCAAGAGCACATTTAGCTGAAATAAACCTTTAGTTACTTAAAAGTAACCCTAACTGCAGGAAAATACTAAACAAAAAGCAAGTTTTAAATTTAATTGAGCTAGTCTATATTTTAAAATTAATTGCCAATGGTACAAATATTCGGATATAATGTTTTAAATCCTAACCAGTGCCTTAGCTGCCCATAATTCATTCGGTAATGGCGAATTTTCACGCTACGCCTTTTCTAATAAAACCGCGTATTGTAAATTCAATTTATCAGAATACTTTTAAATATTAGGCCCTAATAAATAAGTTTATGGGTGGTCGTGCTTGGTACAATACGAAACGATGTCAAGTATATCGAACTTTTCCCAGAACGTTTAATACATTAATTGCCGTTTGAATGGTTTCCAATTTTGAACTGCACCTACGCATAGCTCACACGTAATCGAATTCAGTTTTTTCTCTAACATGACGCGCCTGAAAACTAAATTTCAAAAATAAATTACCTTAAAGAAATAAAAAAATAAACACCTGGAGACAACCTACAGAAGTGAAAACTTAAAACTAGGAAATATATAGTGTTGCAGTTGGCGAACCCACACTATTAAACCAGTTAGAATATTGGAAGTATTTGAAAATAAATTCTATTTAAACATATTTGTGGTTGATCATGCGGAAACGAATTTAATATTTATTGATAATGGAATACACTTTAATATGCTCTAGTGTTAACAGTGGAATATACTTTTAATATGAGGGCATGTTGGTAACGCGTGATGGTGACCCACGCGGACAGACGAAACCACACGTGTACCCCCTATCCAAATCGCTCCTAAAGAAGTTTTCACTTCAAACATCTTAAGTAGTTTCTTACGCTTGGAAACTTGAGGACATTTGATAAGGTGATTGTATTTTCATTATTTTTTTAATAGTTACTATTGGGGTTTATAGGTGGCAGATTATTATTATGGTAATCCTTTCCAAGGCTCTATTTTTTTAAAGAGGTTTTATGTTCAATAGTCCGGCGTCTAATTTCAGACGGTTTCGAATAATAGCAAAATTGCTTCTAACTTTCGGTAACCCTAAACTAGTATGAAGTTAAAACCGATTCACAAACAAATCATTGAAGAAGAGGATCCCCACGTCTAAACTCTCATCGAGCAAATATTCACGATCCCAAATACTCTGGTATCGAGTAACACAAAGAGATACCTCACTTGAGTTTGTTTTGATATAACATATTTAGCAACGGGATATTCGTCTGTGCCTATGCCCTTTGTGCTCCTCTTACCTGGAATTATAAAAACGTCGACGGCGCGGCGTACCCTGGAGACTGAATTTCTATTATTATTATTTGGGCGTTATTTTTAACACCCTCTAACCCTCTTAGTCATCTCGTCTTCACAAGTAATTTAATAAACGTATTGAATGGGTTCCCTTTTTTACAACGTAACCCACACTAGTAAACAAGTCAGAATATTGGAAGTATTTGAAAATAAATTCTATTAAACATATGTATTTGTGGTTGGTCATGTGGAAACGAATCTAATATTTATTGATAATGGAATACACTTTAATATGCTCTTAAAGCTCAAAAATTGAAAGACAAATATTGTTCTTTGAAACCAAAACAGATTAGATTTGAAATTTTTGTTTTGGATTTCAAAAAAAATTTGAACACTATAACCCAACAACGCTGATCTCGTTTGTTCTTTTCAGAGTCACAGTGCCCCAGCGGTCAGTATCATTGCGGAAACGGGCGCTGCATCTACGATTATCAAAGATGCGATGGAACCCCGGACTGCCCCTACGGACAGGACGAATACAATTGCACACCACCAGGTATTAACGCAATATCTCACCTTTTATGCATCCCGCTGATTGTTTATTGAGCTTTTAAGCAAGTAATACACACACAAACATGCACGGCGCCGAGCTTTGTATGGCTGCGAAAACGCTTCTAAATGCGCGAATGCTTTTTTTACAGCATTTGATTTGCATCCTTAACGGGCTTTGAAATTCGCGTGTTCCCAACACGCAATATTTACTGCACGTTTAACGGTAGAAAGTTCGAATTTACGGTTGATTTATATATTAACAACAAACAGAATTTTGATAACGAATTTCCAGATGGAATACTATTTTGCAATGTAGTATTGACGACGACTTTTAACAAGTTTGCTCGATAATAATGTTATCCTTATTTAAACTGAAGTCTTGCATCGATGTTGAAGAATATTTACATTGAATGTGTCACAGAATGATGATTCTAGTGGTGGCTTAAATACGCCCAGGCTTCAAAGATAACCTCGTAACAATTTTTCTAATCGGAGTAATAAAATACAATCAATTTATTTAAACGTTGAAAAAATTTCTTGTAGAGTGGAATTACCAAAGGGGGAAAATGACAAAATAATTTCAGTTTTTACCTTAAATGGGCACTAAATGTCAGTAGATATACAAGGCCGATTCTGGCTCACTTTGGATACATGTCAGCCGAGTTTTTTGAAATTTGTTCGCAAACACGACGGGGCTCTATCGAGCAAGATAGATTCTCTCTACATACAGCCTCCGATAAACAGCAGTCGCTTCGGATAACACGTATATCCGTCTAGTGAGCCACGATCGACATACTTTTCTATTTGTCTCATGCATATTCATGATAATGCCCTTTTGGCATGTCTTCGGCAACACTATACTCTTCTACACAACATCCCCTTTCATTTGATACCAAACACGATGGCACTTACGCAAGAACTACCCTCTGTATAGCCTCTGGTAAATCACGGTCGCTTCGGATGGCATGTGTCCAAAGTGAGCCAGGATCGGCCTTGTATATCTACTAATGTCACCGCCAATATCTCAAGACGGGCATCCATGGCTAGTCCTTTGTTTGACTACTTAACTTAGATAAATTAATTAATTAACTTAATAAGTAATACATCATAATAGAACATTTTTCTCTTTCATATTTGGTACATAGTCCCCCACTCTAAAATTATTGGTCACAAGTCGAAATTTAAACCAAAAAATAATCGGTTTATTTTATAAAGTTACGCCTCTAGGGCAAATCATATATCGCAGTTTACTACTGTTTTTATTACCAATTATACTTTCTAATCAAGAGCAAACATTTTGCATAACTACGCGCCTATATTAGTTACAGTATTTAATTAGAATAGCTAAGCATCGAAGCAGATTTTCAATAATTGCAAACCGCGAAAAATTTCAGTCATAATCTTGCCCTAACTAATACAAATTTAAGCAAACGCCGTCATCGAAACCACTAAATTGCAAAATAATACAACTCTGGAATCGTTCCTACGACTTAGATGTCTCAAAATCGTTTGTACTTAACCTATGAAATTTGCATGTGTATCGAAGCCACGAGATGTAGCTCTGCCCAATTTCGATGTGGAGATGGACGCTGTATACCACTTTCGAAACGCTGCGATCGAAAATACGATTGTTCCGATGACTCGGACGAAAAAAATTGTCGTAAGTGTTGAACATGTAGATGTTGGTGTTCACCTTCTGTAATCTTCATTGTTTATGGACATTTCGTCCCCTTACTCTTCCCTGTGGATCTTCTATCAGTCACTTTTTAACCCATCTGTTAAACGTCTACCCTTCACGACAACCTAAAGGGAACTGTGAAATATTACGCTATGAGCACACAATCACTATGAGCACACGATCATTTCGCAAACGAAAGTCTTTGAATGCTCATCAATCGACCATTAGTTAAATTTTCACAGTTTTTCAAGGTGTTCTCGACACTAAAATTGTCCCTTCTGTATTTTTTATCTCTAGGTAACCTATCATCAATTTCACAATTAATCTGTCCGTTGTTTGCCTGAATGTGAGATATGGTGGAATTGTGTTTGTTTTTCAGCATGCCGACCCGACGATTTCCAATGCGGTAACGGTTTTTGCATACCGATGTCCCAGAAGTGTGACGGAACCCATAACTGTCAGGACCGATCCGATGAATTGAATTGTACTAGTATGCATCCCAAGCTTTTATATATTTTTTTTTTGATATTAACAAATTCGCCATATATTGTGCGTGATGGAGAGTAGTAGGTGATGGTGTTTAACCAAAGCCTAACCGATAAGCAAATTGATGAATTGATTATGAGAAAAACGGAGTGATGGCTTACAAAGGAATCTAATCTTTGTCTGAATTTTAATAGTGCTCAATTGTGTTATCTTTTCTGAATATTTTCAATCTTTTTACTGCTAAAGCTTCCAACTGAAGTTTTATTGCTAGAAATATAAACATTGATTAGGTCTTTTTTTTTTAATTTCAATTATTATTTAGGTCTAACCATGAAATGACTCATTTTTTGACAGCTCTATTTTGGATTTGAGCATCTCCAACACAAACTTCACTGTTTTTGGACCCTAATCAATTCTATCGTGGTTTTAATCAGAAAGAAAGTTGTTTTTAAATTTGCTGAAATCCAATATGATGCTCAACAAATTGAAGTTTATTTTTTATTTTTTTATTTTTTATTTTTTCCAATTCTATGTAAAATAAACTAACCTCTTATTTTGTCAACTGTCATGAGGTGACGTTTTTTAAATTAATTTAAATATCAAGTAGTCATATTTCAAAAACTGTTTAGAATATTGTCAAGAAACAATAAAAATTTAAATATTTCCAAACTGGGTCGAAGAAATGTTAAATAAAATTAATAATCATAAAAATTGAAGTTTGTTGTGGTGGTGATGTCAGTAAGCAATCAAAATGAGCAATATTTTTGAATTCTTAAGAAAAAGAGCGTTGATTACGTATTCCTAGTCCTATGATCCTTGTAGAGAAAAAATGGAACAAAATAGTTCACGATGATTTACGTTAAAAATATTATTGTTGGAACGTATTGTAACGCAATGTAAATAGATGAAATATAATTTAGAATAGAATTGTAGAATTTAGTAAATAAAAAAAGTTTCTAGAAGGTTCTGATAAGGGGAAAGCGGCCGCGATAACGAAACAAACGGCAGATAAGCGTTCCAGAAATTTCGGCATTCGATAAGCCTTATCTGCCGAGAATTCTGGAAGCCGGAAGCCAAAACTACAAAAAGGCGGTCAGTTTTCCCTCGAGTCAGTCAGTTAGAATCAGTGCAATTAGTGAATTAGTAGAAGTGAGTTAATTGTAAATTGTTAAGTTCAGTAATAAAGTGGGTCTTATTCGATAAGTGTAATCAATCGAACCGATAAGCCCGTAACAGTATATTTGATGAAACGGACTGGTCCTTGGTTATCTTCAAAAATTGAAACACAAAACTTGTCCCCTGAAACCAAGAAAGATTAAAAAACACAATAAAGGTTACTGGCTAATGCGTTTCGACAGCCAAGCTGTCATCCTCAGAGTTTCTCTCTGAGGCTGACAGCTTGGCTGTCGAAACGCGTTAGCCAGTAACCTTTGTTGTGTTTTTTAATCTTTCTTGGTTTCAGGGGACAAGTTTTGTGTTTCAATTTTTGGAACGTATATTGTTTCATTATTTTGGGAAAGAAAGATAAAAATCCTTCGCTTTTGAATACTCTCCCGATGAACTTGGTGGCTATGAATGAACAAATTTTTGTGGTGGAAGATTAAATTCGATATTGAGTTGCCCCTATCCTCTAAATGAATTGAAAGCACATTAATGTGATTTTTTTTTAAATAATTGTTGCATACTTTTCTCGTCACAAGAACGCAATAAACTTGTTTCATTCAATAAATAGAAGTTACCTCACTTGTCTATTAATCAATTATCATGAAAATGAACTCGAATGAGCCATAAATCTAAATAATAGATCGTTATTAATAATATATGCCGTTAAAATTGACCTAACTCATAAGTTATGGTATTACATAAAGCCTTGGAAACATATACAGCGTGACCTATGGAAAAGTATCTGATACATTTTGTGACATTTTAGGTAGATTTAAAAATATCAATTATTTGTGAAATTGGAGAAAAATGGTCCATAAAAGTCAATTTTAATTTTAAAATGAGCATATTTCTGACATTCAATGATCGAGAAAGCTAATCTCGATCTTCAAATTGTCAAAGTAACTTTTTTATAGCTCTTAGTTTTCCAAGGTAAATTTCCAAGTCCATCTAGGACTCTAAATCACACATCTTTTTTATATTACAGAGTCAAAAAAAAAGTTATGTAATTGAAGACGACTCATTTAAAATGAAAAAAATAGCACTCAAAGCTTTGTAGGGAAAGATTCGAAATCCAAGGTCATCTGGAACTCTAAAATTCCTATTTTCTAGTCTAAAGCCTTGAAGACTGAAATTTTATACGTTTTTCAGTTAATATTCCAAGAGGACACACCCAGTGCCCTAAAGTTTAAATTATCCAGATTCTAAGGATAGAAAACGATCCAGATTTAAGGAGATTTTAGACCTCTAAAACCATCTAGAATTCTAAAGTTTTCATTAAACTAGAGCCTAAAGACCTAAAGAAATTGTGTATGTTTTTCAGTTATTTTTCCAAGAGGATACACCTAGTGCCCTAAAGTTTAAATTATCCGAATTCTAAGGATAGAAAACGATCCAGCTTTAAAGAGATGTTAGACTTCTAAAACCATCTAGACCTCTAAAACCATCTAGAATTCTAAAGTTCTCATTAAACTAGAGCCTAAAGACCTAAAGAAATTTTGTAGATTTTTCAGTTATTTTTCCAAGAGGATACACCTAGTGCCCTAAAGTTTAAATTATCCAGATTCTAAGGATAGAAAACGATCCAGATGTAAAGAGATTTTAGACCTCTAAAACCATCTAGAATTCTAAAGTTCTCATTAAACTAGAGCCTGAAGACCTAAAGAAATTTTGTTTGTTTTTCAGTTATTTTTTCAAGAGGATACACCTAATGCCCCAAAGTTTAAATTATCCAGATTCTAAGGATCGAAAACGGTCCAGCTTTCAAGAGATTTTAGACTTCTAAAACCATCTAGAATTCTAACGTTCTCATTAGTTAAATTAGAGCTTGAAGACCTAAAGAAATTTTGTATGTTCTTCAATTATTTTTCCAAGAGGATACACCTAGTGCTCTAAAGTTTAAATTATCCAGATTCTAAGGATAGAAAACGATCCAGATTTAAAGAGATTTTAGACCTCTAAAACCA
This sequence comes from Dastarcus helophoroides, assembly GCA_028583605.1. Lineage (NCBI taxonomy): Eukaryota > Metazoa > Arthropoda > Insecta > Coleoptera > Bothrideridae > Dastarcus > Dastarcus helophoroides. The sequence goes on along the minus strand of CM053336.1, from coordinate 1,588,177 downwards.
TCTAGAATTCTCATTAAACTAGAGCCTAAAGACCTAAAAAAAGTTTGTAGGTTTTTCAGTTATTTTTCCAAGAGGATACACCTAGTGCCCTAAAGTTTAAATTATCCAGATTCTAAGGATAGAAAACCATCCAGATTTAAAAAGATTTTAGACCTCTAAAACCATCTAGACTTCTAAAGTTCTCATTAAACTAGAGCCTGAAGACCTAAAGAAATTTTGTATGTTTTTCAGTTATTTTTCAAAGAGGATACACCTAGTGTCCTAAAGTTTAAATTATCCAGATTCTAAGGATCGAAAACGTTCCAGCTTTCAAGAGATTTTAGACTTCTAAAACCATCTAGACCTCTAAAACCATCTAGAATTCTAAAGTTCTCATTAGTTAAATTAGAGCTTGAAGACCTAAAGAAATTTTCTTTGTTTTTCAGTTATTTTTCCAAGAGGATACTAGTGCTCTAAAGTTTAAATTATCCAGATTCTAAGGATAGAAAACCATCCAGATTTAAAAAGATTTTAGACCTCTAAAACCATCTAGAATTCTAAAGTTCTCATTAAACTAGAGCCTAAAGACATAAAGAAATTTTGTAGATTTTTCAGTTATTTTTCTAGGAGGATACACCTAGTGCCCTAAAGTTTAAATTATCCAGATTCTAAGGATAGAAAACGATCCAGCTTTAAAGAGATTTTATACCTCTAAAACCATCTAGAATTTTAAACTTCTCATTAGTTAAATTAGAGCTTGAAGACCTAAAGAAATTTTGTATGTTCTTCAGTTATGTTTCCAAGAGGATACACCTAGTGCCCTAAAGTTTAAATTATCCAGATTCTAAGGATAGAAAACGATCCAGATTTAAAGAGATTTTAGACCTCTAAAACCATCTGGAATTCTCATTAAACTAGAGCCTAAAGACCTAAAAAAATTTTGTATGTTTTTCAGTTATTTTTCCAAGAGGATACACCGAGTGCCCTAAAGTTTAAATTATCCAGATTCTAAGGATAGAAAATGATCCAGATTTAAAGAGATTTTAGACCTCTAAAACCATCTAGAATTTTAAACTTCTCATTAGTTAAATTAGAGCTTGAAGACCTAAAGAAATTTTGTATGTTCTTCAATTATTTTTCCAAGAGGATACACCTAGTGCCCTAAAGTTTAAATTATCCAGATTCTAAGGATAGAAAACGATCCAGCTTTAAAGAGATTTTATACCTCTAAAACCATCTAAAATTTTAAAGTCCTCATTAAACTAGAGTCTAAAGACCTAAAGAAATTGTGTATGTTTTTCATTCATTTTTTCCAAGAGGTTACTAGGTCCCTAAAGTTTAAATTGTCCGGATTCTAAGGATAGAAAACGATCCAGATTTAAAGAGATTTTAGACCTCTAAAACCATCTAGAATTTTAAACTTCTCATTAGTTAAATTAGAGCTTGAAGACCTAAAGAAATTTTGTATGTTCTTCAATTATTTTTCCAAGAGGATACACCTAGTGCTCTAAAGTTTAAATTATTCAGATTCTAAGGATAGAAAACGATCCAGATTTAAAGAGATTTTAGACCTCTAAAACCATCTAGAATTCTCATTAAACTAGAGCCTAAAGACCTAAAAAAAGTTTGTAGGTTTTTCAGTTAATATTCCAAGAGGACACACCCAGTGCCCTAAAGTTTAAATTATCCAGATTCTAAGGATAGAAAACGATCCAGATTTAAAGAGATTTTAGACCTCTAAAACCATCTAGAATTCTCATTAAACTACAGCCTAAAGACCTAAAAAAAGTTTGTAGGTTTTTCAGTTATTTTTCCAAGAGGATACACCTAGTGTCCTAAAGTTTAAACTATCCAGATTCTAAGGATAGAAAATGATCCAGATTTAAAGCGATTTTAGACCTCTAAAACCATCTAGAATTTTAAACTTCTCATTAGTTAAATTAGAGCTTGAAGACCTAAAGAAATTTTGTATGTTCTTCAATTATTTTTCCAAGAGGATACACCTAGTGCTCTAAAGTTTAAATTATCCAGATTCTAAGGATAGAAAACGATCCAGATTTAAAGAGATTTTAGACCTCTAAAACCATCTAGAATTCTCATTAAACTAGAGCCTAAAGACCTAAAAAAAGTTTGTAGGTTTTTCAGTTATTTTTCCAAGAGGATACACCTAGTGCCCTAAAGTTTAAATTATCCAGATTCTAAGGATAGAAAACCATCCAGATTTAAAAAGATTTTAGACCTCTAAAACCATCTAGACTTCTAAAGTTCTCATTAAACTAGAGCCTAAGGACCTAAAAAAATTTTGTATGTTTTTCAATTATTTTTCCAAGAGGATACTAGTGCCCTAAAGTTTAAATTATCCAGATTCTAAGGATAGAAAACGATCCAGATTTCAAGAGATTTTAGACCTCTAAAACCATCTAGAATTCTAAAGTTCTCATTAAACTAGAGCCTAAAGACATAAAGAAATTTTGTAGATTTTTCAGTTATTTTTCTAGGAGGATACACCTAGTGCCCTAAAGTTTAAATTATCCAGATTCTAAGGATAGAAAACGATCCAGCTTTAAAGAGATTTTATACCTCTAAAACCATCTAGAATTTTAAACTTCTCATTAGTTAAATTAGAGCTTGAAGACCTAAAGAAATTTTGTATGTTCTTCAGTTATGTTTCCAAGAGGATACACCTAGTGCCCTAAAGTTTAAATTATCCAGATTCTAAGGATAGAAAACGATCCAGATTTAAAGAGATTTTAGACCTCTAAAACCATCTGGAATTCTCATTAAACTAGAGCCTAAAGACCTAAAAAAATTTTGTATGTTTTTCAGTTATTTTTCCAAGAGGATACACCGAGTGCCCTAAAGTTTAAATTATCCAGATTCTAAGGATAGAAAATGATCCAGATTTAAAGAGATTTTAGACCTCTAAAACCATCTAGAATTTTAAACTTCTCATTAGTTAAATTAGAGCTTGAAGACCTAAAGAAATTTTGTATGTTCTTCAATTATTTTTCCAAGAGGATACACCTAGTGCCCTAAAGTTTAAATTATCCAGATTCTAAGGATAGAAAACGATCCAGCTTTAAAGAGATTTTATACCTCTAAAACCATCTAAAATTTTAAAGTCCTCATTAAACTAGAGTCTAAAGACCTAAAGAAATTGTGTATGTTTTTCATTCATTTTTTCCAAGAGGTTACTAGGTCCCTAAAGTTTAAATTGTCCGGATTCTAAGGATAGAAAATGATCCAGATTTAAAGAGATTTTAGACCTCTAAAACCATCTAGAATTTTAAACTTCTCATTAGTTAAATTAGAGCTTGAAGACCTAAAGAAATTTTGTATGTTCTTCAATTATTTTTCCAAGAGGATACACCTAGTGCTCTAAAGTTTAAATTATTCAGATTCTAAGGATAGAAAACGATCCAGATTTAAAGAGATTTTAGACCTCTAAAACCATCTAGAATTCTCATTAAACTAGAGCCTAAAGACCTAAAAAAAGTTTGTAGGTTTTTCAGTTAATATTCCAAGAGGACACACCCAGTGCCCTAAAGTTTAAATTATCCAGATTCTAAGGATAGAAAACGATCCAGATTTAAAGAGATTTTAGACCTCTAAAACCATCTAGAATTCTCATTAAACTACAGCCTAAAGACCTAAAAAAAGTTTGTAGGTTTTTCAGTTATTTTTCCAAGAGGATACACCTAGTGTCCTAAAGTTTAAACTATCCAGATTCTAAGGATAGAAAATGATCCAGATTTAAAGCGATTTTAGACCTCTAAAACCATCTAGAATTTTAAACTTCTCATTAGTTAAATTAGAGCTTGAAGACCTAAAGAAATTTTGCATGTTCTTCAATTATTTTTCCAAGAGGATACACCTAGTGCTCTAAAGCTTAAATTATCCAGATTCTAAGGATAGAAAACGATCCAGATTTAAAGAGATTTTAGACCTCTAAAACCATCTAGAATTCTCATTAAACTAGAGCCTAAAGACCTAAAAAAAGTTTGTAGGTTTTTCAGTTATTTTTCCAAGAGGTTACTAGGTCCCTAAAGTTTAAATTGTCCGGATTCTAAGGATAGAAAACTATCCAGATTTAAAGAGATTTTAGACCTCTAAAACCATCTAGAATTCTCATTAAACTAGAGCCTAAAGACCTAAAAAAAGTTTGTAGGTTTTTCAGTTAATATTCCAAGAGGACACACCCAGTGCCCTAAAGTTTAAATTATCCAGATTCTAAGGATAGAAAACGATCCAGATTTAAAGAGATTTTAGACCTCTAAAACCATCTAGAATTCTCATTAAACTAGAGCCTAAAGACCTAAAAAAAGTTTGTAGGTTTTTCAGTTATTTTTCCAAGAGGTTACTAGGTCCCTAAAGTTTAAATTGTCCGGATTCTAAGGATAGAAAACTATCCAGATTTAAAGAGATTTTAGACCTCTAAAACCATCTAGAATTCTCATTAAACTAGAGCCTAAAGACCTAAAAAAAGTTTGTAGGTTTTTCAGTTAATATTCCAAGAGGACACACCCAGTGCCCTAAAGTTTAAATTATCCAGATTCTAAGGATAGAAAACGATCCAGATTTAAAGAGATTTTAGACCTCTAAAACCATCTAGAATTCTCATTAAACTACAGCCTAAAGACCTAAAAAAAGTTTGTAGGTTTTTCAGTTATTTTTCCAAGAGGATACACCTAGTGTCCTAAAGTTTAAACTATCCAGATTCTAAGGATAGAAAATGATCCAGATTTAAAGCGATTTTAGACCTCTAAAACCATCTAGAATTTTAAACTTCTCATTAGTTAAATTAGAGCTTGAGGACCTAAAGAAATTTTGCATGTTCTTCAATTATTTTTCCAAGAGGATACACCTAGTGCTCTAAAGCTTAAATTATCCAGATTCTAAGGATAGAAAACGATCCAAATTTAAAGAGATTTTAGACCTCTAAAACCATCTAGAATTCTCATTAAACTAGAGCCTAAAGACCTAAAAAAAGTTTGTAGGTTTTTCAGTTATTTTTCCAAGAGGATACACCTAGTGTCCTAAAGTTTAAACTATCCAGATTCTAAGAATAGAAAATGATCCAGATTTAAAGCGATTTTAGACCTCTAAAACCATCTAGAATTTTAAACTTCTCATTAGTTAAATTAGAGCTTGAAGACCTAAAGAAATTTTGCATGTTCTTCAATTATTTTTCCAAGAGGATACACCTAGTGCTCTAAAGCTTAAATTATCCAGATTCTAAGGATAGAAAACGATCCAGATTTAAAGAGATTTTAGACCTCTAAAACCATCTAGAATTCTCATTAAACTAGAGCCTAAAGACCTAAAAAAAATTTGTAGGTTTCTCAGTTATTTTTCCAAGAGGATACACCTAGTGTCCTAAAGTTTAAACTATCCAGATTCTAAGGATAGAAAATGATCCAGATTTAAAGCGATTTTAGACCTCTAAAACCATCTAGAATTTTAAACTTCTCATTAGTTAAATTAGAGCTTGAAGACCTAAAGAAATTTTGCATGTTCTTCAATTATTTTTCCAAGAGGATACACCTAGTGCTCTAAAGCTTAAATTATCCAGATTCTAAGGATAGAAAACGATCCAGATTTAAAGAGATTTTAGACCTCTAAAACCATCTAGAATTCTCATTAAACTAGAGCCTAAAGACCTAAAAAAAGTTTGTAGGTTTTTCAGTTATTTTTCCAAGAGGATACACCTAGTGTCCTAAAGTTTAAACTATCCAGATTCTAAGGATAGAAAATGATCCAGATTTAAAGCGATTTTAGACCTCTAAAACCATCTAGAATTTTAAACTTCTCATTAGTTAAATTAGAGCTTGAAGACCTAAAGAAATTTTGCATGTTCTTCAATTATTTTTCCAAGAGGAAACACCTAGTGCTCTAAAGCTTAAATTATCCAGATTCTAAGGATAGAAAACGATCCAGATTTAAAGAGATTTTAGACCTCTAAAACCATCTAGAATTCTAAAGTTCTCATTAAACTAGAGCCTAAAGACCTAAAGAAATTTTGTATGTTTTTCAGTTATTTTTCCAAGAGGATACACCTAGTGCCCTAAAGTTTAAATTATCCGGATTCTAAGGATAGAAAACAATCCAGAGTTAAAGAGATTTTAAACCTCTAAAACCATCTAGAATTCTAAAGTTCTCATTAGTTAAAGTAGAACCTGAAGATCTAAAGAATTTTTGTAAGCTTTTTAAAAATCTCCAATTTTATTATTTCCCCAAAATTTGTCACTTCTCTATCGAAATTTTCTTTCTAAAAATTTCGAATTAAAATGCAACCTCAAAAAAATTCAGATTTAAACAAAACATTTTGACCCAAAATTTCGAAAGAAGAAAAACCTTTAAATGCAAAAATTGAAATGAACAGAACTTATCCCCTGAAACCAAGAAAGATTAAAAAACACAACAAAGGTCAATTTTTGAAGATAACCAAGGGCCAGTCCGTTTCACCAAACTTTAAATGCAAGAAAATGGTTTTCAAAATGTCTAGTCTTTTTCAAAAATTTCGACCCAAACGAATTTCTTTTTTCGGAAATTTCAAAATACAAATTTTTGTAAACATGTTTTTCTAAACAGATTTAGCTTTTTAAAAACCCGAATTTTATTGTTTTTTCAAAATTCGTTTTTTTTCTCGAAATTTCATTTTTCTTTTTAGAAATTTCCATTTAAAACTCGACCTCAAAAAAACTTTGTAAACTGTATATTTTGAGTCAAAATTTCGAAAGAAGAAAAAACTTTAAATGCAGAAAAAATGGTTTTCAAAATTTCTATTTTATTTTAAAAATGTCGACCCGAACGAATTTCGGAAATTTCGTTCAAAAATTGAATGTTTCCTGAAAAAAAAAAAGATGCATTTTTGTAGATGATTTTGTTAATACTTTTTTAGATTTTTCTTGTTGTTTGTTAATAGCTTTTTAGCAATGTTATCTTTTTTTTCAAATTGCTGATTTCAAGGGAAACTTTTATATAAATATTATTCAATTTAGACTTTATCGATTAAATCGATTTTGTGTTCTTTAAATTATTATTCATAATTAAAAAACTGAAAAGTTTAAAAATTGAGCGTTGATTACGTATTCCTAGTCCTATGATCCTTACAGAGAAAAAATGGAACAAAATAGTTCACGATGATTTATGTTAAAAATTTTATTGTTGGAACGTATATTTGATGAAACGGACTGGTCCTTGGTTATCTTCAAAAATTGAAACACAAAACTTGTCCCCTGAAACCAAGAAAGATTAAAAAACACAACAGAGGTTACTGGCTAACGCGTTTCGACAGCCAAGCTGTCATCTTCAGACAAAAAGAGTGAGTTTTTCTCTGAAGATGACAGCTTGGCTGTCGAAACGCGTTAGAGCAGCAACCTCTGTTGTGTTTTTTAATCTTTCTTGGTTTCAGGGGACAAGTTCTGTGTTTCAATTTTTGAAGATAACCAAGGACCAATCCGTTCCATCAAAAATGAAAAGTATAAGTTGAAACTTGGGATTTTTACACACCCAAATATTTGGTTTTTTTAGTTGAAAGCTCAACTTTTCTAAAAGCTGCAATTGTGTGAGTAACTCGAAATTTAGTTTCTAAAAATTTTGACTTTTTTCTCGAAGTTGAAGTAGATATTTTTCAATTTCAAAATTTTGAAAACTTTTAAAGAAAGGTGAAAAATTTTAACTTAACTGAATTCGGGTTTTCTAGATGGATTAACCAAAAAATGTTCAAGAAAAAAATCGAAATTTCCATTTTAGGGTTGAAAACTTAATTAGAAAAGTAAAAAACGTTCAGTTGTAGCTAAAAATTTGCGAAAAAGAGAAAATTTTAGAAACAAACTCGAAGTTTATTAAAAAGACGAGTTTTAACATGAGTTTTGACGATATTTCGAATTTAAATCCTGCGTTTAACAAAAAAAATACGTTTACGTTCTGTGAAACAAAAATCACAATTTCGAGATTTAAAATCGTCATAAACAAGTCGATTTTTTTAGAACATGTCATAACAGGGTCAACGTGTTTAAAACATGAAAGTTTAAACTGTGAATCTTCTGACTCACTTTATGGTCTCAATTTCGTCCTGATTGCAAAATGAACTATTAGAATATTTTACATTTTTTTTTTGAACTTTCATTTTAAAACTCGACATTTCTAGAACAAATTAAAAATATTGACAATTCAAATTTTAAAAATTTAAAATCTTTGATTTCAACCGACATTTTATTAACCCTATAGCTCTGAACTAAACACTGGGCTTATGATTATTTTTATTTTATTGGCACCCTAAAAAATTCGAATTTTAATGTAAAAATAAATGAAAGTTAGATTCGGAATTTCGATCAAAAAAAAAGGGGAAGTTTTCAAATTTAAGTTGATATTTCAGAAAATAAAAATGAAGCGCGAGAAAGGAAAATGAAATTTTGACCTCTAACCTTAAAATCTACAAAAATTATTTCCCGCGAAAATAGAGTGAGATTCGAAAAAGGCGAACTTCGAATTTAACATTGAAATTTAAGAGAAAATTGATAAAACTTGTAAGTTTGGAGTGTGCAGACTTTTTGAAAGAAAAATCAATATTTTAAGAAAAAACCACAACTAAAAAAATCAAAATAAGTCGCTATATCAAATAGGAATTTTGAGATTAAAGTCTATATTTCTAAAAATAACTGAAAATGATTAAAAAAATTCGAATTTTAATATAAAAAAAATGAAAGTTAGATTCGAAATTTCTATCAAAAAAAAAAGGGAAAGTTTTCAAATTTAAGTTGATATTTCAGAAAATAAAAATGAAGCGCATGAAAGGAGAATGAAATTTTGACCTCTAACCTTAAAATCTACAAAATTTATTTCCCGTGAAAATAGAGTGAGATTCGAAAAAGGCGAATTCGAATTTAACCTTGAAATTTAAGAGAAAATTGATAAATCTTGTAAGTTTGCAGTGCGGAGATTTTTTGAAAGAAAAATCAATATTTTAAGAAAAAACCACAACTAAAAAAATCAAAATAAGTCGCTATGTCAAATAGGAATTTCGAGATTAAAGTCTATATTTCTAAAAATAACTGAAAATGACTAAAAAAATTCGAATTTTAATATAAAAAAAAATGAAAGTTAGATTCGAAATTTCGATCAAAAAAAGGGGGAAAGTTTTCAAATTTAAGTTGATATTTCAGAAAATAAAAATGAAGCGCATGAAAGGAGAATGAAATTTTGACCTCTAACCTTAAAATCTACAAAATTTATTTCCCGTGAAAATAGAGTGAGATTCGAAAAAGGCGAATTCGAATTTAACCTTGAAATTTAAGAGAAAATTGATAAAACTTGTAAGTTTGGAGTGCGGAGATTTTTTGAAAGAAAAATCAATATTTTAAGAAAAAACCACAACTAAAAAAAAAACAAAATAAGTCGAAATTTGATTACTATGTTAAATAGGAATTTCGAGATTAAAGTTTATATTTCTAAAAATAACTGAAAATGACTAAAAAATGGTCGAAGTTTAAAAAAAAATGGAATTTTTGAAATTTAAACTAAAAATTTGATAAAGAATATCAGTTATAATTTATAACAAATCAAAATTTTATGAGTTTAAGGTAAAATTGTGAGACATAAAAAAACAAATCCTCCGAATTTTAAGAAAAATGTCAAAATTTCGAAATTAAAACGAATTTCGAAGAATAAGTTGATTTTGCAGTCGAAAGGGACATGAATTATGTGTAATAAAAAAGTCAAAATTTGGCAAGGAACCCAAAGTTCATTACAAAAAAAATCGACAAAATTAAACATTTCAAAAAGAGTCGAAATTTGGAAAATGGAAATTTGAGTTTAAACAGAACTTTTAGGCTTTGAATTTCGAATTTTAAAATTTGTGAAATGACTTGAGAAAAAGAAAGCGACTTCGAAAAAATTGAGAAAAAGGAAGAGATTTCGAAAAAATTGAGAAAAAGGAAGAGATTTCGAAAAAATTGAGAAAAGAAAAGAAATTTCGAAAAAGATGAATTTATTAAAAGTTCTCAATAAAAGGTAAAATCTGTGGAAAAAAAATACGTAGAAGTTCGATAATAGATTGAAACCCAGGACAAATTAAAGACCTGAAATTTTTAGACAAATTTGAATTTTTTGAAATATAGTAGAATTTCGAAACGAGAAATTGTCAAAATTATCTCGAACCTTAAAGAAAATTCTGGATCTTTAAAAAAAGTCGAAGTTTTTTAGTGAAGAAGAAAAAAGTCTAATCTTAGAACGAATTTCATGGAAAAAGTTAAGAACATCTCGAAATTTCGATAAAAAATTGAAATTTTTCAGAGAAAGCTAAATTTTCAGAATAAATTTGCAATTTCGAGAACAAAACGAATTAGAAAAACTTCAAATTTTCAGATAAATTCTAATTTTGAGAAAATTGGTAAAATATATTTGAAAGAAAATTCCAAAAAAATTTTGAGAAGTGATAAACTTAAAAAAAAAGACAAAATTTCCCAGAAAAAGCCGAATTTTGAGAAAAAGGAAGAAATTTCGAAAAAAAATTGGTAAAAATGAAGAGATAACAAAATGATTTGCCTAATTGGAAAAAAGGGAGAAATTACGAAAAAAATGGATTTATCGAAAGTTCTCAAAAAATTGAAATGAATTTGTCCCCTGAAACCAAGAAAGATTAAAAAACACAACAAAGGTTGCTCTAACGCGTTTCGACAGCCAAGCTGTCATCTTCAGAGAAAAAAAAATTTCAAAAAGCAAAATTTTAGAAAAAAATGTCGAATTTCGAAAATAGATTGAAACCCAAAACAAATTTAGAAACCTGAATTGTGTAGACAATTTTGAATTTTTTTATAAAATTGCAAAATTTCAAAAAGAAAGATTATAAGAATAAAGCGGAAGCTTAGAAAAGAATGTTGAAATTTAAAAAAGTCGAAGTCTTTCGGAGTAGAAGGAAAAACTCAAATTTTAGGAAACATTTCAAGGACAAAGTCTAAATTTTAAGGAAAGCTCGAAACTTCCACAAACAATTTACAATTTTCCAGAGAAGGTTAAATTTTGAGAATAAATCTAAAAGAGGATTTAAAAAATCCAAATTTTTAGATAAATTCGAATTTTGAGAAAACTTGTAAAATGATTTCGAAAGAAAATTTCAAAAATTCCAAAAGCCATCACGAAGTTTTTCTCGCCAACACCACATCCGATCTCTCAGTAATCTTGCTTGATTCCACAACAGACACGAAACCTTGCGAAGATTACCAATGGAGGTGCAACGATGGCAGCTGCATCGACCTCATGCTAAAATGCAATCACGTTAAAGATTGTCCCGATAATTCCGACGAAATAGGGTGTAGGGCGTGCACGCACGAAGAATACAGATGCAACAACGGCACATGCATTAGCATCAACCAGAGGTGTGACGGCGTACCGGATTGTCCGTTTTCCGAAGACGAAGAGTCATGCGGTTAGTTGAGACTCTTTGGTTCTGTCACGAAATGTCGAAAAGATGAGAAAAAGTTGGCAAAACAGAGGGCTGTAGATAATTACTTTGTTAACTGGTTGAAGAATTGTCAACAGCTTCGGTAGCCCACTGAAGGTTTATTTTTCAGTGGCCCACTGAAATGCTATTTTTCAGTGGCCCACTGAAGGTCTATTCTTCGGTAGCCCACTGAAGGTCTATTCTTCGGTAGCCCACCGAAGGTCTGTTCTTCGGTAGCCCACTAAAGGTTTATTTTTCAGTGGTCCACTGAAGGCCTATTTTTCAGTGGCCCACTGAAGGCCTATTTTTCAGTGGCCCACTGAAGGCCTATTTTTTAATAGCCCACTAAAGATCTATTCTTCAGTAGCCCACCGAAAGTCTATTTTTCGGTAGCCCACTGTTTTTCAGTTTTAGTTTCAGTGTATGTCATTCAGTATTTCAGTTTAGTGATGTGATGGTACCATGGATTGTAGAATGTAGTGCACGCGCCCTATATTGGGGCCATGTGTAAAAATTTGAGCGAAATGCGTCTAGAAAGTGGAGTAGCTCCAATTATTTCGTTTCTGTCTCTCTTTCAACAAACTTCGTTTTGGTGGAACTGGTCTTTGGTTATATTCAAAAATTGAAATATGAATCTTGTCCTCTGAAATCTTATCCCTGAAGATGATGGCTTGGAGAGATCAATATCTCTCTGAAGATGATAGCGTTAGAGCAACCTTGGTTGAGTTTTTTGATCTTCCTTCCAAAACTGAAATACAAATCTTGTCCCCTGAAACCAAGAAAGATTAAAAACACAACAGAGGTTGCTCTAACGCTCTATCATCTTCCTTCTGAAGAAAGCTCTAACGCTCTATCATCTTCCTTCTGAAGAGCAACCTTTGTTGTGTTTTTTAATCTTTCTTGGTTTCAAGGGACAAATTTGTATTCCAATTTTTGAAGGAAGTTCAAAAAACTGAACGCTCTAACGCTATCATCTTCAGAGAAATACTGATCTCTCCAAGCCATCATCTTCAGAGAGATCAACAAACTTCGTTCCTCATTTGTAGTAGAAATCCATCACTTTTGATATCACGAGAACGTACTACCTACTCTCTAGACGTTTTTTCGACAACGTTGTCTACGTTCGTGCACACTCCTCCTACCATGGATGGTACAAATTTCGACATCTTAACGTCCTAAACATTACTAAATAGACATTTTTGAGCATCAAATTAAGATTTAATTAGGAAGATGATTAGCGCGTCTAAAACTTGACTTAAATTTGTCAACTTCCACATCTATTTCCCTGAAACATATTTGTGTTACAAGGCGACATTTTATTGTTTATTTAATGGAACTTTTTTGTTAGTGAATTGCCGAAACGACCAATTTAAATGCACCTCTGGTCAATGCATATCCATTAATGACAAATGCAATGGTGTTAAGAATTGTCAAGATGGCAGTGACGAATTAAATTGCGGTAAGAGAAGTAAATTTGTTTAGTCTCTGTAACTTCTATACGGTCTTCATTTTCTTTTTTCCCTTGTGGTACATTCTCTTCGTCTTTTGACCTCTTTTGTAGACGATCATGTAGTTTGGGTTCCATATTATAACTTGCGATTAGAGAGAGTTGCCTGAAAGTGCCACCAGATTATGAGTAGAATCAGGAAGAGTAAACAAACTCTTCCACCAGATCTTGGGTAGAATCAGGAAGAGTAAACAAACTCCTCCACCAGATCTTGGGTAGAATCAGAAAGAGTAAACAAACTCTTCCACCAGATCTTGGGTAGAATCAGGAAGAGTAAACAAACTCCTAAATTATCAATCTAAAAAAGGGATATTGTAAAAAATTAAATTGTAAATAAAAATCATTCCAGAGAGTACAGTTTCAGGTGACTCCAACGTAACATATTTAGGCAAATTGAAGGAGTAAGATAGGCCACTGTCTTTTGCTTTCAATTACAATTTATGGAGCAACAATTAAATGAGTTCCAACCGCCAAACAGAAAATATATTCTTATCGCTAATTACATTTTCAGTCCAAAGTCTAAATCTAGAAAAAGTCTTTGGAGGTGTGAATCCAGAATGTCAAAATTGCTGAAAAACCATCCAAAAATCAGCTTTAAACTTAAGATTATTTTTCTGATCTTTTCAGTTTAGATCTATGATATAACGTTGAAGTTTGGTATTAAAGTTGAAGTTTTCTCACATTTTAGACTTCAATCTCGTAAATTACCTTCTTAAAAATTAAAGTCCAGTTCAGTAACTTACATTACACCGTTCAAAGACTGATTGTTTAAAAAAAAATGTTTGCACCTTTCGAAAGCAGTGGCGTATCCCAATCCTTATCTATACTGCAAAAACTGGGGACGATCTTCCGTTGCTGTCAAAGTAGTGGTTACCAATTCGACGGAATATCGTTCTCAAAATGAGTTTTGTCACAATGCTATTACGTACAGCTAGATTAGCAGCTAACAGATATGCTTGCATGTGTTTGGTTTTTTTTGGATTTTCGGGGCATGCAGGAGGACTTGTTTGCATTACTGGAGCTTGGAAATGTCGCGATAATCTAAAATGCATTAACAATTCACTAAGATGCAATAACAAATACGATTGTCAGGATGGTAGCGATGAAAAGTTTTGTACCGATCCAGGAAAAATTCAAGGTAATGATACTCGACATTTGTGTACACTCAACGTTTCAGTTTATCTTGAATTGAGAATTCACGTGTTGCTTTATTTTTAATTCTCTTTTCGTTTTCTTTCTCCTCTTCTCCTTTCTCTTCCTTTTTCTTTTCCTATTTTATAATCTCTTCTTCTTTTTCTTCCTCTTCCTCTTTAACTTCCTTTTCTCTGGGTCTTCCTCTTCTTCTTCAAGTGCCTCTTCCGCTTTCTTTTTCTTTTGATTTTCCTCTTTATCTTCCCCTTCGTCTTCCTGTTCCTCTTCCTTTTCCTCTTTCTTGTTTTCTTTCTCTTCCTCTTTTTCTTCCTCTTCCTATTGATCTTCCTCTTCCTGTTCTTCCTTTTCCTCTTCCTTTTCCTTTTCCTCTTTCTCTTCCTCTTCCTCTTTCTCTTCTTCTTCCTCTTCCTATTCCTCTTTCTTTTTCTCGTCCTCTTCCTCTTCTTCTTCCTCTTCTTCTTCCTCTTCTTCTTCCTCTTTCTCTTCCTCTTCCTATTCCTCTTCTTCTTCCTCTTCCTTTTCTTCTTCCTTTTCCTCTTCCTATTCCTCTTTCTATTCCTCTTCTTCCTCTTCCTTTTCTTTTTCCTCTTCCTTTTCTTTTTCCTCTTCCTCTTCTTCTTCCTCTTCCTCTACCTATTCCTCTTTCTTTTTCTCGTCCTCTTCTTCTTCCTCTTCATCTTCCTCTTCTTCTTCCTCTTCTTCTTCCTCTTTCTCTTCCTCTTCCTATTCCTCTTCTTCTTCCTCTTCTCTTTCTTCTTCCTTTTCCTCTTCCTATTCCTCTTTCTATTCCTCTTCTTCCTCTTCCTTTTCTTTTTCCTCTTCCTTTTCTTTTCCTCTTCCTCTTCTTCTTCCTCTTCCTCTACCTATTCCTCTTTCTTTTTCTCGTCCTCTTCTTCTTCCTCTTCATCTTCCTCTTCTTCTTCCTCTTCCTGTTCTCTTCCTTTTCCTCTTTCTTTTCTCTTTTTCTTTCTCTTCCCTTCTTCTTCCTCTTCCTATTCCTCTTTCTTTTTCTCGTCCTCTTCCTGTTCTTCCTTTTCTCTTCCTTTTCCTCTTTCTCTTCCTCTTCTTCCTCTTCCTATTCCTCTTTCTTTTTCTAGTCCTCTTCTTCTTTCTCCTCTTCTTCCTCTTCTGCTTCCTCTTTCTCTTCCTCTTCCTATTCCTCTTCTTCCTCTTCCTTTTCTTCTTCCTTTTCCTCTTCATATTCCTCTTCTTCTTCCTCTTCCTTTTCTTCTTCCTTTTCCTCTTCCTATTCCTCTTCTTCTTCCTCTTCCTTTTCTTCTTCCTTTTCCTCTTCCTCTTCCTATTCGTCTTCTTCTTCCTCTTCCTTTTCTTCTTCCTTTTCCTCTTCCTTTTCTTTTTCCTTTTCCTCTTTCTCTTCCTCTTCCCCTTTCTCTTCCTCTTCCTATTCCTCTTCCTCTTTCTTTTTGTCGTCCTCTTCCCCTTCCTCTTTCTATTCCTCTTCTTCCTCTTCCTTTTCTTCTTCCTTTTCCTCTTCCTTTTCTTTTTCCTTTCCTCTTCCTCTTTCTTTTCTTCTTCCTCTTCCTATTCCTCTTCCTCTTTCTTTTTCTCGTCCTCTTCTTCTTCCTCTTCCTCTTCTTCTTCCTCTTCCTGTTCTTCTTCCTTTTCCTCTTTCTCTTCCTCTTTCTCTTCCCCTTCTTCTTCCTCTTCCTATTCCTCTTTCTTTTTCTCGTCCTCTTCCTGTTCTTCCTTTTCCTCTTCCTTTTCCTCTTCCTCTTCTTGTTCCTCTTCCTATTCCTCTTTCTTTTTCTCGTCCTCTTCCTCTTCTTCTTCCTCTTCCTCTTGATCTTCCTCTTCTTCTTCCTCTTCCTGTTCTTCCTTTTCCTCTTCCTTTTCCTTTTCCTCTTTCTCTTCCTCTTCCTCTTCTTTTTCCTATTCCTCCTTCTTTTTCTCGTCCTCTTCTTCTTCCTCTTCTTCTTCCTCTTCCTCTTCCTATTCCTCTTCTTCTTCCTCTTGCTTTTCTTCTTCCTTTTCCTCTTTCTTTTCCTATTCCTCTTCTTCCTCTTGCTTTTCTTCTTCCTTTTCCTCTTCCTTTTCCTATTCCTCTTCTTCCTCTTCCTTTTCTTCTCCCTTTTCCTCTTCCTTTTCTTTTTCTTTCCCTCTTTCTCTTCCTCTTCCCCTTTCTCTTCCTCTTCCTCTTTCTCTTTCTTTTTGTCGTCCTCTTCCCCTTCCTCTTCCTCTTTCTATTTCTCTTCTTCCTCTTCCTTTTCTTCTTCTTTTCCTCTTCCTTTTCTTTTCCTTTCCTCTTCCTCTTCTTCTTCCTCTTGCTCTTCCTATTCCTCTTCCTCTTTCTTTTTCTCGTCCTCTTATTCTTCCTCTTCATCTTCCTCTTCTTTCTTCTTCCTTCTCCTTTTCCTCTTTCTCTTCCTCTTCCCCTTCCCCTTCCTCTTTCTCTTCCTATTCCTCTTCCTCTTTCTTTTTGTCGTCCTCTTCCTCTTCCCCTTCCTCTTTCCCTTCCTCTTCCTCTTCCTCTTCCTATTCCTCCTCTTCCTTTTCTTCTTTCTTTTCCTTTTCCTCTTTCTCTTCCTCTTCCTCTTTCTCTTCCTCTTCTTTTTCCTTTTCCTTTGATTGAGAGTGTCATTTTATCCGTATCGATGTTTTATCTCCCATTCAACATTTCCTGTTTTGGTTCTTGTTTTAGTTGTTTAGTTTAGTTTTGAAATTTTAATATGTCATGACGATGATATGTTAAAAAAAATATACGTGCACCAACCACTGAAATGGAGATTGAAATCTGGAAGCTAGAGATTTTTTTTAATATTACTTAGAATTTTGGTGTTTAAAATTCTAAGTAATGTTAAAAAATCTCTGGCTTCCAGATATTTGAATTCAAAATTCTTTAGCGTCAGCAATTATTGGAAACCAATACACCTTTATTTTTACTTAATCCAAATTTGCTAACGCACAAATAAATGACAAGTAACTGACTCATTTTGGGGAATTTCTATCAATACGAACCTTCACAATTAATGAATTCTCACATTACTCAAAATAATTTAAAGTTAGAAGCTTACTATACACAAAAACGTTGAATGTATACAACTTATTTCTAATCAGGTATATGATTATTCACCTTCATCTGAACTGTATTCCAAACAGTGGAAAGTGCCTTGGATCAGCAAGTCTTTACGTCTTGGTACTGACACTGGAGTACCCCAGTAGTGTAGCTTTGGTCTCAAATCTAATTTGGAATAATAGTTTTGAGAATTTATCTCTTTAGTATTGTAACGTGATGACTGTTAGCATCTTTAATACTCAAACAAAACTACCTCGATTCGATTTTTTTGCATGGACTTTTGCACTGTAATGTAAACAACAATTGGTACCAATGGGATGCACCTTAAATGTTGATCGGAGGATATGGGTGTGGAATTTAAACTCGTATCGTACGGAATGAACTAACCTGCACGTATTAGAACGGTGTGAAATGTTCGGATAATTTTCCAAATTTTTGATTTTTCGTTACAATTTCGTTTAGGCATATTAGCGAATTGTTCAGACAGTGAATTCCTCTGCGCATCCGGTTTCTGTATAATGGATTATAAGAGGTGTAACGGTATACGAGATTGCCCAAGTGGCAACGATGAAGAAAACTGCCCTCCAAGCACTTTACCACCTGGTATGTCTTATCCACATAAAATTGTCTAGTTTTAAGTGTTCCAATGGTAAGATTACACACACTGTGATGAATAATGCATACACAGTGATGAAAAATGCATACACAGTGATGAAAAATGCACACACAGTCATGAAAAATTCCTTGCTTTGGTAACTTGGTTATCTCCTAAAGTCATAGCAACGAATTTTTCAATTCAATTAATAATACCGCCTTTGCTTTTGCACATGCTTTCGATGTGGCAGAAGCTGTATGTCCCCCTAATGAATACAGATGCCCCGATGACGAATGCATTGACATGAGTTACCGCTGCGACGGCATACCTGATTGCAGCGACAAATCCGACGAACTTAAATGCGATCCTACCGGCGGTGGGTACCCCCATAGCTTTCCCATACTCCCATTAACTGCTACCAACCATATTTTAAAAAGCTTTTACCACCAAACTTCCACTAGGAAGTTGTAGATGCTACTCAATCTAACAATATCAAGTAGCTTCTACAACGTTCGTCATTTTTCGGTTTAGATTGCGCCGCCGACCAAGTTCGATGCGCCGATGGTACCTGCATCTTTGGCAAAAGGTGCGATCGGATCTTCGACTGCCGAGACGAATCGGACGAGCACGGATGCGAATACTGCTCGCCGGATCAGTTCGCTTGCAAAAGCGGCGAATGCATCGATGAATTTTTACGGTGCGATAACACCAAAGATTGTCGCGATGGTTCTGATGAGAAAGAATGCGGTATGTGGTCTGTGCTAACCGTAGCTAGAACGTGTGGCTAACAAACGATCCCGTTTCACAGTTAAATCTTGCAAACCGTCAGAAAATAAATAAAGTTCTGTAGTAGAGTTAAAAATATGTGATCAGCGACTGGGAGTCGAACCCAGGAGCTTCACGTCACAGACCAGGCTCCTAACCATTGCCATCACTACTCTCAATTCTACTTCGTTCACTTCACACAACGTACTCTCCATATCTGCTGTCTGCTGTCTGCAAATTTGTCAAATAAAGTAAATTTTCAAATATCAAAATTTCTACTTTTTTCTGGCAATTTCGCAGTTTGGTTTTTCCAAAACTTTCAATTTGTCATGAAAGTTTGATATCCTGTTGTCTAGTGTGTGATCAGATAGATATTATATCTAAAGATCGTAACTCTCTCTTGTGGAGCTCAAATGACGATAAATTGTACTTTTTTACGTCCAGTGCGTTTATCAGGCTTCAACCATTCGTCTAAGTATCACACTCTTCTTATCTTTAAATGTTTCCACACAGATTCTGGATTCTGGTAGCACCAAATCAACTGAAGTTATCAATTTGGAATCTGTTATTAGAAAGATGGAGCAAGTCGTTGGCCCAGCCACTCATTTGTATGCGAAATCGAAGGATGCCTTCTCCGGAGGCTTTCTTCACATGGAAGAAACCACAAAAACAAAATATGGAAGCATTGCATTGACAAATCAATTGAAGTTATCCATTTTGAATCTGTTATTAGAGAGATGGAGGAAGTCGTTGGCTCAGCCACTCATTTGTATCAGAGGATGTCGCCTCCAGAGGCTTCCTTCACATCGACGAAATCGCCAAAACAAAATATGGCAGCATTGCATTGACAGATCAACTGAAGTTATCCATTTTGACTGTGTTATTAGACAGATGAGGCAAGTCGTTAGCTCAGCCACTCATTTGTATGCGAAATCGAAGGATGTCTTCTCCGGAGGCTTTCTTCACATGGAAGAAACCACAAAAACAAAATATGGAAGCATTGCATTGACAAATCAATTGAGGTTATCCATTTTGAATCTGTTATTAGAGAGATGGAGCAAGTCGTTGGCTCAGCCACTCATTTGTATCAGAGGATGTCGCCTCCAGAGGCTTTCTTCACATCGACCAAATCATCAAAACAAAATATGGCAGCATTGCATTGACACATCAACTGAAGTTATCCATTTTGAATCTGTTATCAAGACTAGTGCTCACTTGTAGAGAAAATCGCGGGACTGTCTATAGATAAATCGAGGATTTTGTCTCTAGACGGTCTCAGACAAATCTCAAAATGGTCTGGAGACCTTGTCGGGCATTAACATAACAGAATTCTCCTAAACTAGTTTCCAAGACACCATAACAGTGAAGCAGAGATCTGTGGAATTTCTGCTTGTTCACAGGGAGATGTAGAACAAGCTGTTTGTTCCCCATTGGTCTGTAGACAGTCCCAGAACTTTGTCTATAGATACTAGCCATTAGAAAGATAAGTCATTGGCTCAGCCACTCATTTGTGTGGGAAATCGGAGGATGTCTCCTCCAGAGACTTCTTTCACATAGAAGAAATCACCAAAACAAAATATGGCAGCATTGCATAGTTTCCAAGACACCATAACAAGTGAAGCAATGACCTGTGGAATTTATGCTAGTCCACATGGAGCTATTTCTTCCCCATTTGTCTGTAGACAGTCCCAGAACTTTGTCTGTAGATACGAGTTTCACAATTTTGTTGCAAGTGTGAACTAGCCATTAGAAATATGAGGCAAAATAAAATATGGAAGCATTGCATTGACAGATCAACTGAAGTTATCCATTTTGAATCTGTTATTAGAAAGGTGGAGCAAGTCGTTGGCTCAGCCACTCATTTGTATGGGAAATCGGAGGATGTCTCCTCCAGAGGCTTCCTTCACATAGAAGAAATCACCAAAACAAAATATGGAAGCATTACATTAGATCCTCTTGATGGTACTATTTGGTTACATACTTTCACGTTCAATGGTTCACATCTTTATGCATTTTCATCCCCTTAAGGATGGTCTACGTGTCATTGGGAATTGGCCATTTCTTTCGTCCTTTGATTCGATTTAATCCAAAGACGACCAAGATGATTGATGATAAACTTTGACCGAAGCACAGGCGATTGTTAACGACTTGTTTCTTCTACTTTCATGGAAGCTATTTGTAAGAACCAGTGGCGGCTCGTAGCCAAAACTAATGGGGGTGCAGCAACAATGTTTAACGTTTTATGTTTGATCCAAAACGTCGATTTCTTCGAAATTTTAACTTTTTAAAATTTCAACTAAAAATTTCAACATTTTCAAAATGTAACTTTTCGAAAATTTTAAATTTCTTAGAAAACTTGACAATGAAAATTTTTGAATAATGTCGCTTTTTTTGAAAAACTGGATTTTTTCCAAATTTTGATTGTATTCGAAAATTTAGACCTTTTTTTATGATTTCACCTTTATTTTATTTTTAGGTATTGACTTTTCCGAAAATCTGTGTATACTCTTTTAAAAATATCCCCATTTTCGAAAATATTTAAACTTTTCGCGTTTTGTTTTTTGTATTTTTTTTTGTAAATTGAGTACATTTTTTTAAAATTTTGAAACGGTGAATTTTTGAATAATGTCACTTTTTTTGAAAGACTGGATTTTTTCCAAATTTCGGTTGTATTCCAAAATTTAGACTTTTTTTATGATTTCAACTTTATTTTATTTTTAGGTACTGACTCTTCCGAAAATCTGTGTATACTCTTTTAAAAATATCCCCATTTTCGAAAATATTTAAACTTTTCGGTGTTTTGTTTTTTGTATTTTTTTTTGTAAATTAAATACATTTTTTTTAAATTTTCTCCGTTTGAAAATTTTTACGTTTTCTACAAATGTCAAATTTTGGAAAACTGGACTTTAGACTTTTTAAATTTTCGATCTTTTTTAAAATTTCAAAATTTTATCATTTCTTTTTTTATGAGAAATTATAATATTTTTATTGAAAATTTCGATTCTTAATAATTTCGACTGTTTTTTAGTATCAACCATTTTTCAAAATGTCGACTATTTTTGTAAAAATTTCAAGTTTTTGAAATGGGGACACTTTATAAAATGTCGACTTTTTTCACATTTTCGGCTATTTTTGTTTTTTTTCATTTGGCTACTTTTTAATTTTCAAAATTATTTCAAAATTTCGATTTTTCTTTAAATCTTAACGTTTTATGAAAAGTTTAACATTTTTTCAAAATTTTAATTTTGTTGACCTAACATTTCAATTTTTTTTTTAAATCTTCAACTTTGGGTTCAAAATTTTGACTACCAAAAATTTTAACTTTTTTCAAACTCTTCAATATTTGGACTTTTGAAAACTTTGATCTGTCTGATAATTTTTGACTTGTTTTCAATATTCCGGCTTAAAAAATTTTGATTTTTGTTGATAATTTGAGTGAAAATTTCCCAATCATTTAAAATTTAAACTTTTTAAAATTTTGAATTATTTTAAAAACTCGATAATAATTCTCAGTTTTTTTGAATGTGTCTACTTTTTCACAGTTTGATATTTTTTTTTTTAATTTCGACCCATTTTGACCCATTTGTTTGAAAATTTCTTCATTTTCAAAATTTTGACTTCTTTTAGAAAATTGAAAGTTTTTAAAAATGTTTGCCTTATCAAATTTTTTATATATTTTGTATATTCCTGAAAATTTAGAAAGATCAAAGTGTCAAAAAATTTCGGCCTTTTCTTGAAAATTTTAGCCTTTACTTAAATCTGCATTTTCTAAAATTTTCGACCTTTTTTTGATTCCCACTTTATTGAAAATTTCCGTTTTTTCAAATGTTCGATTTTTCAAAATTTAAGATATTTTTCAAAATTAAAATTATTTGAAATATTTAAAAATTTCGACTATTTTTTTAATTTAATTTAAACTATTTTCAAAATTTCGACATTCTCTGCAAACTGTCGATCCTTTATTTGAAAATTTTGATTTTTCTTTTAAGTAAGACATTTCTTAAAAACGTATTTTGAAATTTTCAAATAATTCGTAAAATTTCGAATTTTTCTAAAAGTTTCGAATCCATTTCAAAGGGTCTACTTTTTTTTCAAATTTTTGACTCTTTTTGAAAACTTGACTTTTTTTTTAAAAGTCCGAACTTTTTTCAGAATATTATTTATAATTTTTGTTTGAACATTTCCAATTAAATCTTCAACTTTTAAAAAAGTGAGTTTTTATTTTAAATTTGAGCTACTCAAAAATTCAAAAATTTCGACTATTTTTTTAATTTAAACTATTTTCAAAATTTCGACATTCTTTGCAAACTGTCGATCCTTTATTTGAAAATTTTGATTTTTCTTTTAAGTAAGACATTTCTTAAAAACGTATTTTGAAATTTTCAAATAATTCGTAAAATTTCGAATTTTTCTAAAAGTTTCGAATCCATTTCAAAAGGTCTACTTTTTTTTTCAAATTTTTGACTCTTTTTGAAAACTTGACTTTTTTTTTAAAAAGTCTGAACTTTTTTCAGAATATTATTTCTAATATTTGTTTGAATTTTTCCAATTCAACTTTTAAAAAAAGTGAGTTTTTGTTTTAAATTTGAGTACTCAAAAATTCGACTTTTTCCAAAATTTTAGTTTTTCAAAATTTTACTTTTTCAAAATTTTAACCTTTTTGATAATTACAATATTTTTGATTATTTTCAGTTTTCTCCAGTATTCAAAAATCAGCTTCTTTGAAAATTTAATTAAAAATTCTGTAGTTTATTTTAAATGTCGATATTTTTCCAAAATTTTGCCTTTTTCCATTCGCAAAATTATTGAAAATGTCGACTATTTTAAAAATTTTAAATTGTGTCTCAAAATATTAACTTTTTTCAAAATCCTTATTTTCTTTTGGAAATTTGACTTTCTATGAAAATTTCGAAGTTTTTAAAAATGCCGCTTTTTTTTCAAAATTGTGGCTTCTCTGATAACTTTGGCTTTATTTTTTGTAACTGATAATTTTTTCTTATTAAATTTAAATTTTTTGGTAATATTATTATGTTTATTATTTATTTATTATTATATTAAAATAAATATTACTCCTAGTAACGATTTTTAGAATTGTGCGAAGCTTTAAAACAAATTTCGAAAAAAAACTTTCAGTTTATACATATACAAATAAATTGTAAAAATTTTAATCTCAAAATATTGACTTCAAGCATTAAATTGTTGATTAATTTTTTGAAACATTTTGATTGCTTTTAATTTAGAAATATTTGAGACATTTCTTGAAATGGTGACTCTTTTTCTCGATTAATTTATTTTCAAAAATTGTTTTTTTAGGGTTTTTTTGGGAAACGTTTTTATCAAAATTACAAAATAAAATGAACTATGAAAGGTCAAAGTCTAGTAAAAAAACTTGACATTTTTAAAACAAATTAGAGAAACATAAAAAAATCTGGAAAAGGTCAACATTTTCAAAAAAGTAGGAATTTATAAAAAAAAACTTTTTATAAAATATTTAGTAAAAAATGGAAACGTCGTAGAAAAAATTAAAATTTTCTTAAATAAATCGAAATATCCTGAAGAAACTCAACATTTTTATACAAAAAGTTGAAATTGAGATTTCAGGTAAAAACTCGAATATTCGCTATTAAATTATTGTTAAAGAAATATTAAAACGCGAAAAGAGTTGCATTAAGATTTTGTTTTGAAACTTTAATAATTTTCTCAAAATTTTTACAAAAAATGGAAAAAAAATTAGATATTAAAATCCCGTAACTTCGTGAAAGAAACTTGACATTTCTATAAAAAGAAATCAGAGAAAATTTGAAATCTCTACAAAAACGTTTAAAGAAACGTCCTTGAAAAATTTTGAGAAAAAACTCTTAAGCAAAATTGGGGGTGCTGCAGTTCCACAGTGCCTATACGCGAGCCGCCACTGGTAAGAACTAATCCACTCAAAAGCAACATTTTTAGGGCATGTGAGACAGGCGCAGACATCAAAATCCAATATGGAAGAGAAAGAAGTTCCATCTATAAGGACCTTTGTTTTCTATGGAACTTTTTCGCCAAGAACTTATTTGCCAAAAATGTCTTTGTCAAGAACTTCTTTGCCAAGCACTTCTTTGCCAAGTACTTCTTTGCCAAGAACTTCTTTGCCAAGATCTTCCAAAGATTCCCAAACAGAATACCCCCATCTATGAGGACCTTTGTTTTCTATGGAACTTTTTTGCCAAGAACTTTTTTGCCAAGAACTTCTCTGCCAATAACTTATTTGCCAAAAACTTCTTTATCAAGAACTTCTTTGCCAAGAACTTCTTTACCAAGCACTTCTTTGCCAAAAACTTCTTTGCCAAGATCTTCCAAAGATTCCCAAACAGAATAGTCCCATCTATGAGGACCTTTGTTTTCTATGGAACTTCTTTGCCAAGAACTTCTCTGCCAAGAATTTATTTGCCAAAAACTTCTTTGTCAAGAACTTCTTTGTCAAGAACTTCTTTGCCAAGAACTTCTTTGCCAAATACTTCTTTGCCAAGATCTTCCAAAGATTCCCAAACAGAATAGTCCCATCTATGAGGACCTTTGTTTTCTATGGAACTTCTTTGCCAAGAACTTCTCTGCCAAGAACTTATTTGCCAAAAACTTCTTTGTCAAGAACTTCTTTGTCAAGAACTTCTTTGTCAAGAACTTCTTTGCCAAGAACTTCTTTGCCAAATACTTCTTTGCCAAGATCTTCCAAAGATTCCCAAACAGAATAGTCCCATCTATGAGGACCTTTGTTTTCTATGGAACTTCTTTGCCAAGAACTTCTCTGCCAAGAACTTATTTGCCAAAAACTTCTTTGTCAAGAACTTCTTTGTCAAGAACTTCTTTGTCAAGAACTTCTTTGCCAAGAACTTCTTTGCCAAGCACTTCTTTGCTAAGTATTTCTTTGTCAAGATCTTCCAAAGATTCCCAAACAGAATAGTCCCATCTATGAGGACCTTTGTTTTCTATAGAACTTCTTTGCCAAGAACTTTTTTGCCAAGAACTTCTTTATCAAGAACTTCTTTGCCAAGCACTTCTTTGCCAGGTACTTCTTTGCCAAGATCTTCCAAAGATTCCCAAACAGAATAGTCCCATCTATGAGGACCTTTGTTTTCTATGGAACTTCTTTGCCAAGAACTTTTTTGCCAAGAACTTCTTTGCCAAGAACTTCTTTGCCAACAACTTCTTTGCCAACAACTTCTTTACCAAGCACTTCTTTGCCAACAACTTCTTTGCCAAGCACTTCTTTGCCAAGCACTTCTTTGCCAAGAACTTCTTTGCCAAGCACTTCTTTGCCAAGTACTTCTTTGCCAAGATCTTCCAAAGATTCCCAAACAGAATAGTCCCATCTATGAGGACCTTTGTTTTCTATGGAACTTCTTTGCCAAGAACTTTTTTGCCAAGAACTTCTTTGCCAAGAACTTCTTTACCAAGCACTTCTTTGCCAACAACTTCTTTGCCAAGCACTTCTTTGCCAACAACTTCCAAAGATTCCCAAACAGAATACTCCCAGTTAATTGCAACTTATTCTCGCTTAAAACGCCAATTCATCGCTATCTTCATTCCCGCCTTCTACTCGCAGTATTTCAAGGGCACCATGCGAGTAGATTGTGCTTAAAAGTAAATACTTTTAACGACTCGTCACCACATAACTGGAACGGGATCAAGTTACTACTTCGATTAATGTAAAAGCCAAAATATTGAAAAATCGTTCATCTTTGTTTACCATTAAGTCATCAGTCGTGTTGCAACATGATAACCATGGGCGTAACCAGATTCTGGGCCAGGGGGGGGCAAACCAGATTTTTTATAAGCACCTAATCAAAAAGTCAAATAAACATAAATAAAAATAGATAATTTTTTACAAAAATTCTTTTATTATACAATTTTAAAAGTAACTATCGTGAGTTTCCAGCAAAACGGTTTATAAAGTTTCCGTGAAAAAATCGCCGCTGGGGTTAGCAAATTTTCTATATACACTAGGCATATAAAGCCCATTTAATCTATCTTTGATCATAGTCGATCTTAGCCACGTTTTTACGCGTCTGAGTGTGCTGAACGACCTTTCAATTGTAGCAGTGAAATGAGGTATTGCCAGTGACTGGGAATTGACCATTTCTTTCGTCCTTTAATTGGATTTAATCCAAACACTATAAAGATAATTGATGGTAAATGTTGACCGAAGCACAGGCTTCGACTTGTTCTACTACAACTTTCATGGAAGCTTTTTGTAAGAACTGATCCACTCAGAAGCACTTAGGGCGTGTAAGACAGGCGCAGACATCAAAATCCAATATGGAAGAGTGAGAAGTTCCATCTATGAGGACCTTTGTTTTTTATGGAACTTCTTTGCCAAGAATTTATTTACCAAGAACTTCTTTGCCAAAAACTTCTTTGTCAAGAACTTCTTTGCCAAGAACTTCTTTGCCAAGCACTTCTTTGCCAAGATCATCCAAAGATTCCCAAACAGAATACTCCCATCTATGAGGACCTTTATTTTCTATGGAACTTCTTTGCCAAGAACTTATTTGCAAAGAACTTCTTTGCCAAGAACTTCTGTGCCAAGCACTTCTTTGCCAAGAACTTCTTTGCCAAGCACTTCTTTGCCAAGATCATCCAAAGATTCCCAAACAGAATACTCCCATCTATGAGGACCTTTATTTTCTATGGAACTTCTTTGCCAAGAACTTATTTGCAAAGAACTTCTTTGCCAAGAACTTCTGTGCCAAGCACTTCTTTGCCAAGAACTTCTTTGCCAAGCACTTCTTTGCCAAGATCATCCAAAGATTCCCAAACAGAATACTCCCATCTATGAGGACCTTTATTTTCTATGGAACTTCTTTGCCAATAACTTATTTGCAAAGAACTTCTTTGCCAAGAACTTCTGTGCCAAGCACTTCTTTGCCAACAACTTCTTTGCCAAGCACTTCTTTGCCAAGATCATCCAAAGATTCCCAAACAGAATACTCCCATCTATGAGGACCTTTATTTTCTATGGAACTTCTTTGCCAAGAACTTATTTGCAAAGAACTTCTTTGCCAAGAACTTCTGTGCCAAGCACTTCTTTGCCAAGAACTTCTTTGCCAACAATTTATTTACCAAGAACTTCTTTGCCAAGAACAGTATTGCCAGTGCCTAGGACTGCATGCAGGGACGTAAACAAAATCCAGGGGGGCAAGCTGCCCCTTCCCCTGCCCTCCACTGAGTACGCCCTTGATGATAACTATTCAATAAACAATTAAATGTTCTGTAATTAAACCCTTCAATATTAAGGCTCTATCTAAACAAATCAATATTAAGGCTCGATCTAAACAAATCAATATTAAGGCTCCATCTAAACCAACCTTAGGCTTGGTCGATTCAAATTCTAACTGATAGGTGTTGGTACTAACCAGAAATCGTGTTCTAATACAATTGTGTTCAATGTTTGTGTTTCTTCAAGTATACCATTGTCCCGGGGATCAATTTAGATGTACCGACGGCTTGTGCTTAGACAGCAGAAGGCGCTGCGATGGATATTCAGATTGCAACGATGGTTCGGACGAGAGAGACTGTCCAAATTTGACAACGACGCCCAGTTATACCCCAGATAATACCAGTACGATAAGTGTGGAGATTCTAGCGAGCTTTTGGATCTTTCGTAGTTTTCTTGATTCTAACGAATTGGTTCTTCTTTCTAACGAATTGGTTTTTCTTTCTAACGGATTGATTTTTCTTTCTAACGGATTGGTTTTTCTTTCTAACTCACGTGACTGTTACTAATTTTCCTCTAGTTGTAATCGTAGAAAGCGATGACGCGACTGATTGAAGTAGCGCATTAACATCGTACTAACCATTGAATTGGTCAGTTAGTCTTAGTAGGTATTGGTGGTCAAAAGCATCGTAGCTCTTCTTACTAATGAACGTGCGTTTGGACTAGATGCTTTAATCGGTACATTTCTCTCTGACATAAAATATTTTTTCTCTCTGACGTAAGTGTCAACTATCCTAAGAGAATTGAAATACAAATCTTGTCCCCTGAAACCAAAGCAACCTTCGCTCAGAACAACCTTCGATCAGAGCAACCTTTGTTGTGTTTTTTCATCTTTCTTGGTTTCAGGGGAATGTGTGTATTTCAATTTTTGAAGATAACCAAAGAGCAGTTCGTTCCATCAAAATCCTGAGAGAAGCTATCCAAGACTCATCTACACAGCTGACAGGGATATTTGGCAGTATCCTGAGAGAAACTATCCGAGACTTATCTACACAGCTGGGAGGAGATAGCTCTCTTAGGATAGTTGGCTGAGAGAAGCTATCCGAGACCTATCCACACATCTGGGAGGAGATAACTTCTCTCAGGATATTGCCAAATATCCTGAGAGAAACTATCCAAGACTTATCTACACAGCTGGGAGGAGATAGCTTCTCTTAGAATATTTGGCACTATCCTGAGAAAAACTATCCGAGACTTATCTACAGAGCTGAGAAGAGATAGCTTCTCTCAAGATAATTGGCACTATCCTGGAAGAAGCTATCCGAGACCTATCCACACATCTGGGAAGAGATTGCTTCTCTCATGATATTGCCAAATATCCTGAGAGAAACTATCCAAGACTTATCTACACAGCTGGGAGGAGATGGCTTCTCTTAGGATATTTGGCACTATCCTGAGAAAAACTATTCGAGACTTATCTACACAGCTGGGAGGATATAGCTTCTCTTAGGATATTTGGCAATATCCTGAGAGAAGCTATCTTCTCCCAGATAAGTGGATAGGTCTCGGATAGTTTCTCTCAGGATAGTGCCAACTATCCTAAGAGAAGCATTTGGCAATATTCTGGGAGAAACTATCCGAGACTTATCTACACAGCTGGGAGGATATAGCTTCTCTTAGTATATTTGGCAATATCCTGAGAGAAGCTATCTTCTCCTAGATGTGTGAATGGGTCTCTGATAGTTTCTCTCAGGATAGTGCCAACTCAACTATCCTAAGAGAAGCTATATCCTCCCTGCGGTGTAGATAAGTCTCGGATAGTTTCTCCCAGAATACTGCCAAATATCCTGAGTCTTGGATAGTTTCTCTCAGGATATTTGGCAATATCCTGAGAGAAGCAATCTCTTCCCAGATGTGTGGATAGGTCTCGAATAGTTTCTCTCAGGATAGTGCCAACTATCTTGAGAGAAGCTATCTCTTCCCAGCTGTGTAGATGAGTCTTGGATAACTTCTCTCAGGATTTTGATGGAACAGACTGGTCCTTGGTTAAGATAAGTCTCGAATAATTTCTCTCAGGATATTTGGCAATATCCTGACAAAAGCTATCTCCTCCCAGCTGTGTAGATAAGTCTTGGATAGTTTCTCTCAGGATAGTGCGAACTATCCTAAGAGAGGCTATCCCCTCCTAGCTGTGTAGATAAGTCTCGGATAGCTTCTTTCAGGATATTTGGCAGTATTCTGGGAGAAACTATCCGAGACTTATCTACACAGCTGGGAGGATATAGCTTCTCTTAGAATAGTTGGCACTATCCCGAGAGAAACTATCCGAGATCTATCCACACATCTGGGAGAAGATAGCTTTTCTCAGGATATTGCCAAATATCCTGAGAGAAACTATTCGAAACTTATCTACACAGCTGGGAGGAGATAGCTTCTCTCAGGATATTTGGCAGTATTCTGGGAGAAACTATCCGAGACTTATCTACGCAGCTGAGAGGATATAGCGTCTCTTAGGATAGTTGGCACTATCCTGAGAGAAACTATCCGAGACTTATCCACACATCTGGGAGAAGATAGCTTCTCTCAAGATATTGCCAAACATCCTAAGAGAAGCTTCTCTCGGGATATTTGGCCGTATCCTGAGAGAAATTATCCGAAACTTATCTACACAACTGGAAGGATATAGCTTCTCGGGACAGTTGGAACTATCCTGGAAGAAGCTATCCGAGACCTATGCACGCATTTAGGAGAAGAGACTTATCTACACAGCTGGGAGGAGATAGCTTCTGTCAGGATGTTGCCAAATATCCTGAGAGAAAGTATTCTCTCAGGATAGTTGGCACTATCCTGCGAGAAGCTATCCGAGACTTATCCACACAACTGGGAGGAGAGCTTCTCCCAGGATAGTTGACACTTATCTCATAAAGAACTGCTCGAAATAAAGCCTCTAATCTAAACGCACGCTAAGAGCATCATCATTATAGAGGTTAGGTAGACTTATTTTTAGATTAACCAAGGATCTGCCCTTGAGCATTTCCTTTCTCTACCCGAGAATACCCCCTCCTTCTGCCCATAGAATCTTCTCCTGCCCATAGAATCTTCTCCTGCCCATAGAATCTTCTCCTGCCCATAGAATCTTCTCCTGCCCATAGAATACCCCCTTCTCTAGCCCATAGAATATCCTCTTTCCTGCCCATAGAATATCACGAGAATCATTTTCAATTTCTTTAGCGCACTGCCTCAATGAGGAGCACGAATGCGATGGAAGATGTCTCCCAATCGAACAAGTTTGCGACGGTAGAAACGACTGCAGGGATGGCTCCGACGAATCACAATGTCCTTGCGCCGATAATCAACATCAGTGCGATAATGGGGATTGCATCCCGAATTATCTCGTTTGCAATAGCCAGTTCGACTGCTCCGATGGTTCTGATGAAGTTTCCTGTGGTAAGTCTTCAAATTATGGCAAAAATCGTCCAGTGGCGGATTCCCTCAATTGTATAGAACACGGAAGATTGAATGAAAAATGTTCGATTAACGCCGTTGATCAAACTAGGTTCGAAATTTGAGAATCTTCTTGGTTTAAGGATTGAGTCGGTTGGGCCGGTTTACCGACAAAATCATTGATAAAGAATTGAAATACTAATCTTCTTCCCCTGAAACCAAGAAAAATTAAAAAACACAACGAGATACCTCTTGGAGTAACCTTTGTTTCTTGGTTTCTTGATTTTTTTTGATGGAACGATCTGATCCTTGGTTATCTTCAAAATCTTGTCCTCTGAAACCAAAAAAGATTTAAAAACACAACAATAGTTGCTCTAACACGTTTCGATAGCCAAACTATCATGGAAACGTGTTAGAGAAACTGTTGTTTTGTTTTTGAATCTTTCTTGGTTTCAGGGGACGAGATTCGCATTTCAATTTTTGAAGATAACCAAGGACCAGTCCCTTCCACCAAAATCACTGGTACCGAAGACGCACACATCAGTATAAAGTGGCCTAACTAAATGCAGAAACTAGATTCTCAAACAACAGACCACAATTAACAGATCAAACAGATTCACTGTTAATCAATTGATAGTTTGAAAAACAGAACTTGTCCCCTGAAAACAAGAAAAATTAAAAAACACAACAAAGGTTTGTGAGAGCAACCCTCGTTGTGTTTTTTAATTTTTCTTGGTTTCAGGGGACAAGTTCTGTGTTTCAATTTTTGAAGGACCAGTCCGTTCCATCAAATTGATAGTTTAATGTTAAATTATAAAGTTCTTCATTCAAAATTCCCAACAGTTGCCTATGCAGGCGTTTCTTATTAATACAGTTCTTGTATATAACGAATGATTTTCTGGCCTTTCGGCCAGGAACGTGCAACGAGTCCCAGTCGTTCCGGTGCAGCGATGGTGCCTGCATAGATATCTCTCTCCATTGTGACAATTTCTACGACTGCAAGGACTTTTCAGACGAACAGAACTGTTTCGGTTAGAACTCCGTTCAATGTGTTTTATTTTTATTTGTTGACAATTTTTGAGTGTTATATTTTGTGACCGTTTTACTAGAGATGTAGCAAACCATACTAAGTAGGTTTAAACTAGTTTTGTAGGTACAAAATTTAGACATACGTAGATCAGTGTGTTGGTATAGAATTCTACATGTAACGTGATGAATCTGAGTGTGTTGTTAGTACATTAATTTATCTTCACAGTTTTAGCATGAGTGTCTTATGTTTTTGTTGATTCAATTTTTCCCTCTTCTGTTTCAATTTTGTTATATTATTTTGTAGACACGTGTTAAAGATGGTCACACACAGCTCGCAGCTTTCATTTTTCTTCGTTTGTAATTTGTTGAAACTTCAGAATCTTCCACATCATTCAACCTTTGGGGATCCCTTTGCATCAGTCATTTCTTTCATTATATTGTTAGATTCTTTTAAAAATTTTATTCTTGGCGGCTGATCTATTAATAGAACTGTCGTACGCAGGAATAGTTTTACATCTAGCTCTTCGTACACGCAGTCGATGCGGAAGAACCACGCATCAATGACTGGTTGTTCGATGCTCCTACTTGCTTTAAGCGCCAAATTCAAAAGATATATAAAGTTTCTAATAATATCTACATTTTTTTGACTAAGTTGTAAGTGTTGCTTTCGAATTTTTTGAAATTGTGTTGTTTTCGAGTTTTTTGAGCAAGTTAATCTATTTCTTTCATCATAACTACAATTTTGTTGCTAACAACTTTTCTTTGTGCAAGTTAATGGACCCCTCAGTTGTCTGCTTCTCCTCCAAATGCCCAAATTGGAAGAACAGCCTAAAATTTTTATTTCTCGCCATCTACAGTTTCATTTAAATTGACTTTTTCGTCATCTGCCTCTTCAAATCCCCAGATGAAGATCTCCTCAATACGTGAAACCAAACCCTGATTGGTTCCCTTGTCAGGATCAATCACGTACACGAGGCGTCGAAATTAATGGATACAAAAAATTTTCTTTATGACTATTTTTCTTCAAGTTCTTCTTCTGTATTTCAATTTTTCTTCAAGTTACAGCATCTAGAAAATTATCTCAAATTTTGATACATTAAGCACAGAAATGAAATATTTTATTTCTGTGCCTAGTGTATTTAAGAGTCAAAGTCATCATGAACTCTTTAATTGGTCATTTGATGAACTCTTATTATTAAAGCACCATTTTTTTTTCCTTTTGATAAGTTATCTGTTAAGCATGATTCTATTATTTGTAAACGCACCAGCTTATTTTATAATTTAAGTTTGTTCTTTAACCGTTTATTTCTCCTTTGATTTAGTTTGTTTTTTCTTTTATTTAATATCCTAGGTTGCCGAGAGGATGAGTTTCTCTGTAATGACGGAAAATGTATAGCTAACTATCTGAGATGCAATAAAAGGAATGACTGTAGTGATGGCTCTGATGAGTACAATTGTCCAACTGAACGACCTTATCCTGTACCAGAGGAACCAACAACGACCACCAGGAGGCCCCAGACTTGTCCCATTGGCTACCAATCTTGCAACACCGGCAACCAGTGCATCCAAGCCCACCAGATTTGCGACGGACGCGTCGATTGCTACGACATGTCAGACGAAACTAACTGCCGTAAGTTCCCCTTAGAACTCGTTCGATTAAAACATTTTTTCCTTTTGTTAGTCACTTGAATATCTGAGCTTCTTTTTGTTGATTGAAATACATTTAGGTTTGAAGATTGAAACACATTTAGGTTTGAAGATTGAAATACTTAGGTTTGAAGATTGAAATACATTTAGGTTTGAAGATTGAAATACATTTAGGTTTGAAGCTTGAAAACCTCAGTTTCAAATTAAAATACTGCTTTTTTTCTAGTGAAATTTTTCGTTGGAAGTCAATTAGATTCGTACATTCGTAATTCGGAACGAAAATTAGCTGTTCAAATTTAATCCAAATTCAGACAAACGAATGAAGTAGGATTCAAACCTTTGAAGCGTTTTGTTAGCATTTGAAACGTTATTTTTATCATTTTTGCATTCGAAATGCCATTTTTATCGTTTTTGCATTCGAAACGCCATTTTTATCATTTTTTGCATTCGAAACGCGATTTTTATCATTTTTTGCATTCGAAACGCCATTTTTATCATTTTTTGCATTCGAAACGCCATTTTTATCATTTTTTGCATTCGAAACGCCATTTTTATCATTTTTGCATTCGAAACGCCATTTTTATCATGTTTGCATTCGAAACGCCCCAAACTGAAACGTTTTAATCTTGAAAATTCCAATTTTGAAATATAGAGTGCAAAAGTGGGCGTTTTTCTATTTTTAATTTCGGTCGAATACCCCATTAACTTGACAATCTGTTTTAACGCTTTATATGTTGTCTTGACACGATTTAACAAACTTTGGTGTTTGCCAATTTTTTTCTTAGCCGACAAACCAGGACGGGGTTGCAGCGAGGGCCAATTCAGATGCGAAAATGGGCCTTGTATTCGAACGGATCTGCGGTGCGATGGAAAAAATGATTGTCCTTACGATAACAGTGACGAATTAGACTGTTATTTTATACGTCCGGATCGTAAGTCGGTCGCATCTTGAAATTAATGCGACTTGACTCATTACTGACAGTTTGACGAATATACAAAAATGACCAATTTGATTTGCAGTTTGTCTTACGTTAAGTCACGAGTGTAAAACTTCCAAAATTCTTAAGCTTTTCATATTCTTTTCATAAATACAAAAAATATTCTTTCTTGATAAATGAGAGCTTTCGTTTTCTGTAACCCTTCCAATTATTGTCAAGTCGCGAGTGTAAAAACTTCCAAAATTCTAAAGCGTTTTAGCTTACAAGTCTGAAGCATATTTTAATTTTCTTTTCATTGTCTTTTCATAGATACAACAAATATTCTTTCTTGATAAATGAGAGCTTTTGTTTTCTCTAATCCCTCCAAATATTGTGAAGTCACGAGTGTAAAAACTTTTAAAATTCTAAAGCGTTTTAGCTTAGAAGGCTGAAGCATATTTTCATTTTCTTTTCATTGCCTTTTCATGAATACAAAAAATATGCTTTCTTCATAAATGAGAGCTTTTGTTTTTTCTAATCCCTCCAATTATTAAGTCACGAGTGTAAAAACTTCCAAAATTCTAAAGCGTTTTAGCTTAGAAGGCTGAAGCATATTTTCATTTTCTTTTCATTGTCTTTTCATAGATACAACAAATATTCTTTCTTGCTAAATGAGAGCTTTTGTTTTCTCTAATCCCTCCAAATATTGTGAAGTCACGAGTGTAAAATCTTCCAAAATTCTAAAGCGTTTTAGCTTAGAAGGCTGAAGCATATTTCCATTTTCTTTTCATTGCCTTTTCATGAATACAAAAAATATGCTTTCTTGATAAATGAGAGCTTTTGTTTTTTCTAATCCCTCCAATTATTAAGTCACGAGTGTAAAAACTTCCAAAATTCTAAAGCGTTTTAGCTTAGAAGGCTGAAGCATATATTCGTTTTCTTTTCATTGCCTTTTCATAAATACAAAAAATATGCTTTCTTGATAAATGAGAGCTTTTGTTTTCTCTAATCCCTCCAAATATTGTGAAGTCACGAGTGTAAAAACTTCTAAAATTCTAAAGCGTTTTAGCTTAGAAGGCTGAAGCATATATTCATTTTCTTTTCATTGCCTTTTCATGAATACCAAATATTTTTTCTTGATAAATGAGAGCTTTTGTTTTTTCTAGTCCCTCCAATTATTAAGTCACGAGTGTAAAAACTTCCAAAATTCTAAAGCGTTTTAGCTTAGAAGGCTGAAGCATATTTTCATTTTCTTTTCATTGTCTTTTCATAGATACAACAAATATTCTTTCTTGCTAAATGAGAGCTTTTGTTTTCTCTAATCCCTCCAAATATTGTGAAGTCACGAGTGTAAAAACTTCTAAAATTCTAAAGCGTTTTAGCTCAGAAGACTGAAGCATATATTCATTTTCTTTTCATTGCCTCTTCATGAATACAAAAAATATGCTTTCTTGATAAATGAGAGCTTTTGTTTTTTCTAATCCCTCCAATTATTAATTAAGTCACGAGTGTAAAAACTTCCAAAATTCTAAAGCGTTTTAGCTTAGAAGGCTGAAGCATATATTCATTTTCTTTTCATTGCTTTTTCATAAAAACAAAAGATACGTTTTCTTGATAAATGAGAGCTTTTGTTTTCTCTAATCCCTCCAAATATTGTGAAGTCACGAGTGTAAAAACTTTTAAAATTCTAAAGTGTTTTAGCTTAGAAAGCTGAAGCATATATTCATTTTCTTTTCATTGCCTTTTTATGAATACAAAAAATATGCTTTCTTGATAAATGAAAGCTTTTGTTTTTTCTAATCCCTCCAATTATTAAGTCACGAGTGTAAAAACTTCCAAAATTCTAAAGCGTTTTAGCTTAGAAGTCTAAAGCATATTTTCATTTTTTCTTTTCTCTGATTGTGAGTAAGAAGATCAAAGCCTTCGCAACAGTTACCTAAAGAAAGTGGCACAAAAATGGTCTACCTCTGAATATACGAGTACTTCTTCAAGTATATTTATTTCTTGGAATAAATTTGATTTCCTGAAATAAATTTGATTTCCTGAAATAAATTTGATTTCCTGAAATGAATTCGATTACCTGAAATGAATTGGATTTCCTGAAATGAATTCGATTTCCTGAAATGAATTCGATTTCCTGAAATGAATTCGATTTCCTGAAATGCATTCGATTTCCTGAAGTGAATTTGATTTATTGAAATGAATTTGATTTTCTCAAATGAATTTGATTTCTTCAAATGAATTCGATTTCCTCAAATGAATTTAATTTCCTCAAATGAATTTGATTTCCTAAAACAAATTTGATTTCCCGAAACAAATTTGATTCCTTGAAATAAATTTGATCTTTCATTGAAGGAATGCTATGGCATTCTGTCGTTTCAATTTCAAGGTAGTTCACGAAAGTAATCGTAGTAGAAAGTTTTTAGAACGTTAGATCTCCGCTGCGTAAGCGAGACGTAAACGTTAGACCACCACTCTTCGATTTTTAGCATAGACTATCCACGTGGATACAATAATTTGAATCCCCGAGCCGTTTTGCAGTATATTTTATGAGTCGACGACACTGCACGGCTTGTGCCATAAAATTAACGCAACGGAGCTTTGGTCAAAGCCATCCGGAAGAAGTAGTAGAGCTGCTATGCCACCATTACTTCAAATTGTTTCCTTAACGTGCATATAACTCCAGAATTTTGTTAATGGGCTTTCTCTTCACCCATCTTCTTTCTCCGGTTCTCTAGATTCTAGATCTACTATTCTTCATGGTGGACTCTACTACTACTTTAAAAATTGATTCAATAATCTTTTATAAAGTTTCTTCTTAAGTAACTTCAAGTTCATTTATTTGGAAACTCATTTTCTCGGGGTTTTTCGTCGCCTAATTTTTCATTTAAAAGTTGAGATGTTTCATTTTTTGAAGTGAACACATTTAGACGCTTTTTTTCAATTTATTTAACATTTCTTCGGCCCAGTTTGGAAATATTTAAATTTTTCTGGTTTGTTGACAATTTTCTAAACAGTTTTTGAAATGTGACTACGTGATTTTTAAATTTATTGAAAACATTTCAAAAACTGTTTAGAAAATTGTCAACAAACCAGAAAAATTTAAATATTTCCAAACTGGGCCGAAGAAATGTTAAATAAATTGAAAAAAACATAATATTTCCGGTCAATAATGAAGAATATACATTTAGACGCGTTGAACAATTTTGTGAACTCGCGTTACCATCGCGCGTCATCATCACGCCTTACCAACATCCTTTAATGTTCTACTTAAGACATTGTTATTTTCTAGTTTTAAGTTTTCAAAAATTGAAATTCCAATCTTGTCCCTGAAACCAAGGAAGATCAAAAAACATAACAGAGGCTGCTCTAACGCCTTTCGATAGCCAAGCTATCATCTTCACATAAATTCTCCCTGAAGTATCTGAAGTATCTCTCTGAAGATGATAGCTTGGCTATCGAAACGTGTTAGTGCAGCAATCTCTGTTGTGTTTTTTAATCTTTCTTGGTTTTAAGGGATAAGATTTGTATTTCAATTTTTGAAGATAACCCCTTCCACCAAAATTAAGTTTCCACTTTCGTCTGCAGTTTCCAAGGCTGCCTACTTTTTTCATGCCCTTTCATTAGCCCTTTCGTCATCTGGATTTACATGTTCGGTCTAAAAATTTTTGCATGTAGACAGCCCAAGATTAAAAAAGTGTGCTCCTAAAAAATAAAACCAAAAAATCGTCGTTGTCGCCTTCTGGAATCTTGTAATCTAATGTATTTGTCTTTGGGAAGGAAATGCAATCATTTGGTATTTTTGTGTATTCCAGTATAACATGCCTGGATA
The DNA here is from genome assembly GCA_028583605.1 of Dastarcus helophoroides. Taxonomy (NCBI): domain Eukaryota; kingdom Metazoa; phylum Arthropoda; class Insecta; order Coleoptera; family Bothrideridae; genus Dastarcus; species Dastarcus helophoroides. Next base: position 1,549,640 of record CM053336.1, on the reverse strand, counting down.
ATTTTCGAACATTATTGACGGGAATGAAATTAATAAAATGTGATATCCATCAGTTGAAGCTTTTAACAAGCTCTTGTAGATAACAAAATAAGATAACTGGAAGTTGATTGTTATGCTCTTAAAGCAATCAAAATACAATTAAATATTAAATTATTATTAATTTCTGCATCCTACTCGAGTGCTTTGAAGACATAATGGGGTTGCCCTTTGCGGGTGTATTAAATTTTTTAAAAAAATTAAATACACTGTTTTGTTTCATATAATAATAATTAGGTAACAATTTTATTTAAACGTTAACTGCCACATAGTAAGATTTATTTACGCATAAAAATCAACTTCTACTCGCAGCTTACACCAAACTAAATTTGCAAAAATCTTAAGGTTTAATCCCCAGCATGTGTACCACATTCGTATATTTATTTACAACATTCGTCTAATGCGAAAGGGATTGTGCAATATATTTTGAAGTCAAAGTTTAAAAATTGAAATACTAATCTTGTCCTCTGACCTGAAACCAAAAAAGGTTAAAAAACACAACAAAGGTTGCTCTAACGCGTTTCGATAACCATCGAAACGCGTTAGAGCACAAATCTTGTCCCTGAAACCAAGAAAGATAGAAGAACACAACAACAGTTTCTCTAACACGTTTCGATAGTCAAGCTATCATCTTCAGAGAGATATTTCTGAAGATGATAGCTTCAAAATTCGTTAGAGCAACCTCTGTTGTGTTTTTTAATCTTTCTTGGTTTCAGGGGACAAGATTTGTTGTACTTCCTTTTTTGTTGGTGGAACGGACTGGTCCTTGATTATCTTCAAAAATTGAAATACAAATCTTGTCCCCTGAAACCAGGAAAGATTCAAAAACAAATCAACGGTTTCTCTAACACGTTTCGATGATAGTTTGGCTATCGAAACGTGTTAGAGCAACTGTTGTTGTGTTTGTTAATCTTTCTTGGTTTCAAGGGATAAGATTTGATTTCAATTTTTGGAGATAACCAAGGACCAGTTCGTTCCACCAACAACAAAAAATCAAAGTTTGCCTTTTTTCTGTTTTTTAAATTGTTGCCACCTTTGCAATTTAAATTGAAATCAATTTGGAACTTTGACTATATTACTAAAAATAACAAAACTTAATCTGACCCCTGCGATATGAATTCTACGTATAATTATTTATTTATATTTATTTTTCGCAGAGGGCAGCGGCGACGTTCTAAATTTGAAGACCTACCCCCCATCTCAGGAAATCAAAGAAAGTAAGTACAATTTGGTTCAATAATCGAAATCTTTCTGATTTGTCTCTCGTTTCTTTGTTCTTTCACTAATTCTTTTTGTATTTTTTTTTAATCTGTTTCTTTGGAGCAGATATTTACAAACCTGGTGAGTAAGAAATACGCAAACGTTTTTTGTCATATCATGTCATGTAATAAATACGTTCACATCGAAACTAAACTCATTACGCTTCAGGATTTTTTTTAATACAGGCGAATGACACGTTAACAATGCATTTATGGGTGGATTTTGTAATTTCTCGGTTCAAGAACTCAGTGCTCTTGTAGAGAAGTTTTAAGGCCCAATTGCAGATTACAAATTGAATTGAAAATAATTGGTTTTGACGTAATTGTTCTAACTTTAGTAGCGTTGGGTAATTTAAATCTCAACGACTAGTTTCAATGCTTCTCTATTTGTTTAAACATATTTTAAAATGTGGCCATTTACAGGTGTCTTAAAACTAAACGACTTGGAGGAAAATGATTCGAATAATAAACTTTTTAAATTGCAGCAGAAGTATAATTAAACATTTATTTGACATTTTTGTCATCCCGTCGTCTTTTTCCAGATCCTCGGTCACAGAAATTACTCTCAAGTTTCTTAAGATCCTTGGAATTTCTCTAACGAATTACAAGATTACCCCAAACGACGGAAGCTCCAACTGATTCTAAAGTTTAGGAGAAAAGTACAGGCGATGAAAATTGGAAAATAATTTTAATTCAAAACACTGATTTAATCACGAATTGGAGTGATGGTGACACGAAAACATAAATCAAAAATCGCTAAAGAAGTTTTCACTTCAAAAACTACTGAGATTAAGTTCCATTTGATGTAATAACCCAAAAAATATGTAAATATTTTCACACGCAACTACCAGTTTTATTAAGTCTTATTTCGTTACTAATGTTCTTCATATTTAGTCCAAAAAGTGTTTGAAATACAAATTTTGTTCCATGAAATCAAGAAAGATTAAAAAGCACAACAAAGCTTGCTCTAATGCGTTTCGGTAGCCAAACGATCACAAAAATTACTCCAAAGTTTCTTAAGATCCTTGGAATTTCTCTAACGAATTACAAGATTACCCCAAACGACGGAAGCTCCAACTAATTTTAAAGTTTTGGAGAAAAGTAAAGGCGATGAAAATTGGAAAATAATTTTAATTCAAAACACTGATTTAATCACGAATTGGAGTGATGGTGACACGAAAACATAAATCAAAAATCGCTAAAGAAGTTTTCACTTCAAAAACTACTGAGATTAAGTTCCATTTGATGTAATAACCCAAAAAATATGTAAATATTTTCACACGCAACTACCAGTTTTATTAAGTCTTATTTCGTTACTAATGTTCTTCATATTTAGTCCAAAAAGTGTTTGAAATACAAATTTTGTTCCATGAAATCAAGAAAGATTAAAAAGCACAACAAAGCTTGCTCTAACGCGTTTCGATAGCCAAACGATCACAAAAATTACTCCAAAGTTTCTTAAGATCCTTGGAATTTCTACAACGAATTACAAGATTACCCCAAACGACGGAAGCTCCAACTAATTTTAAAGTTTTGGAGAAAAGTAAAGGCGATGAAAATTGGAAAATAATTTTAATTCAAAACACTGATTTAATCGCGAATTAGAGTGATGGTGACACGAAAACATAAATCAAAAATCGCTAAAGAAGTTTTCACTTCAAAAACTACTGAGATTAAGTTCCATTTGATGTAATAACCCAAAAAATATGTAAATATTATCACCCGCAACTACCAGTTTTATTAAGTCTTATTTCGTTACTAATGTTCTTCATATTTAGTCCAAAAAATGTTCGAAATACAAATTTTGTTCCATGAAATCAAGAAAGATTAAAAAACACAACAAAGCTTGCTCTAACGCGTTTCGATAGCCAAACGATCACAAAAATTACTCCAAAGTTTCTTAAGATCCTTGGAATTTCTCTAACGAATTACAAGATTACCCCAAACGACGGAAGCTCCAACTAATTTTAAAGTTTTGGAGAAAAGTAAAGGCGATGAAAATTGGAAAATAATTTTAATTCAAAACACTGATTTAATCACGAATTAGAGTGATGGTGACGCGAAAACATAAATCAAAAATCGCTAAAGAAGTTTTCACTTCAAAAACTGCTGAGATTAAGTTCCATTTGATGTAATAACCCAAAAAATATGTAAATATTTTCACACGCAACTACCAGTTTTATTAAGTCTTATTTCGTTACTAATGTTCTTCATATTTAGTCCAAAAAGTGTTTGAAATGCAAATTTTGTTCCATGAAATCAAGAAAGATTAAAAAACACAACAAAGCTTGCTCTAACGCGTTTCGGTAGCCAAACGATCGCAAAAATTACTCCAAAGTTTCTTAAGATCCTTGGAATTTCTCTAACGAATTGCAAGATTACCCCAAACGACGGAAGCTCCAACTGATTCTAAAGTTTTGGAGGAAAGTAGAGGCGATGAAAATTGGAAAATAATTTTAATTCAAAACTCTGATTTAATCACGAATTGGAGTGATGGTGACGCGAAAACATAAATCAAAAATCGCTAAAGAAGTTTTCACTTCAAAAACTACTGAGATTAAGTTCGATTTGATATAATAACCCAAAAAATATGTAAATATTATCACCCGCAACTACCAGTTTTATTAAGTCTTATTTCGTTACTAATGTTCTTCATATTTAGTCCAAAAAGTGTTTGAAATACAAATTTTGTTCCATGAAATCAAGAAAGATTAAAAAGCACAACAAAGCTTGCTCTAATGCGTTTCGGTAGCCAAACGATCACAAAAATTACTCCAAAGTTTCTTAAGATCCTTGGAATTTCTCTAACGAATTACAAGATTACCCCAAACGACGGAAGCTCCAACTAATTTTAAAGTTTTGGAGAAAAGTAAAGGCGATGAAAATTGGAAAATAATTTTAATTCAAAACACTGATTTAATCACGAATTGGAGTGATGGTGACACGAAAACATAAATCAAAAATCGCTAAAGAAGTTTTCACTTCAAAAACTACTGAGATTAAGTTCCATTTGATGTAATAACCCAAAAAATATGTAAATATTATCGCTTGCAATTACCAATTTTATTAAGTCTTATTTCGTTACTAATGTTCTTCATATTTAGTCCAAAAAGTGTTTGAAATACAAATTTTGTTCCATGAAACCAAGAAAGATTAAAAAACACAACAAAGGTTGCTCTAACGCGGTTCGACAGCCAAGCTATCATCTTCAAAGAGATAGCTTACCTATCGAAATGCGTTAGAGCAACGTTTCTTATGTTTTTTAATCTTTTTTTGGTTTCAGGGGACAAGATTTGTATTTCAATTTTTGAAGACAACCAAGTAGCAGTCCGTTCCACCACAAAAAAATCCATATTTTTGTCAAAATTCGTCTTTTTGCGAAGTTGTGATTTCCCGAAATTTTCGAATTTTTCTCGAAATCGTCCTTTTTTTTAAATTTGTGCTTTTTTTGAAATTCCTCTTTCTCACAATCGACTATTATTAAACTTTTACGTTTTTCTTAAAATTCGACTTCTTCTGCACAAATTTCATTTTTTTTTTGCTCAAAATTCGTCGTTCTTCGCAAAATTCGTCCTTTTTTTCCGGCATTTCAACCATTTTTTTTAATTTGTCTTTGGTTTTTAATTTGTCTTTGGTTTTTAATTTGTCTTTGGTTTTTAATTGTGACTTTGGTTTTAAATTTTGTCTTTATTCGCTAAAATTCGACTCTTTATTTTTGATTTTTTTGTTCACTTTTGAGGTTTTCGTCGAAATTTGAGGAATTTTTCTCGTCATTTGGACTAATTTAATCAAAATTCGTCTCTTTGCAAAATTGTGATTTCCTGAAATTTTCGAATTTTTTCTCGAGATCGTCCTTTTTTTTAAATTTGTGCTTTTTTTGAAATTTCTCTTTCTCATAATCGACTATTATTAAACTTTTACGTTTTTCTTAAAATTCGACTTCCTATGCGCAAATTTCATTTTTTTTTTGCTCAAAATTCGTCGTTCTCCGCAAAATTCGTCCTTTTTTTTCCGGCATTTCAACCATTTTTTTTTAATTTGTCTTTGGTTTTTAATTTTGTCTTTGGTTTTTAATTTTGTCTTTATTCGCTAAAATTCGAATCTTTATTTTTGATTTTTTTGTTCACTTTTGAGGTTTTCGTCGAAATTTGAGGAATTTTTCACGTCATTTGAACTAATTTAATCAAAACTCGTCTTTTTGCAAAATTGTGATTTCTTGAAATTTTCGAATTTTTTCTCGAGATCGTCCTTTTTTTAAATTTGTGCTTTTTTTGAAATTCCTCTTTCTCACAATCGACTATTATTAAACTTTTCCGTTTTTCTTGAAATTCGACTTCCTCCGCTCAAATTTCATTTTTTTTTTGCTCAAAATTCGTCGTTCTCCGCAAAATTCGTCCTTTTTTTCCGGCATTTCAACCATTTTTTTTTAATTTGTCTTTGGTTTTTAATTTATCTTTGGTTTTTAATTTGTCTTTGGTTTTAAATTTTGTCTTTATTCGCTAAAATTCGACTCTTTATTTTTGATTTTTTTGTTCACTTTTGAGGTTTTCGTCGAAATTTGAGGAATTTTTCTCGTCATTTGGACTAATTTAATCAAAATTCGTCTCTTTGCAAAATTGTGATTTCCTGAAATTTTCGAATTTTTTCTCGAAATCGTCCTTTTTTTTAAATTTGTGTTTTTTTTGAAATTTCTCTTTCTCACAATCAACTATTATAAAACTTTTACGTTTTTCTTGAAATTCGACTTCCTCCGCACAAATTTCATTTTTTTTTTGCTCAAAATTCGTCGTTCTCCGCAAAATTCGTCCTTTTTTTCCGGCATTTCAACCTTTTTTTTTAATTTGTCTTTGGTTTTTAATTTGCCTTTGGGTTTTAATTTGTCTTTGGTTTTTAATTTTGACTTTGGTTTTAAATTTTGTTTTTATTCGCTAAAATTCGAATCTTTATTTTTGATTTTTTTGTTCACTTTTGAGGTTTTCGTCGAAATTTGAGGAATTTTTCTCGTCATTTGGACTAATTTAATCAAAATTCGTCTTTTTGCAAAATTGTGATTTCCTGAAATTTTCGAATTTTTTCTCGAGATCGTCCTTTTTTTTTAAATTTGTGCTTTTTTTGAAATGCCCCTTTCTCATAATCCACTATTATTAAACTTTTACGTTTTTCTTGAAATTCGACTTCCTCTACACAAATTTCATATTTTTTTTGCTCAAAATTCGTCGTTCTCCGCCAAATTCGTCCTTTTTTGTCCGGCATTTCAACCATTTTTTTTAATTTGTCTTTGGTTTTTAATTTGTCTTTGGTTTTTAATTTGTCTTTGGTTTTTAATTTCGACTTTGGTTTTAAATTTTGTCTTTATTCGCTAAAATTCGACTCTTTATTTTTGATTTTTTTGTTCACTTTTGAGGTTTTCGTCGAAATTTGAGGAATTTTTCTCGTCATTTGAATTAATTTAATCAAAATTCGCTAAAATTCGACTCTCTTTTTTTTTTAATTTCGATTTTTTTTCTCACTTTTGAAATTTTTTCTCACTTTTGAAATTTTTGTCAAAATTGGAGGAATTTTTCTCGTCATTTGGACTAATTTAATCAAAATTCATATTTTTTTTAATTTTGACTTTATTCGCTAAAATTCGACTCTCTTTTTGTTAAAATTTCGAATTTTTTTCTCACTTTTGAATTTTTTTCTCACTTTTGGCATTTCTGTTGAAATTGGAGGAATTTTCCTAGAAATTTGGACTAATTTAATCAAAATTCGTCTTTTTTTTTTAATTTTGACTTTATTCGCTAAAATTCAACTCTCTTTTTTAAAATTTCGAATTTTTTTCTCACTTTTGAAATTTTTCTCGAAATTGGAGGAATTTTTCTCGTCATTTGGACTAATTTAATCAAAATTCGTCTTTTTTTTTTAATTTTGACTTTATTCGCTAAAATTCGACACTTTTTTTGTTAAAATTTCGAATTTTTTTCTAACTTTTGAAATTTTCTTCTTTTGATATTTTTGTCGAAATTGGAGGAATTTTTCTCGTCATTTGGACCAATGTAATTAAAATTCGTCTTTTTTTTATCTTGATTTTATTCGCTAAAATTCGTTTCTCTTTTTTTTTTAATTTCAAATTGTTTCCTCACTTTTGAAATTTTTTTTCACTTTTGAAATTTCTGTCGAAATTGGAGGAATTTTCCTGGAAATTTGGACTAATTTAATCAAAATTCGTCTTTTTTTTTTAATTTTGACTTTATTCGCTAAAATTCGACTCTCTTTTTTTAAATTCCGAATTTTTTTCTCACTTTTAAAATTTTCTTCTCACTTTTGAAATTTTTCTCGAAATTGGAGGAATTTTTCTCGTCATTTGGACTAATTTAATCAAAATTCGTCTTTTTTTTCATTTTGACTTTATTCGCTAAAATTCGACTCTCTTTTTGTTAAAATTTCGAATTTTTTTCTCACTTTTGAAATTTTCTTCTCACTTTTGAAATTTTTGTCGAAATTGGAGGCATTTTTCTCGTCATTTGGACTAATTTAATCAAAATTCGTCTTTTTCCTTTAATTTTGACTTTATTCGCTAAAATTCGACTCTCTTTTTTAAATTTCGAATTTTTTTCTCACTTTTGAAATTTTCTTCTCACTTTTGAAGTTTTTCTCAAAATTGGAGGGATATTTCTCGTCATTTGGACTAATTTAATCAAAATTCGTCTTTTTTCTAATTTTGACTTTATTCGCTAAAATTCGACTCTCTTTTTGTTAAAATTTCGAATTTTTTTTCACTTTTGGAATTTTCTTCTTACTTTTGAAATTTTTGTCGAAATTGGAGAAATTTTTCTCGTCATTTGGACCAATGTAATTAAAATTCGTCTTTTTTTTTAATCTTGATTTTATTCGCTAAAATTCGTTTCTCTTTTTTTTTAAATTTCAAATTTTTTCCTCACTTTTGAATTTTTTTCTCACTTTTGAAATTTCTGTCGAAGTTGGAGGAATTTTCCTGGAAATTTGGACTAATTTATTCAAAATTCGTCTTTTTTTTAATTTTGACTTTATTCGCTAAAATTCGACTCTATTTCTTGAAATTTCGAATTTTTTTCTCACTTTTGAAATTTTCTTCTTACTTTTGAAATTTTTGTCGAAATTGGAGGAATTTTTCTCGTCATTTGGACTAATTTAATCAAAATTCGTCTTTTTCTTTTAATTTTGACTTTATTCGCTAAAATTGGACTCTCTTTTTTTAAATTTCGAATTTTTTTCTCACTTTTGAAATTTTCTTCTCACTTTTGAAGTTTTTCTCGAAATTGGAGGAATTTTTCTCGTCATTTGGACTAATTTAATCAAAATTCGTCTTTTTTTTAATTTTGACTCTATTCGCTAAAATTCGACTCTCTTTTTGTTAAAATTTTGAATTTTTTTCTCACTTTTGAAATTTTCTTCTTACTTTTGAAATATTTGTCGAAATTGGAGGAATTTTTCTCGTCATTTGGACTAATTTAATCAAAATTCGTCTTTTTTTTTTAATTTTGACTTTATTCGCTAAAATTCGACTCTCTTTTTTTAAATTTCGAATTTTTTTCTCACTTTTGAAATTTTCTTCTCATTTTTGACATTTTTGTCGAAATTGGAGGAATTTTTCTCGTCATTTGGACTAATTTAATCAAAATTCGTCTTTTTTTTAATTTTGACTTTATTCGCTAAAATTCGACTCTTTTTTTGTTAAAATTTCGAATTTTTTTCTCACTTTTGAAATTTTCTTCTTACTTTTGAAATTTTTGTCGAAATTGAAAGAATTTTTCTCGTCATTTGGACCAATGTAATTAAAATTCATCTTTTTTTTAATCTTGATTTTATTCGCTAAAATTCGTTTCTCTTTTTTTTAAAATTTCAAATTTTTTCCTCACTTTTGAATTTTTTTTCTCACTTTTCAAATTTTTGTCGAAATTGGAGGAATTTTTCTCGTCATTTGGACCAATGTAAAGAAAATTCGTCTTTTTTTTTAATCTTGACTTTATTCGCTAAAATTCGACTCTCTTTTTTTTTCAAATTTCAAATTTTTCCTCACTTTTGAAATTTTTTTCTCACTTTTGAATTTTTTTTCTCACTTTTGAAATTTCTGTCGAAATTAGACAAATTTTGTTGTAAATTTGGATTAATTTATTCAAAATTCGTCTTTTTTTTAATTTTGACTTTATTCACTAAAATTCGACTGTCTTTTTTCTTAATTTCGAATTTTTTTCTCACTTTTGAAATTTTTGTCGAAATTGGAGAAATTTTTCTTGTCATTTGGACCAATGTAATCAAAATTCGTCTTTTTATTAATCTTGATTTTATTCGCTAAAATTCGACCTTCTTTTTTTTTAAATTTCGAATTTTTTTATCACTTTTGAAATTTTTTTCTCACTTTTAAATTTTTTTCTCACTTTTGAAATTTTTGTCGAAATTGGGGGAATTTTCTTGGGAATTTAGACTAATTTATTCAAAATTCGTCTTTTTTTTAATTTTGACGTTATTCCCTAAAATTCGACTATTTTTTTAATTAAAATTTCGAAATATTTCTTAATTTCGATAACCAAGATAACCAAAAACGAGTCCGTTCCGTCAAAATAATAAGTATTTAAAAGTTGAAGAGAAAGCTTGAGAAAACCGTTTAGAGCTGTTGCATTTTTATTAAAAAATCTACACAAAGTCGTTTTATTTTAAGACACTTCGTAAAGCTTTTTTATCAGTTGATAGATGTTGTATTAACTCTTACAAATAATACGATAAAACACTGTCACTATTAATTCAACGTTTACTTTTAGAACACAATTTTTTTAGATCGTACTTCAGTCGCGACAAGTCTGTACATCGTTTTGAAAACTTAGATTTTTTCCCAAAGTCTTGCTTTTAATTGTTAGTTTTATTCTAGAAATGTCAAGTTTAACTCGAAGTTTTTCTGGAACTTCGAGTTTAAACCTGATATTTCTTGAATAAAACCTAACAATTAAAGTTTTTCTGGAACTTCGACTTTTCTTACAATTTATTTATTTCTTTGTTGAAGTTTGAAGTTTTATGTTTTTTTTTTTAATTTCTCCTATAGACGCGATGCAAATTACTAATTATTTACGAAACGTTGATTTCAATCTTATGAAAATTTCGTGTTTAAACTCTACGTCTTTTTGACAAATTTTAATTCGATTTTACGCTCGGAATATATAGTTTTAATTTAAGAATCGTTTTTTCGAATTATTAAAAATTTAAGAATCGTTTTTCGAATAATTAAACTAAAAAGTTTATCATTTTTGGGTCATTTTGACTTATTAGAAATTGCCTCCCTCAAATTTTCTAAAAAGGATTTATAAATTAGTTTTTTATCTCGATCGTAATTTGTTTTTTTTTTAAATACTAGACCTAGGTTCGAGAAATTTTTTCTCTATTAATTTCGAATTTTTATTGAATGTACAAGCAACAAAGTTCAACGAACAATTTTTTTTATAACTTGAGCTTCACACGAAATGATATTGAAATAAAAGCTTCACACGAGATGATATTGAAATAAAAGCTTCATACGAGATGATATTGAAATACAAATCTTGTCCCCCTGAAACCAAGAAAGATTAAAAAAAACACAAAGACTCCTCTAACGCGTTTTGACAGCCAAGCTAACATTTTCAGAGAGAAGCTGAAGACACAATCTCTCTAAAGATGATATCTTGGCTGTCGAAACGCGTTAGAGCAACCTTTGTTGTGTTTTTTAATCTTTTTTAGTTTCAGGGGAGAAGATTTGTATTTCAATTTTTGAATCAGTCCCTTCTACCAAAAAAAAACGAGGTAAATTTTGAAATTTTAGTAGAAACTGTATCTATGAGTTCTCCTAAATATTCTTCATAAAAGTCAGATAACTTTTTTTCTTTCAATAGCGTAAGACACTAGTTTAATCAAAAATGAACTCAATCAAACTATAAATTTATTATCATCGTTAATGAATTCAATATCGATCGTAATTTTCCGGAGGATGCGAAGATAAAAAATTGATTTTAACTTGGCGAATGATGCGTCCCACACCAGTGACAAAACCATTCTCATTCCAAAACAACACCGCATCGGGTCAAAATAAACCAATCAGCTGAAACTTGATGCCTTCTAACTTTTTTAATTGTATGTACAAAGGCATGGCAATAGGTGGTTGAAGGGCCAAAGAGTTATGTCGAACTCTACCTCTTAAGTCGTTAACAAATTGCTTATATCCCCTTCATCTGCAGATAGGGAAGTTGTGTTCCAATGCAGAGATGAAGGACCAATCAGGGCGAAAGTGCACTGGATTAGACCGAATGGAGAACCACTACCACCTGGTTCCAGAGATTTTAATGGCAGATTGGAAATGCCTAACATCAAGGTTGAACACGGTGGGGCCTACATATGCGAAGCCATAGGGTATCCACCTAGCACTCCTGGGGCTCAAGTCCAAGTACATCTCCATGTCGAAAAATGTAAGTAGTTTTGTGTTTTAGTTGCCATGTAATTGGAATTTTTTTTTAAACGCAGACGGGAGTTATAAGTATAGCAAATACCCCACTTCTTTGGTGAAGTATGGGGTTTTGCCACCGATTGATACGGAGTATCATGGAGCCGGTAAGGCGAACACTTTAGAAAGATTTGCTTTTTCTCATGTAATTTTTTTCTATTTTTATGCTCGCCCTAATAACATGGTAAGTGTTCAAAATCAATATCTTCCTTTCATCACAAAAAATTGGTCATGACGTTAAAAAATAACATGAGATTGTTGGAAAGGAAATCAAATGATATCTAAATTTTATTTTCACCGTTTACTACACCAGAAACAATCTGTTCCTAAACATATTTCCATAATATGTCGTCTAACTCGTAAATACCAACGATTCAAGACAAAAGAGTGATACGTCAACCATACCTGAGTGTCAGGGACCACATTCTGATTAGAGAAGTTTCGCCTTTGGTAGGCAGATTGAGTAACCGTAGTCTTCCTGTCTTGGCTATCAGTGAGATGTTCATTGCAGAAGAATTTCGCTTCTGGTATGGCTGAAATACTGAGTTATCGTGCTGCTACCTCTTGATGAATTCTAAAGGTTGATACGCAAATCTTGTCCCTTGAAACCAAGACAAATTAAAAAACACAACAATAGTTGCTCTAACACGTTTTAATAACAAATGCGTTAGAGCACAATCTCCTGAATCCAAAAACGATTAAAGAACACTACGACGGTTGCTCTAACGCGTTTCGATAACCAAGCTATCATCGAAATGCATTAGAGCAGAAATCTTGTCCCCTGAAACCAAGAAAGATTAAAAAACACAATAACAGTTGCTCTAACACGTTTCAATAACAAAACTATGATGGAAACGCGTTAGAGCACAATCTCCTGAAACCAAAAACGATTAAAGAACACTACGACGGTTGCTCTAACGCATTTCGATAAGCAAGCTAGCATCGAAATGCGTTTGAGCACAAATCGTGTCCCCTGAAACCAAGAAAGATGAAAAAACACAATAACAGTTGCTCTAACACGTTTCAATAACAAAACTATGATCGAAACGCGTTAGAGCGCAATCTCCTGAAACCAAAAACGATTAAAGAACACTATGACGGTTGCTCTTAAGCGTTTCAATAACCAAGCTATCATTGAAATGCTTTAGAGCACAAATCTTGTCCCCTGAAACCAAGAAAGATTAAAAAACACAACAACAATTGCTCTAACACGTTTCAATAACAAAACTATCATCGAAACGCGTTAGAGCGCAATCTATTGAAACCAAAAACGATTAAAGGACACTACGACGGTTGTTCTAACGCGTTTCGATAACCAAGCTATCATCGAAATGCGTTAGAGCACAAATCTTGTCCCCTGAAACCAAGAAAGATTAAAAAACACAATAACAGTTGCTCTAACACATTTCAATAACAAAACTATGATCGAAACGCGTTAGAGCGCAATCTCCTGAAACCAAAAACGATTAAAGAACACTATGACGGTTGCTCTAACGCGTTTCGATAACCAAGCTATCATTGAAATGCGTTAGAGCACAAATCTTGTCCCTTGAAACCAAGACAAATTAAAAAACACAACAATAGTTGCTCTAACACGTTTTAATAACAAATGCGTTAGAGCACAATCTCCTGAAACCAAAAACGATTAAAGAACACTACGACGGTTGCTCTAACGCGGTTTGGTAACCAAGCTATCATCGAAATGCGTTAGAGCACAAATCTTGTCCCCTGAAACCAAGACAAATTAAAAAACACAACAATAGTTCCTCTAACACGTTTCAATAACAAAACTATCATCGATACGCGTTAGAGCACAATCTCCTGAAACCAAAAACGATTAATGAACACTAAGACGGTTGGTCTAAGGCGTTTCGATAACCATCGAAAGGCGTTAGAGCACAAATCTTGTCCCCTGAAACCAAGAAAGATTAAAAAACATAATGACAGTTGCTCTAACACGTTTCAATAACAAAAATATGATCGAAAAGCGTTAGAACACAATCTCCTGAAACCGAAAACGACTAAAGAACACTACGACGGTTGTTCTAACGCGTTTCGATAACCAAGCTATCATCGAAATGCGTTTGAGCACAAATCGTGTTCCCTGAAACCAAGAAAGATTAAAAAACACAACAACAGTTGCTCTAACACGCTTCGATGATAGCTTGGCTATCGAAACATGTTAGAGCAACTGTAGTTGTATTTTTTAATCTTTCTTGGTTACAAGGGAGAAGATTTGTGCATCAATTTTTGAAGATAACCAAGGACCAGTCCACTACCAGAATCTAGTTTTAATTTTAGAGTCTCTGTGGATGAGTTTTTTCCTTGGTGTGGTTGACATACTGAGTTATTCTACTCTTTATGGCCTTTGGTGACATTTTCGTTACATAGTGTCGCCTCTAATATGGTTTAAGTACTGAACTGCAGTGCTCTTTATCTTTTGAATCTTGTTTTGATTCCACAGTCTCTGTAGATGACATTCGCCTTTGCTGTGATTTATGTGGTTTATGGTTTAATATGGTTTAAATACTGAGCTGTAGTGCTCTTATCGTTTGAATCTTGTTTTGATTCCACAGTCTCTGTAGATGAGAATCGCCTTTGCTGTGATTTATGTGGTTTATGGTTTAATATGGTTTAAATACTGAGGTGTAGTGCTCTTATCTTTTGAATCTTGTTTTGATTCCACAGTCTCTGTAGATGAGATTCGCCTTTGGTGTGATTTGTGTGCTCGTCTGTATTGATTACTCCTTTTTTTGGCTTTTTGGTGCCACTTTCACTTGGAGAAGATTTCACCTCTGGTATAGTTAACATTCTGATTCAGTTTAATCTTTCTCTTGCTCCCTTATTCCCTTGTACCCTTGTTCTGTTGTTCCTTGTTTCTGAAGAAGCCCCCTACGATGATAAACGTCGAACACTTTCAGTAGTTCCTTTATACAGTTCGGCAAAAAGATTTTGGTCGTAACCATAAAATATGGTTACCCCAACTCCAACTAAGTCCAACTGATTGAGTCCAAATTTTAGGGTCCCCACCTCCAACGCGACCTCCTACAGCTTGCGGCCTCCACGAAGCTACTTGCTCCAATGGCGATTGCGTGCCCAAGAGCTTGGTTTGCGACGGTCGATACGATTGCACAGACGGATCGGATGAAAATCGATGCAGTAAGTCCTAGAATCCCTAACCCATCCCACTATTCAATAACGATGCGAATTTGCAGATGCCCACGGTTGCGAACCAAACGAATTCCGATGTAACAACAAGAAATGTATTCTAAAGACGTGGACTTGCGATTCCGATGATGATTGCGGTGATGGTTCCGATGAGCAGAATTGCGGTACCACTCCACCGGGATCCGTGTGCGCTTACCACCAGTTCTCCTGTCATTCCAATAACCAATGCATTCCTAAGAGCTACCACTGTGATCTTGAACGCGACTGCGTCGACGGCAGTGATGAAATCGGTTGCTGTGAGTATCCCCTCGAGGTTAAAATTAACAATTCTCTAAAAAAATAACTCTGTTGCTCCAATACATTCATTAGATTCTGAGTTGAGAACCAAACACTGGTTTCAATCTTTCAAAATCGTTGTTCCCAAAGTTGAAAACATTCCGATATCTGTGTGCATGTTTTCTGAGTTTAGTTGTTTTATAAGTTTTGGGATTATTTTTAAAGTCTCTTTTATAGACCCCTAAATTATAATTTTTTATAAAATTTGCAATTTATTCTTGAACATGTTATTGTTTCTTAATTTTTTAGAACACCAATCTTTCGCGATGGAGCTTGAAAAAAGAAGCGATTTCGACCACCATCCATCATACAGTGGTCCAGATCGCTTCTTTTTTCAAGCTCCTTTTTAACAATTTATCGAGAATAACGACGCAACAATAACACGGAACAAATTTTAGCCAAACCCGTCATTTCCAAACCGCCCCCGCCCATGGTACACCTCCACGTTGGGGAACTTTTCGAAATTAGATGCACGGCGGTCGGAATTCCGGTGCCAGAGATCGTTTGGCGCCTCAACTGGGGCCACGTACCCGCCAAATGCCGTATGAGCAGCGATAACGGCGTCGGCGTCCTAACTTGCCCCGACATCCAAATCGAAGACCAAGGAGCGTACTCGTGCGAAGCCATTAATGTGAAAGGTTCCACATTCGCTGTACCTGATACGATATTAACAGTGGAGTCGTCCACGGCGGTTTGTCCCAAGGGAACCTTCAACGAAGCAGCTAGAACCGTGGCGGAGTGTATCAAGTGTTTCTGTTTTGGTCAGTCGACGAATTGCAGATCCGCGGATTTGTTCGTGTATCATTTCCAGCCACCGTTCGATACGCTTAAGATTATGGGAGTGAGGGTGGATCCTCGCACTGGTGCCGTTGAAATTAGAGATGAACCGATCTATGGGGTTACTCCGGAGCTGACAGCTGTGGGACGCAATAGTTTGAAATCGTATTTGCCCGCGAACGTCGAACCGAACCAACCTGATTTAGTGCCTTACTTCGCCATGCCGGAAAGCTACCACGGCAACCAACTGAAGAGTTATGGGGGTTATTTGAAATACACAGTGAGACATAGTAATCGAGGGCGTGAAACCAACGGACCGGATGTTATATTAACGGTTTGTAACTCGACTATCTTTCAAGAGAAGGTTGCTTATCTATCTTCTTTTGTTTGCTATTTTATTTCTCTTGTTTTCTAATTTATTTCTCTTGTTTTCTAATTTATTTCTCTTGTTTTCTAATTTATTTCTCTTGTTCGTTAATTTATGTCTCTTGTTTAGTAATTTGTTTCTCTTGTTTGTTATTGTAAGTCTCTTGTTTGTTAATTTACGGCAGACTCCCGCTAAAGTTGCGCTCTCCGTACTGGATCGACTGGTAAAGTTGCTACTCCCCGTTATCCCTACCATTATCGAAAAATAGGTACGTTTTACTGCTCCTTGCGCGGTTGAGTGGGTTATTCAAAAGTGGCGCTAAAACTCAGAAGTCCAATTCGTTGTTCGAAACGGCGTGGAATATCCACGCAACTTGAAGGATCGTATCCCTGACAACTTTAACGAGCGTGCAACTTTAACGGGCGCAACTTTAGCGGGAGTCGACTGTATTTCTCTGGTTAATCTATTTCACTCGTTTGCTAATCTATTTCTCCTGTAGGGTAACAGATACGTTCTTCTGCATCAATCCAAACAGAAACCGCAAGCGGATAGGGAAGAACACATGTCTGTCAGATTGTTTGAAGGGGAATGGGTCAAACGAGATGAATACGCTCGCGAAACCGTGGCCACTAGAGAAGAAATTATGATGACGTTGGCAAACATCGACAATGTTCTCATCAAGCTCCAATACAATAATGGTCAATTGGCTACTTCCATTTCTAATATTATTATGGATTCGGCTGCGCGACCCGATAGCGGTTTGGGTTCTGCTTCTTATGTGGAAGAATGCGTTTGCCCCGTTGGATACTCTGGAAATTCTTGCGAGGTAAAATCTTATTTATCAGAAGGTGTTACTGATGACAAATTGGTTCTTTACAGCGTTGCGCCGATGGGTATGCAAGACACGAAACTGGTCAATGGTTGGGTCAATGTTATCCGGTTGAAGAGAAGAAATGTCCAGCTGGCACCTACAAGGATCCGTCTGGAAGATGTGAAATATGCCCGTGTCCTCTAACAAATCCAGGAAATCAGTAAGTCCATCGCTTGAACAACAAAATATGATATAAAAACGCTATCGGGTTTACAAAGCGGTAACTATCAGGCTTTATAGAGCAATTATAGCTCGTGAGTTTTTGAGGCCACGCAATTGTAAACAATTCAATTTTTTATAATAAAAATTTAGTATGCTGACCAGTTTTCATAACTACTAAACGAGAAAAGAACACTTTTATGGAAAAAACGAATCGAAAAATTGATTTTGCGCCACGTAGTATAATTTGATTAATGGTCCTACGTAGATTTGGACACACTTGCTCGTGGACCCCAGAAGGAGTATCCTGCGAGTGCCCTCCCGGATACGTGGGCCACAGATGCGAGTATTGTGCCCCCGGTTACGAAGGCAATCCGATGATCGCGGGAGATTATTGCAAACCAAAACGACCTGATTCAGAATGCAACGCTGCCGGATCTACCTCGTTGACTGCTCTTGATGGAAGATGCCAATGCAAAGTATGAGCCCTATTTACAATTCTCTCTATTTAAAACTCTCCATATTTAAAACTCTCCATATTTAAAACTCTGTCTATTTAAAACTCTCCTTATTTAAAACTCTCCCTGTTTAAAACTCTCCTTATTTAAAACTTTCCCTATTTAAAACTCTCCTTATTTAAAACTCTCCCTATTTAAAACTCTCCCTATTTAAAACTCTCTATTTAAAATTCTCCCTGTTTAAAACTCTCCTTATTTAAAACTCTCCCTATTTAAAACTCTCCTTATTTAAAACTCTCCCTATTTAAAACTCTCCCTATTTAAAACTCTCTATAAAATTCTCCCTGTTTAAAACTCTCCTTATTTAAAACTCTCCCTATTTAAAACTCCCCTTATTTAAAACTCTTCCTATTTAAAACTCTCTCTATTTAAAACTCTCCTTATTTAAAACTCTCTATTTAAAACTCCCTATTTAAAACTCTCTCTATTTAAAACTCTCTTTATTTAAAACTCTCCCTGTTTAAAACTCCTTATTTAAAACTCTCCCTATTTAAAACTCTTCCTGTTTAAAACTCTCCTTATTTAAATCTCTCCCTATTTAAAACTCTCCCTGTTTAAAACTCTCCTTATTTAATTAAAACTCTCCCTGTTTAAAACTCTCCTTATTTAAAACTCTCCCTATTTAAAGCTCTCCCTATTTAAAACTCTCTCTATTTAAAACTCTTCCTATTTAAAACTCTCTTTATTTAAAACTTTCCCTATTTGATACTCCCCCTATTTAAAACTCTCCCTGTTTAAAACTCTCCTTATTTAAAACTCTCCCTATTTAAAACTCTCTTTATTTAAAACTCTCCCTATTTAAAACTCTTCCTATTTAAAACTCTCTCTATTTAAAACTCTTCTTATTTAAAACTCTTCCTATTTAAAACTCTCTATTTAAAACTCTCTCTGTTTAAAACTCTCCCTATTTAAAATCTTCCTATTTAAAACTCTCTCTATTTAAAACTTTCCCTATTTAAAACTCTCCCCGTTTAAAACTGTCCTTTTTTAAAATTCTCCCTATTTATAACTCTCTATTTAAACTCTCTCTATTTAAAACTCTCCCTCTTTAAAACTCTCCTTATTTAAAACTCTCCTTATTTAAAACTCTCCTCATTTAAAACTCTCCCTATTTAAAACTCTCTCTATTTAAAACTCTCCCTGTTTAAAACTCTCCCTATTTAAAACTCTCCCTATTTAAAACTCTCCCTATTTAAAACTCTCCCTGTTTAAAATTCTCCCTATTTAAAACTCTCCTTATTTAAAACTCCCCCTATTTAAACCTCTCCCTATTTAAAACTCTCCCTATTTAAAATTCTTCCTCTTTAAAACTCTCCCTATTTAAAACTCTCTCTATTTAAAACTCTTCTTATTTAAAACTCTTCCTATTTAAAACTCTCTATTTAAAACTCTCTCTATTTAAAACTCCCCTTATTTAAAACTCTTCCTATTTAAAACTCTCTCTATTTAAAACTCTCCTTATTTAAAACTCTCTATTTAAAACTCCCTATTTAAAATTCTCCCTCTTTAAAACTCTCTCTATTTAAAACTCTCCCTGTTTAAAACTCCTTATTTAAAACTCCTTATTTAAAACTCTCCCTATTTAAAACTCTCTCTATTTAAAACTCTTCCTATTTAAAACTCTCCCTATTTAAAACTCTCCCTATTTAAAACTCCTTTCTTCCTATTTAAAACTCTCCCTATTTAAAACTCTCCTTATTTAAAACTCTCCTTTTAAAACTCTCCTATTTAAAACTCTCCCTATTTAAAACTCTCCCTATTTAAAACTCTCTCTATTTAAAACTCTCCTATTTAAAACTCTCCCTATTTAAAACTCTCTCCCTATTTAAAACTCTCTCTATTTAAAACTCTCCCTATTTAAAACTCTCCTTATTTAAAACTCTCCCTATTTAAAACTCTCCTATTTAAAACTCTCCTATTTAAAACTCTCCTATTTAAAACTCTCTCTACTTAAAACCCTCCCTGTTTAAAACTCTCCTATTTAAAACTCTCCCTATTTAAAACTCTCCTTATTTAAAACTCTCCCTATTTAAAACTCTCCCTATTTAAAACTCTCCCTATTTAAAACTCTCCCTGTTTAAAACTCTCCTTATTTAAAACTCTCCCTATTTAAAACTCTCCTATTTAAAACTCTCTCTATTTAAAACTCTCCCTATTTAAAACTCTCTCTATTTAAAACTCTTCCTATTTAAAACTCTCCCTATTTAAAACTCTCTATTTAAAACTCTCCCTGTTTAAAACTCTCCTTATTTAAAACTCTCCCTATTTAAAACTCCCTTTTAAAACTCCTATTTAAAACTCTTCCTTTAACTTCTATTAAAACTCTCCTATTTAAAACTCTCCCTAGTTTAAAACTCTCTCTATTTAAAACTCTCCTTTTAAAACTCTCCTATTTAAAACTCTCCTGTTTAAAACTCTCCTTATTTAAAACTCTCCCTATTTAAAACTCTCCCTATTTAAAACTCTCCCTATTTAAAATTATCCCTGTTTAAAACTCTCCTTATTTAAAACTCTCCCTATTTAAAACTCTTCCTATTTAAACTCTCCCTTAATTTAAAACTCTCCCTATTTAAAACTCTCTCTATTAAAACTCTTCTTATTTAAAACTCTTTCTATTTAAAACTCTCTCTATTTAAAACCCTCCCTGCTTAAAATTCTCCTTATTTAAAACTCTCCCTATTTAAAACTCTCCCTATTTAAAACTCTCCCTGTTTAAAACTCTCCTTATTTAAAACTCTCCCTATTTAAAACTTTCCCTATTTAATACTCTCCCTATTTAAAACTCTCCATATTTAAAACTCTCTCTATTTAAAACTCTCCCTGTTTAAAACTCGCCTTATTTAAAACTCGCTGTTTAAAAGTCTCCTTATTTAAAACTCTCCCTATTTAAAACTCTCCCTATTTAAAACTCTCTATTTAAAATTATCCCTGTTTAAAACTCTCCTTATTTAAAACTCTCCCTATTTAAAACTCTTCCTATTTAAAACTCTCCCTATTTTAAACTCTCCCTATTTAAAACTCTCCCTATTTGAAACTCTCTTATTTAAAACTCTCCCTATTTAAAATTCTCCCTATTTAAAACTCTCCCTATTTAAAACTCTCTCTATTTAAAACTCTCCCTATTTGAAACTCTCTCTACTTAAAACACTCCCTATGTAAAACTCTCCGTATTTAAAACTCTCCCTATTTAAAACTCTCTCTATTTAAAACTCTCCGTATTTAAAACTCTCCCTATTTAAAACTCTCTCTATTTAAAACTCTCCCTATTTGAAACTCCCTTTATTTAAAACTCTCCCTATTTAAAACTCTCCCTATTTAAAGCCCGCTCGATTTAAAACTCTCCCTATTGAAAACTCTCCCTATTTAAAACTCTCTCTATTTAAAACTCTCCCTATTTAAAACTCTCTCTATTTAAAACTCTCTCTATTTAAAACTCTCCCTATTTAAAACTCTCCCTATTTAAAACTCTCTCTAATTAAAACTCTCCCTATTTAAAAGTCTCTACATTTAAAAACTCTTTCGCTTTTTCCAATTAATAATCTTTTAGGATTACGTCGAAGGTTACCAATGTGATCGATGCAAAACCAACACATTCCATCTAAGTCCTGAAAACCAATTCGGTTGCATATCGTGCTTCTGTATGGGCATTACCAACGAATGTTCTAGTTCTAATTGGTACAGGGACCAAGTAATAATCCTATTTCAAGGATTGAGTAATAAAATGTAATTTGCGGATATTTTAGATCAGTACAGCGTTCGCCAGTTCGACGAACGATTTTAAATTAATCGATACATCTGATCGATCTCACCCCATCGTAGAAGGGATTCATCTAGATCAGCAATCGAGGGAAATTCAATATAGCAGCTTCCCAACATCAAACGTCTACTACTGGTCACTGCCATCTAGATACTTAGGAGATAAAGTAACTTCATATGGTGGATACTTGCGTTACACCTTAAAATATGAACCACTGCCAGGGGGCCAAAGTTCCAGAAATGCAGCAGCAGATGTAGAACTAGTCAGCGTAAGTATCGCAACTTTGGGTTTCCTTCGAGAATAGAAAATAAACAGATATAGAGAGAATAGAATTAGTAAGCAGTTTCTATTCTCGCAGCATTGTTTACCAAGTCAAAAAAATATCTAATTCCACCATAGTTCGTTGGGTCTGTAGAAGAATTTTTTGTCCGATATGGTTGACATACTATCAGTTAGCATGTCCTTCTGCCTAAACTACTGTCTATCTAGTTCTGCCCAAACTTCTATCTGTCTAGTTCTGCCCAAACTTCTGTTTGTCTAGTTCTACCCAAACTTCTGTCTGTCTAGTTCTGCCCAGCTTCAACATCCACGAATTAAGCTCAGTACAATCATCGACAAATTTTTGGACAACATTTATCGTAAAGAAAAAAATTTAGGAACGTGTCATCGATTTTGATGTCTTAGTTTCTCCTTGTTAACTTCTCAATTTACTACTGGATCTTCTTTGGGCGAACTCAACGAATAATAGTCATTCAACCTTCCAGAAAACATTATTCATAGCGCTCTGACGAAAACTGAGTTTTTGTCATTTTTTTAATGGCGGTGGTCCAATGGATCTTTCTCACTTTTTCAATCCTTCTCCAGTTTCTCGAAGTTTCTCCCTTCAGGATCCAGTGGATTCTTCTCGAGGATCCAATGGATCCTTCTCGAAGATCCAGTTGATCCTTCTCGAGCATCCAGTTGATCCTTCACGAGAATCCAGTTGATCCTTCTCGAGTGGAGAGTGGAGCTCGTTTTCGAGAGAAACTTTGTCACTCTTCCCTGTTCAGGTTTGGTTACTTTTTACAAATTACGAAAGAAAGAAGAAGAAAACGAGCTCCACTGGATCTTTTTCGAGGATCCAGTGGGTCCTTCTCTAGGACCCAGTATATCCTTCTCGAGGATCCAGTGGAGCTGGTTTTCGAGAGAGAAACGTTGTCACTCTTCCCTGTTCAGGTTTGGTTACTTTTTACAAATTACGAAAGAAAGGAAGAGAACGAGCTCCACTGGATCCTCGAGCAGGATTAAAGTTTCTCTCGAAAACGAGCTTCACTGGATCTTTCTCGAGGATCCAGTTGATCCTTCTCGAGGATCCAGTGGAGCTTGTTTTCGAGAGAGAAACCTTATTACTCTTCCCTGTTCAAGTTTGGTTACTTTTTACCAATTATGAAAGAAAGAAGAAGAGAACGAGCTCCACTGGATCCTAGAGAAGGATCAAAGTGACAAAGTTTCTCTCTCGAAAACGAGCTCCACTGGATTCTTCTCGAGGATCCAGTTGATTCTTCTCGAGGATCCAGGGGAACTCGTTTTAGAGAGAGAAACTTTGTCACTCTTCCCTGTTCTGGTTTAGTTACTTTTTACAAATTACGATAAAACTGAAGAGTCGGGCAAAAACCAAAAGTTGATATGCTAATCCAGTGTTGGCATTGGCAAGAGAAAAGGCAAAAAAAATTGGTAGTAAAAGGTCGCGATTGCCGTATCAGTTCAACTTTTTTCAGTCAAACCACGTCAACCTTCTCTATTATGGTAAAGAACAAGCTCATCCGACGAATGCGCCACAGACGTTCTCGGTGCCGCTTCTGGAGCAATACTGGCAGCGCAGCGATGGTCAAAAGGCCGATCGAGAACACCTGCTGATGGCGCTTGCCGATTTGGAAGCCATTTACATCAAAGCTACTTATACCACCAACACAAGACAAGCTTCGTACGTCGAACCAACTTGTTTTGTCCCTGAATGCTTCATCAATTTTGCTTTTCAGACTCATTTCAGTATCTCTCGATATAGCTTCAGATCGCAACACTGGATCATCCGTGCGAGCGCTAGAAGTGGAACAGTGTAATTGCCCGGTCGGTTATACAGGTCTCTCTTGCGAAGATTGCGCTGTTGGTTTCACCAGAGCCGACGAAGGGCTCTACTTGGCGCTTTGCGAACCTTGCAACTGCAACGGACACTCCAATGAATGTCATCCAGAAACGGGAGAATGCTTTGTAAGTATTTTGCTACTGTCTTCCTCGATGAGATCTAAACTAGGTAGATCACATGATGAGTTATCAGACATATTAACAAGAATAACGCCATTTGCGACTGGATTAAACTCTAAAAGAATAATAAGATTCAAGATGAACGTTGAAATATCAAGTTTGAAGTCGTAGGTATGAAAAAACGTTCGAAATTTTTATGACAATTGTTGGAAATTTAAAATCCCGAAGGCGAATGATCACGTTTTAATCTTTTATCAGTTTTTAAGCAACAAGTTTTCTCTTTGAAATATCGAAATTTTATGAAGAAGTGAAATTCTTTTTATTTTATTTTAGAATTGTAGGGATCATACTTCAGGAGAGAATTGCGACACATGCGCCTTCGGTTACGTAGGAGATCCACTTAACGGGATCCCATGCAGACCCATGAATGGCTCCAGCCATCAATGCGTTTGTGATCCAAGAGGTTCAGATTCAAACGCCTGCTTCAATGGCTATTGCAGATGCAAGGTATGTCATGATTAGAAATCCATGAAACGTGCCAAATTTTACTTGATTTATCAGGCTAACGTAGAAGGAAACAACTGCGATAGATGCCGCGTCGGTAGCTTCGGTTTGAGTTCGGCCAACCCCGAAGGTTGCCTTCAATGCTTCTGTTCTGGGGTAGCGAGAGAATGCAGCGAAAGCAACTATTACATCGAACAAATACCGACCCAAATTTTGGACGAAGAACACCATGGATTCACCCTAACGGATCAGTATCAAAGGGAGACGATTAGTAGCGGTTTTCGATTCAATTACGCCGAAAACGAAATCGGTTATTCAACATCCCCGGGACAACACAACAGACTTTACTGGTCTCTACCACCGATATTAACCGGCAACCAAATCAAGTCTTACGGTGGAAAACTCGAATTTACTCAAAGATACGATGACTACCAACGCGGTAGCTACGTACCAGACCAGGATGTTATCATCGTGGGTAACGATATCACCATCTACTGGAATAATCCAAGGCCGTTGGTCCCAGAAGTTGAAAACGTAAGATTGCTGCTTTGGTGTTAACGTGTCTTTAATTATGTTACTGATTTAGCGAGTTTCCGTTACGTTAAGTCCAGCGGATAACTGGCAGCGACTCGATCAAAATCTCGGGCCGCGTCCAGCCTCCAGAGAAGACATTTTGCGTGTTTTGGCCAACGTTAAGGTTCTTTTGGTGAGAGCTCAACCGACGGAAACCACCACCGACACCTATATCAGTGATGTTACGATGGACACCGCCGTGGAAACTTATACGGAACAGGGGAGAGCTAGTGGAGTCGAAGCTTGCAGATGTCCTGTTGGTTACAGCGGTACTTCTTGCGAATCGTGCGCTACCGGTTATTACAGGGATATCAATGATGTCAGCTCTGGTCCTTTGGGTTCTTGCACCAGGTGCAGATGCAGCAATACTTCGTATGGATGCAGTCTTGGGCCTGAAGGGGTCGTGTGTCAATGTTGGCCTGGATACACGGGGCCGCAATGCCAATATCCCGGTGAGTGCGGATTTTTGTTTCAAAAATTTTTGGAATTCAGTCTGTCTAATGTTTCATATTTTATGGGCGATCAACGACGCATGATTTATGGGATTGTTGGATTCTAGCTGCAAGAAATTTTAATGTAAATCACTAAAACTTGTTCTTCTCTTCTCTTCTCTCTTCTCTTCTCTTTCTTCTTCTCTTCTCTTCTCTTCTCTTCTCTTCTCTTCTCTTCTCTTCCCTTCTCTTCCTTTCTCTTCTCTTCTCTTCTCTTCTCTTCTCTTCTCTTCTCTTCTCTTCTCTTCTCTTCTCTCTCTTCTCTTCTCTTCTCTCTCTTCTTCTCTCTTCTCTTCTCTTCTCTCTTCTCTTTCCTCTTCTCTTCTCTTCTCTTTTCTCTTCTCTTCTCTTCTCTTCTCTTTCTCTTCTCTTCTCTTCTCTTCTCTTCTCTTCTCTTCTCTTCTCTTTCCTTCTCTTCTCTTCTCTTTCTCTTCTCTTCCCTTCTCTTCCTCTTCTCTTCTCTCTCTTCTCTTCTCTTCTCTTCCTTCTCTTCTCTTCTCTTCTCTTCTCTTCCTTCTTCTCTTCCTTCTCTTCCTTCTCTTCCTCTCTCTTCTCTTCTCTCTTCTCTTCTCTTCTCTTCCTTCCTCCTTCTCTTCTCTCTTCCTTCTCTTCCCTTCTCTTCCCTTCTCTTCTCCTTCTCTTCCTTCTCTTCCCTTCTCTTCCCTTCTCTTCCTCTCTTCCCTTCTCTTCCTTCTCTTCCTTCTCTTCTCTTCTCTTCTCTTCTCTTCTCTTCTCTTCCTTCTCTTCCCTTCTCTTCTTCTCTTCCCTTCTCTTCCCTTCTCTTCCCTTCTCTTCCCTTCTCTTCCCTTCTCTTCCCTTCCTCTTCTCTTCCCTTCTCTTCCCTTCTCTTCCCTTCTCTTCCTTCTCTTCCTTCTCTTCCCTTCTCTTCCTTCTCTTCCCTCTCTTCCTTCTTCCCTTCTCTTCCCTTCTCTTCCCTTTTCTTCCTTCTCTTCCTTCTTCCCTTCTCTTCCCTTCTCTTCCCTTCTCTTCCCTTCTCTTCCTTCTCTTCCCTTCTCTTCCCTTCTCTTCCCTTCTCTTCCCTTCTCTTCCCTTCTCTTCCCTTCTCTTCCCTTCTCTTCCCTTCTCTTCCCTTCTCTTCCCTTCTCTTCCCTTCTCTTCCCTTCTCTTCCTTCTCTCCCTTCTCTCTCCTTCTCTTCCCTTCTCTTCCCTTCTCTTCCCTTCTCTTCCCTTCTCTTCCTTCTCTTCTTCTCTTTCTCTTTCTACTCTTCTCTTCCCCTTCTTCTTCTTCTCTTTTTTCTTTCCATAGTTCTTCCCTTCTTTGCCCTTCTCGTTCCCTGCCTCTTACTTCTCTTACACTCTTCCCTTCATCTCTCCTTCTCTTTGACCCTTTCTCTTCCCTCTTCTGTATCCCTTCTCTTACCTCTTTTTACCTTCTTCCTCTTTACTTTCCCTTCTCTTCCCTTCTCTCCCGTTGTTCTTTCTCACCCTTCTCTTCCTTACTTTCCCGTCTCTTTCTCTTCTCTTATCTTTCCCGTCTCTCCCTTCTCTTCTCTTATCTTCCCGTCTCTTCCTTTCTTCCCTTCTCTTTCCCTTCTCCTACCCTTCTCTTCCCTTCTCTCCCTTTCTCTTCCCGTCTCTACTCACTTCGCTAACCCTTCTCTTCCCTTCTCTTCCCTTCTCTTCTCTTCTCTTTTCTTCTCTACTTTTCTCTACTCTTCTCTACTCTTCTCTGTCGCCACTCGCCACCTTTTGGCAAATATGATGAAGCATTAGTTTGTTATTAATAAATAAAAGTTTGGGAATCAAAACTTAAACATTTTGAGAAGACCTGAATCTCGTACCAAGTGGCGCACATTAAACTTCTTACAGCTACAATCCATGAATGCATGCTACTGCCTTTCATCAAAGTTTCGAAATCCATCATAATTTAATGTGTCTTGCCGGCACTAGCTATCATAAGAGAAGTAATAACGGCCCCAGAAGGTAAACTAGTGACTCTCTTTTGTAATTCTTCGAGTAAGTACGCATCGGAGATAAAAATAGTGGAATTTGGAGAAGTTAAACTCAGAACGGAACAAACCCATGTCGCTTGGAAAACACTAGTAGGATGTAGCCAACACGTTGTAGAATGCATTGTTACCACCAAAGACACCAAATTCACAAGTTGGCATTATTATGTCATTGTGCCACTTAGAGGTTTGATATAAAAAGTCAGTTTGGGTCAGCTTGTGTGACATACCTGGTAGTGGGAGTTTGTGTTGCCTTTGATGTTAATACGAATTCGATTCAGGCAAAATTTTATTTGATTCAGTTGTATAATTTACTAGAAAATTGTGTCCACAATCCGAGTAGGTGGCTTATCTGTTTGGAATTTATTCGAAAAATTTGTAAATATTAAATGTCGAACCAAAGGTACTGATTGGCATATAAATTACAAAACCAGGAGTTTACGTGAATGTAACTAATACTGAACTAACTGTGGTCGTGAAGCAATTCAAATAACCATGTAATAGTTACTAATGATTGGGTTGATGGAAACGTATGGCAGAATGTTGAATAGGACAGACCATAATTAATTATAATTAGAACTACTAAAATGAGCACGTTTGCCAACAATCCCAATCTGGGGTTTTACAGTTACTCTTTGGGGGTTTTACAGTTACTCTTTGAAGAAGATTTAAGCTTCTAGAGTTGCTTTTTGAAGAGGAGTTCTCCAGTTCCAATCCTTGTGAGTTTGAAGGCGATTACGTACCAATTTGTTTCTTATAAACCTTACAAATAGATATTTGGTCCGAGTATAAAAAAATCTTGCATTATTTTTTCCATCAACCCAACTGATCGTGAGGAAATAGTTCCTCCTCGATAATAAATTAAACTGCTCATAACCGAGTAACGTTTTTTTTATAGAGCAACCAATTCCGACGAATCGCCCGCCAGTAACACCACCAACTCCAACGATAAACGTCACGATTATTGCTCCTGTAATTGAAATTTATGAAGCTGGACAAACTCTCCGTTTAACGTGTTCCGCCGTATCGTACAGAAATCAAGGTGTAAGTACGCTTCCTCTTTCATATACACTGCTCTCAAACCAAATGTGAAGAATTACAAAATGTATATTTAATTATTTGTGTCTTCTTTGCTAAGTTTGATTGATTGCGTTCTATTGAGTAGTATTTTCTTCTTCAGTTGCTTCTTCCACACGTCTAGATTTTCTAGATTGCCAATTTTGGTTGAACTGGTCCTTGCTTATCTTCAAAAATTGAAAATCTGTTTCGTGAAACCAAGAAAGATTAAAAAACACAACAGAAGTTGCTCTAACGCGCTTCGATGGCCAAGCTATCATCTTCAGAGAGAAACAGTACAGTATCTCTCTGAAGAGATTCTGTACGGTATCTCTTTGAAGATGACAGCTTGGCTATCGAAACGCGTGAGAGAACCTCTGTTGTGTTTTTTAAAAAGAAGAAAGATTAAAAAACACAACAGAAGTTGCTCTAACGCGCTTCGATGGCCAAGCTATCATCTTCAGAGAGATACAGTACAGTATCTCTCTGAAGAGATTCTGTTCGGTATCTCTTTGAAGATGATAGCTTGGCTATCGAAACGCGTGAGAGAACCTCTGTTGTGTTTTTTAAAAAGAAGAAAGATTAAAAAACACAACAGAAGTTGCTCTAACGTGCTTCGATGGCCAAGCTATCATTTTCAGAGAGATACAGCACAGTATCTCTCTGAAGAGATTCTGTGCGGTATCTCTTTGAAGATGACAGCTTGGCTATCGAAACGCGTGAGAGAACCTCTGTTGTGTTTTTTAATCTTTCTTGGTTTCAAGGGACAAGATTGCCAATCCTTAACAAAAGAAGGTAACTGAAAATGTAGACGTGTTGCTTTTTCCGCACGTTCTAAATTTTCACTTAGATTGCCAATCCTTAAGGAAAAAAGTAACTAAAAATATAGACGTGTGGAAGAAGCAACTGGCGAAAAAAATGCCACTCAATACGAATGAAGTTTTCTTTTATTGAACAAAGCGCTAGAATCTGCCCCCCAAGCGTTTTCAATGAGGTTCAGGTCTGGATAACGTGAAAGTCTATGCATTCAATTGCTATGGATTGACCACTACGTTGTTTCCTTGTTCGTTTGTGGGGGGTATTCATTCGGATTTAATCGTTTTGCAGCCCATCAGAGTCTACTGGAACAAAGACGGTAGTTCACTTCCACCGAAAGCCGTGGATGACGGACGTGGCATTCTAGTTATAACTGACTTGAGAATTTCCGACTCTGGAAGATATATTTGTACAGCCGAGGATGGTTACTCGATAGTAGAACAGTCCGTTGTTATAAAAGTCGGAAGTAAGTAGTTTAAAAAAAAAAGGTAAACGATTGAAATCTAACTTTGTCCCTTACACGCTCTCAGAGATTTCGCCCAAAGCTCTAAATCAATCAGGTAACATGACGATTCTTCTTGAGGAATTGATCAATTCTTAGTTCTTAAATTCGTGTTGTACACAATTTGTGTGACTTTTTCGTCATCTGCGTTTTCTTCTTAACTTCACAGCTCAGTTATCTTTTGTTGGTAAGATATGACATGGCGCTGATGACTCATTCACTCAGAATCCATTAAAATAACTGATACCTAAGAACCTGAGCGAATTTTCAGGTTTGGAACCTTTCGAAAGCTTTGAATTTTTGAAATTAGTCGAAATTTCTATGGTTTCAAGTATAAACTCAGAAATTTGAGCAACGATCAAATTTTAGGAAATTTGAGCAAAGATTCAAATTCTAAGAAATTTGAGCAAGCTCATTGAATTTAAGCAAAGATCATTGACCATTGAGCAAAGATCAAATTCTAAGAAATTTGAGCAAAGATCATTGACCATTGAGCAAAGATCAAATTTTAAGAAATTTGAGCAAAGATCAAATTCTAAGAAATTTAAGCAAAGATCATTGACCATTGAGCAAAGATCAAATTCTAAGAAATTTGAGCAAAGATCATTGACCATTGAGCAAAGATCAAATTCTAAGAAATTTAAGCAAAGATCATTGACCATTGAGCAAAGATCAAATTCTAAGAAATTTGAGCAAAGATCAAATTCTAAGAAATTTAAGCAAAGATCATTGACCATTGAGCAAAGATCAAATTCTAAGAAATTTAAGCAAAGATCATTGACCATTGAGCAAAGATCAAATTCTAAGAAATTTAAGCAAAGATCATTGACCATTGAGCAAAGATCAAATTCTAAGAAATTTAAGCAAAGATCATTGACCATTGAGCAAAGATCAAATTCTAAGAAATTTAAGCAAAGATCATTGACCATTGAGCAAAGATCAAATTCTAAGAAATTTAAGCAAAGATCATTGACCATTGAGCAAAGATCAAATTCTAAGAAATTTAAGCAAAGATCATTGACCATTGAGCAAAGATCAAATTCTAAGAAATTTGAGCAAAGATCAAATTCTAAGAAATTTAAGCAAAGATCATTGACCATTGAGCAAAGATCAAATTCTAAGAAATTTAAGCAAAGATCATTGACCATTGAGCAAAGATCAAATTCTAAGAAATTTAAGCAAAGATCATTGACCATTGAGCAAAGATCAAATTCTAAGAAATTTAAGCAAAGATCATTGACCATTGAGCAAAGATCAAATTCTAAGAAATTTAAGCAAAGATCATTGACCATTGAGCAAAGATCAAATTCTAAGAAATTTAAGCAAAGATCATTGACCATTGAGCAAAGATCAAATTCTAAGAAATTTAAGCAAAGATCATTGACCATTGAGCAAAGATCAAATTCTAAGAAATTTAAGCAAAGATCATTGACCATTGAGCAAAGATCAAATTCTAAGAAATTTAAGCAAAGATCATTGACCATTGAGCAAAGATCAAATTCTAAGAAATTTAAGCAAAGATCATTGACCATTGAGCAAAGATCAAATTCTAAGAAATTTAAGCAAAGATCATTGACCATTGAGCAAAGATCAAATTCTAAGAAATTTAAGCAAAGATCATTGACCATTGAGCAAAGATCAAATTCTAAGAAATTTAAGCAAAGATCATTGACCATTGAGCAAAGATCAAATTCTAAGAAATTTAAGCAAAGATCATTGACCATTGAGCAAAGATCAAATTCTAAGAAATTTAAGCAAAGATCATTGACCATTGAGCAAAGATCAAATTCTAAGAAATTTAAGCAAAGATCATTGACCATTGAGCAAAGATCAAATTCTAAGAAATTTAAGCAAAG
Organism: Dastarcus helophoroides; assembly: GCA_028583605.1. Lineage (NCBI taxonomy): Eukaryota > Metazoa > Arthropoda > Insecta > Coleoptera > Bothrideridae > Dastarcus > Dastarcus helophoroides. The sequence continues at coordinate 1,517,900 of CM053336.1, read as the reverse complement.
ATCATTGACCATTGAGCAAAGATCAAATTCTAAGAAATTTAAGCAAAGATCATTGACCATTGAGCAAAGATCAAATTCTAAGAAATTTAAGCAAAGATCATTGACCATTGAGCAAAGATCAAATTCTAAGAAATTTAAGCAAAGATCATTGACCATTGAGCAAAGATCAAATTCTAAGAAATTTAAGCAAAGATCATTGACCATTGAGCAAAGATCAAATTCTAAGAAATTTAAGCAAAGATCATTGACCATTGAGCAAAGATCAAATTCTAAGAAATTTAAGCAAAGATCATTGACCATTGAGCAAAGATCAAATTCTAAGAAATTTAAGCAAAGATCATTGACCATTGAGCAAAGATCAAATTCTAAGAAATTTAAGCAAAGATCATTGACCATTGAGCAAAGATCAAATTCTAAGAAATTTAAGCAAAGATCATTGACCATTGAGCAAAGATCAAATTCTAAGAAATTTAAGCAAAGATCATTGACCATTGAGCAAAGATCAAATTCTAAGAAATTTAAGCAAAGATCATTGACCATTGAGCAAAGATCAAATTCTAAGAAATTTAAGCAAAGATCATTGACCATTGAGCAAAGATCAAATTCTAAGAAATTTAAGCAAAGATCATTGACCATTGAGCAAAGATCAAATTCTAAGAAATTTAAGCAAAGATCATTGACCATTGAGCAAAGATCAAATTCTAAGAAATTTAAGCAAAGATCATTGACCATTGAGCAAAGATCAAATTCTAAGAAATTTAAGCAAAGATCATTGACCATTGAGCAAAGATCAAATTCTAAGAAATTTAAGCAAAGATCATTGACCATTGAGCAAAGATCAAATTCTAAGAAATTTAAGCAAAGATCATTGACCATTGAGCAAAGATCAAATTCTAAGAAATTTAAGCAAAGATCATTGACCATTGAGCAAAGATCAAATTCTAAGAAATTTAAGCAAAGATCATTGACCATTGAGCAAAGATCAAATTCTAAGAAATTTGAGCAAAGATCAAATTCTAAGAAATTTAAGCAAAGATCATTGACCATTGAGCAAAGATCAAATTCTAAGAAATTTAAGCAAAGATCATTGACCATTGAGCAAAGATCAAATTCTAAGAAATTTAAGCAAAGATCATTGACCATTGAGCAAAGATCAAATTCTAAGAAATTTAAGCAAAGATCATTGACCATTGAGCAAAGATCAAATTCTAAGAAATTTAAGCAAAGATCATTGACCATTGAGCAAAGATCAAATTCTAAGAAATTTAAGCAAAGATCATTGACCATTGAGCAAAGATCAAATTCTAAGAAATTTGAGCAAAGATCAAATTCTAAGAAATTTAAGCAAAGATCATTGACCATTGAGCAAAGATCAAATTCTAAGAAATTTAAGCAAAGATCATTGACCATTGAGCAAAGATCAAATTCTAAGAAATTTAAGCAAAGATCATTGACCATTGAGCAAAGATCAAATTCTAAGAAATTTAAGCAAAGATCATTGACCATTGAGCAAAGATCAAATTCTAAGAAATTTAAGCAAAGATCATTGACCATTGAGCAAAGATCAAATTCTAAGAAATTTAAGCAAAGATCATTGACCATTGAGCAAAGATCAAATTCTAAGAAATTTAAGCAAAGATCATTGACCATTGAGCAAAGATCAAATTCTAAGAAATTTAAGCAAAGATCATTGACCATTGAGCAAAGATCAAATTCTAAGAAATTTGAGCAAAGATCAAATTCTAAGAAATTTAAGCAAAGATCATTGACCATTGAGCAAAGATCAAATTCTAAGAAATTTAAGCAAAGATCATTGACCATTGAGCAAAGATCAAATTCTAAGAAATTTAAGCAAAGATCATTGACCATTGAGCAAAGATCAAATTCTAAGAAATTTAAGCAAAGATCATTGACCATTGAGCAAAGATCAAATTCTAAGAAATTTAAGCAAAGATCATTGACCATTGAGCAAAGATCAAATTCTAAGAAATTTAAGCAAAGATCATTGACCATTGAGCAAAGATCAAATTCTAAGAAATTTAAGCAAAGATCATTGACCATTGAGCAAAGATCAAATTCTAAGAAATTTAAGCAAAGATCATTGACCATTGAGCAAAGATCAAATTCTAAGAAATTTAAGCAAAGATCATTGACCATTGAGCAAAGATCAAATTCTAAGAAATTTAAGCAAAGATCATTGACCATTGAGCAAAGATCAAATTCTAAGAAATTTAAGCAAAGATCATTGACCATTGAGCAAAGATCAAATTCTAAGAAATTTAAGCAAAGATCATTGACCATTGAGCAAAGATCAAATTCTAAGAAATTTAAGCAAAGATCATTGACCATTGAGCAAAGATCAAATTCTAAGAAATTTAAGCAAAGATCATTGACCATTGAGCAAAGATCAAATTCTAAGAAATTTAAGCAAAGATCATTGACCATTGAGCAAAGATCAAATTCTAAGAAATTTAAGCAAAGATCATTGACCATTGAGCAAAGATCAAATTCTAAGAAATTTAAGCAAAGATCATTGACCATTGAGCAAAGATCAAATTCTAAGAAATTTAAGCAAAGATCATTGACCATTGAGCAAAGATCAAATTCTAAGAAATTTAAGCAAAGATCATTGACCATTGAGCAAAGATCAAATTCTAAGAAATTTAAGCAAAGATCATTGACCATTGAGCAAAGATCAAATTCTAAGAAATTTAAGCAAAGATCATTGACCATTGAGCAAAGATCAAATTCTAAGAAATTTAAGCAAAGATCATTGACCATTGAGCAAAGATCAAATTCTAAGAAATTTAAGCAAAGATCATTGACCATTGAGCAAAGATCAAATTCTAAGAAATTTAAGCAAAGATCATTGACCATTGAGCAAAGATCAAATTCTAAGAAATTTAAGCAAAGATCATTGACCATTGAGCAAAGATCAAATTCTAAGAAATTTAAGCAAAGATCATTGACCATTGAGCAAAGATCAAATTCTAAGAAATTTAAGCAAAGATCATTGACCATTGAGCAAAGATCAAATTCTAAGAAATTTAAGCAAAGATCATTGACCATTGAGCAAAGATCAAATTCTAAGAAATTTAAGCAAAGATCATTGACCATTGAGCAAAGATCAAATTCTAAGAAATTTAAGCAAAGATCATTGACCATTGAGCAAAGATCAAATTCTAAGAAATTTAAGCAAAGATCATTGACCATTGAGCAAAGATCAAATTCTAAGAAATTTAAGCAAAGATCATTGACCATTGAGCAAAGATCAAATTCTAAGAAATTTGAGCAAAGATCAAATTCTAAGAAATTTAAGCAAAGATCATTGACCATTGAGCAAAGATCAAATTCTAAGAAATTTAAGCAAAGATCATTGACCATTGAGCAAAGATCAAATTCTAAGAAATTTAAGCAAAGATCATTGACCATTGAGCAAAGATCAAATTCTAAGAAATTTAAGCAAAGATCATTGACCATTGAGCAAAGATCAAATTCTAAGAAATTTAAGCAAAGATCATTGACCATTGAGCAAAGATCAAATTCTAAGAAATTTAAGCAAAGATCATTGACCATTGAGCAAAGATCAAATTCTAAGAAATTTAAGCAAAGATCATTGACCATTGAGCAAAGATCAAATTCTAAGAAATTTAAGCAAAGATCATTGACCATTGAGCAAAGATCAAATTCTAAGAAATTTAAGCAAAGATCATTGACCATTGAGCAAAGATCAAATTCTAAGAAATTTAAGCAAAGATCATTGACCATTGAGCAAAGATCAAATTCTAAGAAATTTAAGCAAAGATCATTGAATTGAATCCAAAAGAGCTAAAGTGTACTTTAGGGCTGAACTACAAACATGTTACATATCATGAACGTTTCATTTGAGATTCTAATTATACACAAGAAAAATCTTTTATGGAAGAAGCTCGACATCATTGGTCGCGACCAATCAAAAATTCAAACCACCGAAGTTCAAAAAATATCGTCAATTTTCTTTTTAACGCGCTTTGTCTTCCAGCACTCATTCGACAACGGACTATTCCGCATAGCCAGCGCCCAGAAATCCGACGAGGGTGAATACGAATGTATCGGGAGAAATGCCTACGGTGAAGAAGCCAAATCATTCAGAATTTCCATCCGCCAAGCCGGAACCTTCATCCGAGTGGAAATCACACCAGCTTTTGTGACAACCAAAGAGGGAGAATCCTTCCACCTTCGGTGCGAATCTAACCATGAGGATGATGCCACTGAGTGGACCAAACAAGATGGTAGACTTCCATACAACCATCGAAACGAACACGGTTTGCTGACTATTTACAATTCGCGACCAGAGGATTCCGGCGTGTATATTTGCACTGTAACCAGTCGACGAACCGGTACGACAGGCTCACGAACGGCCGTTGTTACGATAACTCAAAGCTCCCATGGGTGAGTTCATATTTTACTTGATTTTGTCAACGTTCATTGCTTTGACTGTGAAAATTCATAGTAATCGCTTCTCGTACAATTTATATATTGCCCTTGGAGGGATCAATCCTATTAGTTCCTATGAGCATCTTCATAATAGTACTTGTAGAAAAAAGACAAGTCACCAACCATACGCCCGTGCTCTAGTGTTTCTAGAGAGTCAGTCAGACTCTCGTCATCAATTAGGCCAGTCGCTCCTCTTTAAATTGAATCCAAGAGAGCTAAAGTGTGTCAAGCTGGACCGCACAGGAATTTGCTGTCTCCGACTGTCTCGTACGTCTCACATATCTTGCCCTTGCGGGGGTCAATCCTACTAATTCATATGAAAATCTCGCATGAAAGTACTTGTAAAAAAGAGATAAGTCACCAACCATCCGCCTGTGCTTTATTGTTTCGAGAGAATCGATCAAACTCTAGTCATCGGTTAGGAGAATTGCTCTTCTTTGAATTGAATGCAAAAGAGCTAAAGTTTGGGCCTAAACTCCAAACATGAGTACAGTATTGGCTAGCGTTGGCCTAACTTGAGCTTTGTATAGTGTTAATAGCTGATGAGATGTGAAGTACTTTTTAGCTCCAAAAGTCCATAGACAATCCCAGAATTCCCAAGTTTAGGGAATTTGTTGCGAGTGTACTAGTCCAAATGCTCCCGATTGATGTCATGATGATTTTCCTCCCTTTAGCCTGATATCGATTGACATGTTCATGTTAATGATGTTCTCAGGACGTACCCAACCGCCTCCGTTTCCCAAGAACAGGTGACTGTCTCCCAAGGAGGCACCGTCGAGATCAAATGCATAACAACAGGTTCTCCGCCGCCTACCGTTAAATGGACCAAATACAACGGTATGATGGCTAGCAACACCGAACAGGTAGGATCATCCCTTTACATACGCAATGCCAACATGGAAAACCGAGGGTTTTACATCTGTGTCGCCAATAACGGACAAGGACTCGCCCAAGCTTCAACAGTTGTCGAAATCAATCGTGAGTTAATTGAATTTCGAGAAACGTATCGTCAAATTGATCATTCATCATCAAATTGTTAGGTTTGGAAGTTCCCAGGTTACGTATCTATCCAGATTCTAAGCAGACCATCCGAGCCGGCCAGAGTGCAGTTCTGCAATGTACCCCTGAAGGTGGCATCCCGTCGCCTACTGTCGTTTGGAGTAGACCACGTGGGGAACCGTTAAGTATCAATATTGAACAGATGGCTGGCGGTAGGTTGCGGTAAGTGATTCTTTATTTTTGGCGTCGGTTTGCCCAAATTTCTTTATGAGAACTTTTTAATGAGAATTACTTTATGAGAATTTCTTTATGAGAATTTCTTTAGAGAATTCCTTTATGAGAATTCGTTCATGAGAATTTCTTTATGAGAATTTCTTTGGGAGAATTACTTTATGAGAATTCTTTTATAAGAATTTCTTTATGAGAAGTCTTTTATAAGAATTTTTTATGAGAATTCCTTTATGAGAATTTCTTTATGAGAATTTTTTATGAGAATTCCTTTATGAGAATTCCTTTATGAGAATTCCTTTATGAGAATTTCTTTATGAGAATTTCTTCATGAGAATTCGTTTATGAGAACTTCTTTATGAGAATTTCTTTATGAGAATTACTTTATGAGAATTACTTTATGAGAATTCCTTTATGAGAATTTCATTATGAGAATTCCTTTATGAGAATTCCTTTATGAGAATTTCTTTATGAGAATTTCTTCATGAGAATTCGTTTATGAGAACTTCTTTATGAGAATTTCTTTATGAGAATTACTTTATGAGAATACCTTTATGAGAATTCCTTTATGAGAATTTCATTATGAGAATTCCTTTATGAGAATTCCTTTATGAGAATTTCTTTATGAGAATTTCTTCATGAGAATTCGTTTATGAGAACTTCTTTATGAGAATTTCTTTATGAGAATTACTTTATGAGAATTCCTTTATGAGAATTCCTTTATGAGAATTTCTTTAGGAGAATTTCTTTATAAGAATTCCTTTATGAGAATTCGTTTGTGAGAATTTCCTTATGAGAATTCCTTTATGAAAATTCATTTATGAGAATTTCTTTATGAGAATTTCTGTAGGAGAATTACTTTATGAGAATTCTTTATAAGAATTTCTTTATGAGAATTCTTTTATAAGAATTTCTTCATGAGAATTCCTTTATGAGAATTCCTTTATGAGAATTCTTTTATAAGAATTTCTTTATGAGAATTCCTTTATGAGAATTTCTTTACGAGAAATTCTTCATGAGAATTCGTTTATGAGAATTTCTTTATAAGAATTCCTTTATGAGAATTCCTTTATGAGAATTCCTTTATGAGAATTTCTTTATGAGAATTCCTTTATAAGAATTTCTTTATAAGAATTCCTTTATAAATATTCGTTTATGAGAATTTCTTTATGAGAATTTCTTTAGGAGAATTACTTTATGAGAATTCTTTTATAAGAATTTCTTTATGAGAATTCTTTCATAAGAATTTCTTTATGAGAATTCCTTTATGAGAATTTCTTTATGAGAATTCGTTTATGAAAATTTCTTTATGAGAATTTCTTTAGGAGAATTACTTTATGAGAATTTCTTTATAAGAATTTCTTTATGAGAATTCCTTTATGAGAATTTCTTTATAAGAATTCCTTTATGAGAATTCCTTTATCAGAATTTCTTTATGAGAATTTCTTTATGAGAATTTCTTTATGGGAATTCGTTTATGAGAATTTCTTTATGAGAATTTATTTATGACAATTCCTTTATGAGAATTTCTTTATGAGAATTCCTTTATGAGAATTCGTGTATGAGAATTTCTTTATGAGAATTTCTTTATGAGAATTACTTTATAAGAATTCCTTTATGAGAATTTCTTTATGAGAATTCCTTTATGAGAATTCCTTCATGAGAATTTCCTTATGAGAATTCCTTTATGAAAATTCGTTTATGAGAATTTCTTTATGAGAATTTCTGTAGGAAGAATTACTTTATGAGAATTCTTTATAAGAATTTCTTTATGAGAATTCTTTTATAAGAATTTCTTCATGAGAATTCCTTTATGAGAATTCCTTTATGAGAATTCTTTTATAAGAATTTCTTTATGAGAATTCCTTTATGAGAATTTCTTTACGAGAAATTCTTCATGAGAATTCGTTTATGAGAATTTCTTTATAAGAATTCCTTTATGAGAATTCCTTTATGAGAATTCCTTTATGAGAATTTCTTTATGAGAATTCCTTTATAAGAATTTCTTTATAAGAATTCCTTTATAAATATTCATTTATGAGAATTTCTTTATGAGAATTTCTTTAGGAGAATTACTTTATGAGAATTCTTTTATAAGAATTTCTTTATGAGAATTCTTTCATAAGAATTTCTTTATGAGAATTCCTTTATGAGAATTTCTTTATGAGAATTCGTTTATGAAAATTTCTTTATGAGAATTTCTTTAGGAGAATTACTTTATGAGAATTTCTTTATAAGAATTTCTTTATGAGAATTCCTTTATGAGAATTTCTTTATAAGAATTCCTTTATGAGAATTCCTTTATCAGAATTCCTTTATGAGAATTTCTTTATGAGAATTTCTTTATGGGAGTTCGTTTATGGGAATTCGTTTATGAGAATTTCTTTATGAGAATTTATTTATGACAATTCCTTTATGAGAATTTCTTTATGAGAATTCCTTTATGAGAATTCGTGTATGAGAATTTCTTTATGAGAATTTCTTTATGAGAATTACTTTATGAGAATTCTTTTATGAGAAGTCCTTTATGAGAATTTCTTTATGGGAATTCCTTTATGAGAATTCCTTTATGAGAATTCCTTTATGAAAATTCGTTTATGAGTGTTTCTTTATGAGAATTTATGAGAATTCGTTGATGAGAATTACTTTACGAGAATTTCTTTATGAGAATTCCTTTATGAGAATTCGTTTATGAGTATTTCTTTATGAAAATTTCTTTGAGTATTTCTTTATGAAAATTTATGAGAATTACTTTATGAGAATTCGTTGATGAGAATTACTTTATGAGAATTCCTTCATGAGTATTAATTTATGAGAATTACTTTATGAGAATTTCTTTATGAGAATTCCTTCATGAGAATTACTTTATAAGAATTCGTTGATGAGAATTACTTTATGAGAATTTCTTTATGAGAATTCCTTTATGAGAATTCGTTTATGAGAATTTCTTTATGAGAATTTCTTTATGAGAATTCCTTTATGAGAATTTCTTTGTGAGAATTTCTTTATGAGAATTTCTTTATAAGAATTCCTTTATGAGAATTACTTTATGAGAATTCTTTTATAAGAATTTCTTTATGAGAATTCCTTTATAAGAATTTCTTTATAAGAATTTCTTTATGAGAATTTCTTTAGGAGAATTACTTTATGAGAATTTTTTTATAAGAATTTCTTTATGAGAATTCCTTTATAAGAATCCCTTTATGAGAATTCCTTTATAAGAATTTCTTTATGAGAATTCCTTTATGAGAATTTCTCTATGAGAATTCCTTTATGAAAATTCGTTTATGAAAATTTCTTTATGAGAATTTCTTTAGGAGAATTACTTTATGAGAATTCTTTTATAAGAATTTCTTTTTGAGAATTCCTTTATGAGCATTCCTTTATGAGAATTTCTTTATGAGAATTTCTTTATAAGAATTTCTTTATGAGAAATCCAGAATTATTTTCAAAAGACCACATTCAGAGTAATTTTTTTAAAAATTGTATTTTGTCCATTGAAACGTTACTAATTGTAAGACTAAATAGGGGCAAAAATTATATCATTTTAGGGAGAATTTAGCCCCTGATACGTGAGACAAAACTTCTATCGATGTCAATCGATAGTATTTCCCCAACTAGGATTCATCTTCATTTCGTTTGAAGATGACACAAGCTAATGAAGATGTTTAACAAAACCTCTCGAGCAGATACAACTCAGAATACGAATCAACGGTCTCGGTTTGGATTTTTTTATAAAATTATTTTTATACACATCTCATTCGACTCGCGTTACTGAAGATTCCATGGTTCCTAATAGAATTAAACTACCACTAAGCACTACTGATGCATACATGTACTACAAAACGAGAATAATTTTACAGATATGTTGCTGCGGGCTTATCGGCTCGAAATGATTATTAACACTTACTGAATAATACCCACTTTATTTCTAAACTTAACTCGGAACACCACAACTGGATAATTAACTCACTTATTGACTTCTGACCACTAACTCACTAATTAACTACACTGACTAACTAACCTAACTAACTGACTCGAGAGAAAGGCGACCGCCTTATATAGTTTTGGCTCCCAGGTTCTAGAAACATCCAGCAGATAAGGCTTATCGTTTGCCGAAATTTCTGGAACGCTTATCTGCCATTTGCTTCGTTAACGCGGCCGCTTTTCCCTTTGTCAGATCTTTCTAGAAAATTTTCTTACGTACTAAATTCTAGTAAGTTACATTTCGCTACAATATAAGTTCGTTTTTTCGTCATAATTGCAACCTTTAAATGAGAAACGTTTGCTTACCGTTTACGCAACCTAGTTCATGATCACGTTTTAAGAATTTCTTTGGGGAATTAATATTAAAAAATGCATATTATCGTTGCTGCGTCTTTATTACAAGTACGTTTTATCACTAGATAAATTGTGTACATTCGACTTATTCCAACTGTACTTAAATTAGGGTTAAATTCGCTTCAAGAAATTCTAATTTTGTACAAACACCATGTCCCCGTACAGCCATAAAAATATCATTATTGAACAGAAGATTATTAAAGTGAATGTTGGCTCAACTACTCCAGTGAACATATTTAGTATAAAAAGTGTTACGATTGCCGAAAGAAGTTTGTGCTCTGCATGCATCTTTCCCAATCGTTCCCATAATTCACTCGACCGTCTCGGTAATGGCGACCTATTCATCTTTATCAATTTTTGTGGCCCCTACAAGATCTTATTGACGCAGCATAAGTGACACTGACGTAGAAACGTAGACGTAGAGACGTAGAGAATGATACTGTCACATAGAATATTGAGGAAAAATTTTGGCTACGAAATTTAAAAAGTTTTTACAAAACTAGTTCAAGAAAAGTTTGATTTTGACCCAAACTTCGAATCATGGTGGACTCATTGGTCGTTTGTTAATTTTATCTAACGTTCTTTATTCTTCTTTATCTAAGATTTCTGCGGCTCTGGAAATATTTACATTTTTATTAATGAATGTTGCCAATATTTCAAATTAGTTTTGATTTAAACGGTAAGCGGTAAACGGTAGAAGATGCAGGAAGCAAAAGGTTTTTAAAATGTGACCTATTTCGACCTGAAATTCCAGGGTAGTACTGCCCTTGGGGGGATCGGCTGGTATTCGTTGGCGAGCAGTGGCAAGCAATTGCAAGGAGTGGCGAGCAATTGCGAAGAGTGGCGCGCAATGGCGAGGAGTGGCGCGCAATAGCGAGGAGTGGCGCGCAATGGCGAGGATTGGCAAGCAATAACGAGAAGTGGCGAGCAATGGCGAGGAGTCTTTTCTTTAAGTTTAATCTACTCGCAAAGGGTAACCCCACTGTGGCTTCAAGCACTGCGAGTAGAATGCGGAAATAAGGATAGATTGCGATGAACCGCCTTCTTAAACAAGGATAGGTTGTACTTTTTGGGGAAAAATTCTGATCGGTAACGAGTTCCATAGCTTGGAAATTCTATAGAAAAAGAGTCTCCGTAGACAGAAGTCCTCGCTGTGTCAAGCTGGCCAGCACAGGAATTTGCTGTCCTCGACTGTCTTAGTATGCCTCAGAATCTTACCATTGGGGGCATCAATCCTATTAGTTCCTGCGAGCATCTACCATGATAGTACTTGTAGAAAAGAGAGAAAACTTTTGTAAATTGTAAAAAAGAAACAAGTCCTACCAACCATCCTCCTTGTGCTCTAGTGTTTCGAGAGAATTGGTCAAACTCTCGTCATCAATTAGGCGAGCATCTACCGTCTATGTACTATGGTACTATGATAGTACTAAAAGAGACAATACGCCTGTGCTCTAGTGTTTCGAGTGAATCCGTCCAACTCTCTTCACCAATTAGGTGCATCGCTCAGCATCTATCAGCATAGTACTTGTAGAAAAGAGACAATACGTCTGTGCTCTAGTGTTTCGACAGAATCGGTCAAACTCTCTTCACCAATTAGGTGCATCACTCTTTGAATTGAATCCAAGAGAGCTAAAGTGTGTTTTGGGGCTGGACCCCAAACATGAGAGCAGCCTAACTTGAGCTTTATATAGGGAAGAACACATAAGAAATCTTGTGTCTTCAAGTCTTTGAATTGTTTTAAAAAGTTATATTCTGTGCTCAGCTGCAGACGTCATATCAAGTTAAATCAACTCAGTGACGCTTTCCACTCTGTCAAAAATCCCTCTTTGGTTCATGTCATAAGTTCGATTCCATCATCATGTAGGTCGGCAAAAACTCGTGAGAAACGTTCCAGATGGCTAAATTCCCGTGATTTTTGTGATGAAAACAGCTGTTGGTATTTTATTATGGTTGCTGGTTACAACAGCGTCTGCTCACTTATTTTTGATACTGCGTTCTTACCCTGGATGTTGCTTGGAATCCACCTACGTAATAGCGTTAATCTTGATGTTATCGACCTTTTTTGTGGCGTTTCCCCTAGGAGAAGGGATTCCTCGTTTAACTGGTAGACCAATTTCATTTTAATCATTTCGAATTATTGATTCAACCCCTTGTAGGTAACCTCTACGAGGGAAACATGCAGTAGAAATAACCACATGGAATTAGCGGATATCCTTCTATTTGGATGCATAACCATTTGTTTTATACACTTATTTTTGGTACTTTTTGTCTTTGAAGACAACACGATATTCACCGCGTGTATGATTGCCACCTGTATTATATTGACGTTATACTTTAACGCTTTATCTTGTAATGCTTAAAGGTATTGAGTAGGTATTTTGCGACCCCAAATAAGCACCAAATTTCTAGGGCAACAGCGGAATTTAGCCCCTGATATCTAAAACGAAACTATCCCATGGAGTACAAAGATTGTTTCGTGTTAACCACATTGGCCATAGTGTTTCTTCAATTCGGATTCATCTTCTTTGTCTTTGAAGACGACACAAGCATAATGGTTTCAGCGATTTCCATTGCTGGTCTCATTTTCACTGCCATCTTCGTCAACGTGCTGGTGGATTAAGAGCCTGTCGCCATTTTCGACAAAGTGCTGATGGATTAAGGTATAATTCAACGAGAAAAAGTTTGGCCACTGAGGATCTGCATCTACTGGAGAGTCACACGCTTGACACGTTCGTTGATTCTTTAGTATTTACTTGTCAGAACATTTGTTAGCATTCGAGTCTGGATACAGTAGACTCCCGCTAAAGTTGCTGTCACTCTACTGGATCGACCGTTAAAGTTGCTACTCCCTCTCTATCCCTACCACTGCCAATTGCTCCTTGCGCGGTTGAGTGGGTTATTCAAAAATGGCGCTAAAACTCGGAAGGCCAATTCGTTGTTCGAAAATTAGAGTGAGGGAATATCCGCGCAACTTTAACGATCGGTATCCTGACAACTTTAACGAGCGGACAACTTTAACGAGCGGACAACTTTAACGGGCGCAACTTTAGCGGGACTCGACTGTATACCAAACTGATCTAACAAGATCGAAACCGATTTTTGCTTTTCCAAACTTCGAATCTAATAAATGTTCAAACCTATTGGTATTGTGCATCAGAATCTACTGGGAGAGTTAACTAAATAAAGTTGAAGCAGCGATAGAACAACTCAGCACTTTATTTGGCTCAATAACTCTTTCTATTAAGAAACAATTTATTTCGAAATTACCTCAAAAATGCGTTATATGTCAGTTTGCCAGTGGTTTGTTTATGACAACTAAAGATGAAAAGGCAAAGCAAAATAAAATAGGGATGCAAGGGATAGACAATTACTCTCTGAGAACATTTTTATGTTACCATATTTCCACTTGGACTTTGGGAGCTTTCTTAAAATTTTTAGTTCGCACTTTTCCCAATTTTAATTTATTTTTGGAAAATTTCGTAGTTTTTTCAACATTCTGACTTCAGTATTTCTCTGAAGATGATAGCTTGGCAATCGAAACGCGTCTGAACAACCTCTGTTGTGTTTTTTAATCTTGCTTGGTTCCAGGGGACAAGATTTGTTGACTTATTTCAAGATTCATAACTTAAGTGTCAATTATTTCAAGATTTCGATTTTAATTTTAGAATTTCGCTTTTTTCTTGAAATCTTCCGAAATTCGGTTTATTTTAAATACGAACCGTACCCCGAAATTTCGAATTTAAAGTTTTCGTTATTCTCGTAATTACGGTTCTTATATGGAAGTTGAAAGCGGTGACAAAATTTTTATTTTTATGCTGAAAGTCATCTGAATGAATCCAAAACCAAATTTTCGAAAAATTAAAATTTTAAGTAGAACCTGAAATCTACAGAATAGAAATCCCAAAATAGGCATTTTCTTTTTTTATAAAAATTGATTGCTTTCTCCTTTTACTGTGAAACTAGTCATATTTTAATTTAGATTTTGTTAACTTTGATTTTTTGTATAAATAGGGTTTTTTTTTTAAATTTCACTTTGATCATAATTAACTAAATCGATATTTGATTTCGAAATCGAAATACGATTTCGAAATCGAAATACGATTTCGAAATCGAACCGAAATCGGGGATGGAATTATCACAGATGGTAATACTTTTTCCTATTTCTCTGTTAACCCAATTCTGACCCATAAAAATGTCAATTTGTTGACATATTTGGTCAAGTTTAAAATCGATGGCAAAATTACAAAAATTGGAAGTTTAATTTTAACGAATCGCGACGTAATCATCGAGCTGTGTTCATGTTGCTAATATGTGTAAAATGCCATTCAAATCATCAATGAAGCGGAAATTTTACAAATGGAGGTCGTAAATATGATCTTTGACATATCATTGCTGCTCTTCGTCATGCATTTTGTTGAAACTGTTTTTATGCAAGATTTACCAGACCTTACACTGCTGATGCTCGCTGATTTAGCCATGATCGTATTCCTATCGACTCTCCTACAGTTAAATTGCTTGTTGTGCAGATAGATGTTATCTCAGATAGATAAAAAAAGGGTAAGTCAATCCATAATGTCCCCTATTTGCATCTCTACAGTCAATATCATCATAATCTTTATATTTCATTGGCTTTTTCTTCGCCAGTTACTCCTTCCATAATTCTAGATCTTCAGTAACCTTCTATAGAACTTCCAAGCTATGGAACGTGTTACCGAAAGGAATTTTTCCCAAAAATGACAACCTATCCTTTTTAAGACAACATTTATCCTTGTTTCCACATCCTACTCACAATGCTTTGAAGACATAATGGGGTTACCCTTTGCGAGTGGATTAAACTTAAGAAACAAAGGATTGGCAATCTCTTTTAGATTGCAATGATTGACAAACAAAGATCTAACAGAGTCGATGCTTGTAACGATTGACAAACAAAGATCTAAAACAATCAATGCTTGCAGCGATTGATAAAGTTCTAACGCAATCAATGCTTGGTGCAATCTATAAGAGATTGCCAATCCTTAACAGAAGTTTACTGAAAATCTAGAATTCTGAAAGGAGTAACTGGCGAAGAAAAAGCCAATAAAACACTACTTCGCAAAGAAGATGCAGAGAATATCTAAATAAGGTCATTATCTTCATGTTTCATTGGCTTTTTCTTCTCCAGTTACTCCTTCCACAATTCTAGATTTTCACTTACCTTCTGTTCAGAATTGGCAATTTTCTATAGAGTGCAGAGATTGACAAGCAAAGATCTAACGCAATCAATGCTTGCAGCGATTGATAAAGATCTAACGCAATCAATGCTTGCAGCGATTGATCAAGATCTAACGCAATCGATGCTTGGGGCAATCTATAAGAGATTGCCAATCCTTAACAGAAGGTTACTGAAAATCTAGAATTGTGGAAGGAGTAATTGGCGAAGAAAAAGCCAATAAAACACTACTTCGCAAAGAAGATGCAGAGAATATCTAATTAAGGTCATTATCTTCATGTTTCATTGATTTTTTCTTCTCCAGTTACTCCTTCCACAATTCTAGATTTTCACTTACCTTCTGTTCAGAATTGGCAATTTTCTATAGAGTGCAGAGATTGACAAGCAAAGATCTAACGCAATCAATGCTTGCAGCGATTGATAAAGATCTAACGCAATCAATGCTTGCAGCGATTGATCAAGATCTAACGCAATCGATGCTTGGGGCAATCTATAAGAGATTGCCAATCCTTAACAGAAGGTTACTGAAAATCTAGAATTGTGGAAGGAGTAATTGGCGAAGAAAAAGCCAATAAAACACTACTTCGCAAAGAAGATGCAGAGAATATCTAAATAAGGTCATTATCTTCATGTTTCATTGGCTTTTTCTTCTCCAGTTACTCCTTCCACAATTCTAGATTTTCACTTACCTTCTGTTCAGAATTGGCAATTTTCTATAGAGTGCAGAGATTGACAAGCAAAGATCTAACGCAATCAATGCTTGCAGCGATTGATAAAGATCTAACGCAATCAATGCTTGCAGCGATTGATCAAGATCTAACGCAATCGATGCTTGGGGCAATCTATAAGAGATTGCCAATCCTTAACAGAAGGTTACTGAAAATCTAGAATTGTGGAAGGAGTAATTGGCGAAGAAAAAGCCAATAAAACACTACTCCGCAAAGAAGATGCAGAGAATATCTAATTAAGGTCATTATCTTCATGTTTCATTGATTTTTCTTCTCCAGTTACTCCTTCCACAATTCTAGATTTTCACTTATCTTATGTTCAGAATTGGCAATTTTCTATAGAGTGCAGAGATTGACAAGCAAAGATCTAACGCAATCAATGCTTGCAGCGATTGATAAAAATCTAACACAATCAATGCTTGCAGCGATTGATCAAGATCTAACGCAATCGATGCTTGGGGCAATCTATAAGAGATTGCCAATCTTTAACAGAAGGTTACTGAAAATCTAGATTTGTGGAAGGAGTAATTGGCGAAGAAAAAGCCAATAAAACACTACTTCACAAAGAAGATGCAGAGAATATCTAAATAAGGTCATTATCTTCATGTTTCATTGGCTTTTTCTTCTCCAGTTACTCCTTCCACAATTCTAGATTTTCACTTACCTTCTGTTCAGAATTGGCAATTTTCTATAGAGTGCAGAGATTGACAAGCAAAGATCTAACGCAATCAATGCTTGCAGCGATTGATAAAGATCTAACGCAATCAATGCTTGCAGCGATTGATCAAGATCTAACGCAATCGATGCTTGGGGCAATCTATAAGAGATTGCCAATCCTTAACAGAAGGTTACTGAAAATCTAGAATTGTGGAAGGAGTAATTGGCGAAGAAAAAGCCAATAAAACACTACTTCGCAAAGAAGATGCATAGAATATCTAAATAAGATCATTATCTTCATGTTTCATTGGCTTTTTCTTCTCCAGTTTTCCTTCCACAATTCTAGATTCAGCTACTGACTTGTATACGATTTACTTACTTGCCCTTGACTAATGTAACCTTTCGAAGGCGCTAAAGACTTAAAAATAACGATAACAAAAATAATTGGTTGTTACAACTTAGTCAAGAACAAAGCTTTGATGCAAATGTTTCTTGTATCTTTTTTGCGAAGTTGCGTTCATGTCATTCATTTTTCATTGGCTTTTTCTTCGCCAGTTGCTTCTTCAAGCTTTGAAGCATCTTCGGCAACGTTTAAAATGAAAAATTTATTATTATTTTATGCTTATAACTTTGTTTATAAACGCTGCCTAAAAAGCTAATTTTAAGTTGTAGAAAATTTAACTTTTAATCACATTTTGACATTTTTACGCTAAAAGGGACACCAATTTAAGAGAGAACATTTAAGAGAAATGTCAACTTTTTCTATCAAAGCCGAACTGTAAAATCGAATTTTCAACTTTGAATGCAAAAGACAAAAGATGACATTTCAGGGAACACTTTCGGGTGAAGAAATCGAAATTTCGAAGAAGCGCAATTTCTCAAAGAAAAAGGTGGCATTTTCGAGCTTCCACAATTGACTCTTTTATGACTTCGAGTTGATTGTAATGCGTTAGAACTTTGGACTGTTTTATGTTTAGAATTAATGAACTTAAATGAATATAGATTGATTGAAATACGAATTTTGTCGCCTGAAACCAAGCCAGATTGATTGATTGACCAAGAAAGATTGATACCAAACATAGACTGATAATAAACGTAGGCTGATGATAACGAAGGCTTCCACGGCCAGAGTTAGTAGAGGATATAGTTCTTCTGGGATTGGACCGTGTCAAAGAACTACTGAAAGGGTTCACACACTTTTAGTAGTTCTTTGAGACGGTCCAATCCCGGAAGAAGTATATCCTGAACGTAAACTGATAATAAACATAGACTGATGATAACGAAGGCTTCCACGGCCAGAGTTCGTACAGGATATAGTTCTTCTGGGATTGGACCGTGTCAAAGAACTACTGAAAGGGTTCACACACTTTTAGTAGTTCTTTGAGACGGTCCAATCCCGGAAGAAGTATATCCTGAACGTAAACTGATAATAAACATAGACTGATGATAACGAAGGCTTCCACGGCCAGAGTTAGTACAGGATATACATACGTCTTCCGGGGTTGGACCGTGTCAAAGTTCTTTGAGACGGTCCAATCCCGGAAGAAGTATATCCTGAACGTAAACTGATAATAAACGTAAACTGATAATAAACATAGACTCATAATAAACATAGATTAATAATCGGGAATTTTATTCGATCGTTATTCTTCATTAGATTAGATCGTTACTTTCAGTTGTCACTTTTTAACGTCAAAATTCACAAGTAGCATGGAAGTCGAAGAGGTTTTAAGAATAGTATTAGTAGTATTGCTGTCAGTGGTAACCATCAACATACTGTCGACATTATTGGGCCCTCTAATTTCACTAGTAATAGTAATGGCGACGATAATGACTCTCCTGTATTTCCTGAACAAAGGGAAGTTTGAATGATCAAGTATCTCTGAGTTGTCGGGTGCGATGACATCTGCCATTATTTGTCACATTTCGTCATCCATCAATTCCCCAAATTCACGTGAATGGAATTTCAAGAAACATTACAGGTCATCTTTATCGTCCTACTCAGCATCATTTGCATCAATATATGCTCGGCGATTCTAGGGCCGCTCTTCTCCCTCATTTTAGTCGTTATACTGATATGCATCCTACTCTACTATTTGGTACCGAACGAAGACCTGGTGCAACCCCCTCGAATCATAATAAAACCCGTATGCTAAACACCTAACGGAAGTCCTGTAAGTCCCGATTTAACTTATCTGCGACTTGGTACCCAAATATTGACCAGAGACTGACGTTAGAGATTTATCAACAAACTACTAGTTTTGGTGGAATTATTCAGTTAATATAACGAGACGAATTATGGAAATGTCTTCTTAAATTGATACACCTGGTCCCCTGAAACCAAAAAAGACTAAAAACAACAGTTGCTGTAACGCCAAGTTATCAGTATCTTGCCGAGTTGTAGAGTACTTGAGTATCTCTCCGAAGGTATCGAAGATAACTGAATCTGATGATATCGAAACGTGTTAGGGCAACCGGTCCTTGATTATCTTCAAAAATTAATTCACAAATCTTATCTTCTGAAACCAAGAAACATTAAAAAATACAACAACAGTTGCTCTAACACGTTTCGATAGCCAAACTATCATCGAAACGTGTTAGAGCAACTGTTGTTTTTTTTTTAATCTTTCTTGGTTTCAGAGGGCAAAATGTGTATCAATTTTTGGACATAACCAAGGACCAATCCATTCTACTGGTAGCGAAACATCTTCAAAAATTAATCCACAAATCTTGTCCTCTGAAACCAAGAAACATTAAAAGATACAACAACAGCTGCTCTAACACGTTTCGATAGCCAAGCTACCATCGAAACGTGTTAGAGCAACTGTTGTTACGTTTTTTTAATCTTTCTTGGTTTCAGAGGGCAAGATGTGTATCAATTTTTGGACATAACCAAGGACCAATCCATTCTACTGGTAGCGAAACATCTTCAAAAGTTAATCCTCTGTCTGTCCTCTGAAACCAAGAAACATTAAAAGATACAACAACAGTTGCTCTAACACGTTTCGATAGCCAAGCTACCATCGAAACGTGTTACAGTAACTGTTGTTGTATTTTTTAATCTTTCTTGGTTTCAAGGGACAAGATGTAATTTTGGAAGATAACCAAGGACCGATCCATTCCACATAAAATGTCTTCTGGAAGCGAAACATCTTCAAAAATTGATCCACAAATCTTGTCCTCTGAAACCAAAAAACATTAAAACATACAACAACAGTTACTCCAACACGTTTTGATAGCCAAGCTACCATCGAAACGTGTCAGAGTAAGTGTTGTGTTTTTAAAACTTTCTTGGTTTCAGGGGACAGGATGTGTATCAATTTTTGGAAGATAACCAAGAACCAATCCATTGATAACGAAGGCTTCCACGGCCAGAGTCAGAACAGGATATACTTCTTTCGGGATTGGACCGTGTCAAAGAACACTTAGTAGTTCTTTGACACGGTCCAATTCCGGAAGAAGTATATCCTGGACCAATCCATTCTACATTAAATCTTTGCAGGAAACGAAACACCTTCAATTTGTTTTTACAGCATTACGGTTTCGCTGTGTTTGTTTCAATTTTTGAATATTGAACGAAAAATGTTGTCAATGCTCCTACAGTTCTTTCCTCTGGTCTTCCACCAAATAAATCTAGCTAGTTGCAAAATTTTTCGTGGTTATAAACTGATGTCTCCATGTTTGTTGTTGCAGCTTTAATCAGGTCACCAAAGCAGATGAAGGAGAATATATTTGTACGGCCACCAACGAAGCTGGAACCGCATCCGCTGTGGCGAACATATTTGTGCCACAACCTCCTGAAGTGTGGACTATTCCTGGTGAGAATATTATCACTAAATACGAGGGCGATCATCTACGGTTGGAATGTCATGGAGCTGGCGAACCTTTGCCGAATGTGGTGTGGAACAAATACGGATATGAACGAACATCATCAGTTGATGGTCTACGGTAAGTCTCATCATCAAAACTTAATCAAATTTAACCACAAATATAGGATATACTTCTTCCGGGATTGGACCGAGTCAAAGAACTGCTAAAAGTGACTTGACACGGTCCAATCCCGGAACTGACTCTGGCCGTGGAAGCCTTCGTTATCATATTTAACCACAAAGAAATTGAAGTCTGATCTAATGGTCGACATTCATCTATATTTAGAAGACATCGATAAAAGGAAATAGATATTCAAGAACAATTTTTAGTTTTAAAAACTCATCGCACATCGAGCTTGAAAAAAATTAAAAAGTTACTATTTAAACCAATAATTACAACCAAAATTTCAACTAGAAGTGTATTAAAATTTCTATAAATAAATTGAAAGAAGTAGTTGTCAAAAACTTACTTTAAAACCGAAATGTTGAGAAATAATACAACCGTCATAAGAAGCAGGGTTTAGAACCCGCGTAGCATATCTACAATTATTTTTTAATTTACAAGAATTTCATGTTTCATTATTGCCTTCTATCCACAACCGAGCAACAAGCAGCATTTTGAATGGACACAAATGTGTCGATGATTACCTAAGGGTTAATGTTGCTTTCTAGTGGTCTATCTGGCGAATCAACTTATCAACCGAGGAATGTGGCAATACAAGAGTTCCATCACCTAACCAAGAACGACCAAGGTGTTTGGATTTGTCACGGTCACAGTGAGACTGGATCCATCGAAAAACGCGTTCAACTCGTAGTCGATTCATATCCTGACAGAGGTGATATAACTGGTGAGAATGCATGATTACAATGACAACAAACATATTAGCTCAATCTGATGTACATATTTTAACAGAACTAATAAACCTAACTTATGACCTTTTTGGTTGATTCTAGAAGGAAGATTAACAATGTAGAAAATAATCGAAGTTAACTGGCAGCGTTGCAGTTTTTTTTTATTTCAATTATATTAACTGACTAACTAAAGGTGAATTTGGCCACTTACGTACATAAATAACCAAATAATATACGATTTCTCCACATCTCTTATATAAACTTGAAATTTTTAAGTATTTTCCTAAACTTTTGATTTTTTTTTAAAATCAACTAATCTGATGTTTTCAGTTCAATGACGCCATAAGTTGACAGTGAATTACTAAATAAAGCAACATGCACATTTAAAGAATTATTAATTTTTGAGCACCCAATCTGGATAAAATCTGCCTCTTGGTGATATACTATTAACATGATTCGCGTTTCTGTATGCAAATGACAACGATGATAACAAATTCGTCAACCTGCACGACGACTAAATCATAAACAACTCGAGCTCCAGCTATTTATTCTTAACTAGTATTTCTAATTCGGCTAATAGATTAATAAAAACAAAATTCTAAGACTGAAGAAATTTATAAAGTACAGTTCTGTTGCTTAATTTAAAAAAAAACTAATTAATTAGGACAATGTTTGTTAGTAGATTGTAATCATGAATTCACCACTTTCAAAATAGTTCAATACATACATAACACTGCTTTTGTACTAAGCTCGACATTTTTGTTTCATTTTTAACTACTCTGGGGACACAGGTAGAAAAGGTAAGTACCTCACAGTTCTCTAATAATATCAACATTTCGCATTTTGCATTTGCCATCTAACATCTTCATTGCAAAAACTCTTCCAACTCGCCAATGTATGAATTTTAATTTGTTTGCGCACTTACGCAGGAGAAGATCCCGGATCGAGTTCCAACACCAGCTGGAAGGAGGGTAGGCCACCTGTGGTCTCGGACAATAGGAAGTACGTCACCCAAGTTGGTACCAGAGCGGAATTACGGTGCATCTTTTCGTCTTCCGAAGGTACGTCCAAAGAACGTGGAGAGGTAACACTGATTTATTTCGAATTGTTAGGTTTGGGTCAAGTTTCCATCGACTGGATACGAGCCGATAACGCTTCACTGCCTGAAAATGCTTACGTTAGAGGTGGGACTCTTTACATCGACAATGTTCAGGAATCTGCTGCCGGCCAGTACAGTTGTTTGGGTACCCAGGTGCCAAGTGGTCAACTGTTCTTCAAACTGAACGCCATATTGGAAGTAGTTGGTGAGTTTCTTTCGTATGTTAATTAGTAGATTGGGATGATTGTTGCTTTTTCACGAACGTTTCTTTTTACAATCACTCGAGGAAGACAAGTGTGCACTATTAGGTATATTTGATTTACTAGATTCGATATTTTAAATGTTTAGATTCTTAGTCTGAATATTTAGATTTATTTTGGTAGCTTTTTTCGCCTTCCAAACCTTACAACTCTGTTCGATTACTAGTTTACTAGTTTAACCATCAAGAGCTGCTGGAAAGAATCCTTTGATGTTTGATTGTTTATTGCTAACTATGTTTGAAGCATAAATATAGCGTACGTTCTTTTCTTCTCTTCTCTTTTCTCTTCTCTTCTCTTCTCTTCTCTTCTCTTCTCTTCTCTTCTCTTCTCTTCTCTCTTCTCTATTCTCTTCTCTTCTCTTCTCTCTCTTCTTCTCTTCTCTTCCCTTCTCTTCTCTTCTCTTCTCTTCTCTTCTCCTTCCCTTCTCTTCCCTTCTTTTCCCTTCTCTTCCCTTCTCTTCCCTTCTCTTCCCTTCTCTTCCCTTCTCCTTCCTTCTCTTCCCTTCTCTTCCCATCTCTTCCCTTCTCTTCCCTTTTTTTCCCTTTTTTTCCCTTCTTTTCCTTCTCTTCCCTTCTCTTCCCTTCTCTTCCCTTCTCTTCTCTTCTCTTCTCTTCTCTTCTCTTCTCTTCTCTTCTCTTCTCTTCCCTTCCCTTCCCTTCCCTTCCCTTCCCTTCCCTTCTCTTCCCTTCTCTTCCATTCTCTTCCCTTCTCTTCTCTTCTCTTCTCTTTTCTTCTCTTTCTCTTTCTCTTCCCTACTGTTCTCTTCTCTTCCTACTCTTCTCTTCCCTACTCTTATCTATTCTTCTCTACTCTTTCCTACATCTTCTCTACTCTTTCCTTTCTTCTCTTCTCTTCTCTTACTCTTCTCTTCCCTTTTCTTCTCTTCTCCTTCTCTTTCGTCTTTCTCTTCTTCTCTTCTCTTCTCTTCTCTTCCCTTCTCTTGCCTTCCTTCCCTTCCCTTCCTCTTCCCTCTTTTCTCTTCTCTTCTCTCCTCTCTCTTCTCTGTTTGGTCAAACGCTTTTGCTAGCGTATGAAATGCCAATATTTATTCTGCGTACTTTCACTTTTTCTTGCTTTTCCTTTTGGCTTCTCTTCTCTCTTCCCTTCTGTTCTCTTCTCTTCTCTTCTCTTCTCTTCTCTTCTCTCTTCTCTTCTCTTCTCTTCTCTTCTCTTCTCTCTTCTCTTCTCTTCTCTTCTCTTCTCTTACTCTTCTCTTCCTCTTCTATTCTCTTCTCTTCTCTTCTCTTACTCTTCTCTTCTCTTCTCTTCTCTTCTCTTCTCTTCTCTCTCTTCTCTTCTCTTCTCTCTACTTCTCTTACTCTTCCCTTCTCTTCTCTTCTCTTCTCTCTCTTCTCTTCTCTTCTCTTCTCTTCTCTTCTCTTCTCTTCTCTTCTCTTCTCCTTCTCTTCTCTTCTCTTCTTTCTTCTCTTCTCTTCTCTCTCTTCTCTTCCTCTTCCTCTTCTCTTTCTCTTCTCTTCTCTCTCTTCTCTTCTCTTCTCTTCTCTTCTCTTCTCTTCTCTTCTCTTCTCTTCCTACTCTTCTCTTCCCTACTCTTCTCTTCCCTACTCTTCTCTTCCCTACTCTTCTCTTCCCTCTCTTCTCTTCCTACTCTTCTCTTCCCTACTCTTCGCTACTCTTATCTACTCTTCTCTACTCTTCCCTACTCTTCTCTACTCTTCCCTTTCTCTTTTCTTCTCTTCTCTTCTCTTCTCCTTTATCTTCCTCTTATCTTCTCTTCCCTTCTCCTTCTCTTCATCTCTTCCCTTCTTTCTCTCTTCTTTTCTCTTCTCTTCTCTTCTTTTCTCTTCTCTTCTCCTCTCTTTTCTTCTCTTCTCTTCCCTACTCTTCCTTCCTCTATTCTCTTTCCTACTCTTCCCTACTCTTCTCTACTCTTCCCTTCTCTTCTCTTCCCTTCTCTTCCGCTTTCTTCCGTTCCCTTCCCTTCTCTTCCCTTCTCTTTCTCTTTTCTTCCCTTCTCTTCCCTTTTCTTCTTTTATCTTCCCTTCTCTTCACCTCTTCTCTTCTTTTCTCTTCTCTTCTCTTCTTCTCTTGTTTTCTCTTCTCTTCTCTTCTCTTCTCTTCTCTTCTCTTCTCTTCTCTTCTCTTCTCTTCTCTTCTCTTCCCTGCTCTTCTCTTCCCTACTCTTCTCTTCCCTACTCTTCTCTTCCCTACTCTTATCTACTCTTCTCTACTCTTCTCTACTCTTCTCTTCTCTCCTTTTCTCTTCTCTTCCCTACTCTTCTCTTCTCTTCCCTACTCTTATCTTCACTACTCTTCTCTTCCATACTCTTATCTACTCTTCTCTACTTTTCTCTACTCTTCTTTACTCTTCCCTTCTCTTCTCTTCTCTTCCCTTCTCTCCTCTTCTCTTCTCTTCTTCTCTCTTCTCTTCTCTTCCCTTCTCTCCTCTTCTCTTCTTCTCTCTTCTCTTCTCATATCTTCCATTCCCTTCTCTCCTCTGCTCTTCCCTTCTTTGCACTTCTCTTTTCTGCTCCTCCCATCTCTTCTCTTTCCTTCTATATCTTTCTTTTCTGTTCCCTTCTCTTTTCTGCTATTATCTTTTCTTCCATGCTCTTTCCTTCTCTGTAATTCTCTTCTCTGTTCTTCCCTCTACATTTTTCTTCTCTTTTCTGCTGTATTTGATTTACTAGATTCGATGTTTTAGTCTTAGTCTGAATATTTTTATACCTTATTTATCTCCACTAGATTTATTTTGGTAGGTTTTTTCGAGCTCCAAACTATACATCCATACAACTTTGTGGTTTTTTTTATATCAATGTTTTTAATTTTACCTCAAAGTTGCATGCAGTCCTATTATTTGCTGAAATGGTTTCTCTTCAAGCTTCCTGCTGGTATTAAATCACGTTGAAGAACCCAGATGATTTTACTTATAATTTCAAAATGTTTCGACCTTAATTTCATTTTTAAACTTATTCGGTTTTAAGGTGAACATTTTGGCGTTTAAAATAAAGCAAATCGACTCATATTTTGAGAAATGTGATTTGGGGAAATTCTTTGCTGAACATTTCAGTTCTAAACATGCAACATCAAAATTAAATTCGAAAATTCGGGAAATAGCAAAAAAAAATGAGTTTTCGTCTGAAATGTTTAATTTTTTCTCAAAATGTATACCTTTTTTTCTCATTTTAAATCAAAATTTGAGCTCGGAATTTTCACTCTAATCAATACAATTCGATTTTGAACTCGAAATATTGGGGAAAACTTGATTGCGGAAGTTTCGGGACTTTTAATTTTTTCTTAAAGTGTATACCTTTTTTTGTCATTTTAAATCAAAATTTGAGCTCGGAATTTTAACTCTTAATCAATACAATTCGATTTTGAACTCGAAATATTGGGGAAAACTTGATTGCGGAAGTTTCGCGACTTCATTCGTTTTTCTTCTCAATCTCTTTTGCATCATATCAAAACAATCAGGTTGGGCGTTATTACCGAGATTCAATTTTATTTAAAAAAATCATCTTTTTTTTGGAAATTACGTGACTGGGTATCGAGCTTTGGTTTCGGGCTTGTGGTCCTCCAGATTGGTTTCGGGCCTGTGCTCTTCCAGATTTGTTTCTCAGTAGACTGTCATTGTCACACAAATAACGACAAAGATGCAAGCATGGGGTTGAAGTAAAAGCGTTAAATATATTTTCAGTTCCACCCCATATTACGTTGATTCCGCAAAGACAAGTCGTCCATCCGGGCGACAATGCTTACATCCAGTGCAGCGCGACTGGTCAGCAACCTATCAGAATTACGTGGACCCCAGTGGGTCGCGCCTTACCAACTTCCATAACAACCAGAGATGGACTAATTCAATTCAACAACATCAAGTTGAGCGACGCCGGAAGGTACAGGTGCACGGCCGTGAATAGCGCAGGAGAAGCAGACGCTGTAGCAGACGTCATAGTAGAAGGTATTGTAACGCAATGTAAATAGATGGAATATAATTTAGAATAGAATTGTATAATTTAGTAAATAAAAAAGTTTCTAGAAGGATCTGATAAGGGGAAAGCGGTCGCGATAACGAAAAAAATGGCAGATAAGCGTTCCAGAAATTTCGGGAACGATAAGCCTTATCTGCCGAAAAGTTCTAGAAGCTGGTGGCCAAAACTATAAAAGGCGGTCAGCTTTCCTTCGAGTCAGTCAGTTAGAAGTCAGTGTAGTTAGTGGGTTAGCAATTAGTAAATAAGTAGTGAGTTACTGTTCAGTTGAAGTGTGCCGAGTTAATTTGGTAATAAAGTGGTGTAATTCACAGGTGGTAATCTATTCGAACCGATAAAGCCCGTAACATTATATTCATTTAGAAACCCTAGGGGTGCGTTCCCCTAGGGGTGCGTCCCCTAGGGGTGCGTCCCCTAGGGGTGCGTCCGTACATTTTTCTCTGGCATGAGTATCAACTTCCCTGTAAGAGACTTATCTGCACAACTGGGAGCGGGATAGCTTCTCTCAGAGAAGCTATCGGAGGCTTATCTACACAGCTGGGAGCAGGATAGCTTCTCTCAGGGTAATTGACACTTATGTTAGAGAAATATATATTGTATGTCGGGGAAAAATATATTGTATGTCAGAGAGAAATATACGGAATAAAGTGTCTAGTCTAAACTCATCGTAGGAAGCTTTCAAATCAAAAGAATTGTGTTGCAAATGCACATTTTAAGGTCTCAATTAATCGTTCTATAATAAACAGTCGAACGTGCTACAATTGAAAATATTTACGACCATTGATGAAGCCAAATAAGGCCGGAACTGGTCTACGATTGTTGTTTGTAAATATTTTGAAAGGAACAAAGGTGGTCAAAGTTTGAAGTTTCAACTACTATTTTAAATTGTTTTTTTCAAAATTTCGCATTTGAAATTTTTTAATTTTACCATTTTTTATTCCGCAATTGCGTTTTATAATTAGAAGTTTACACTTTAAAATCTTTCTTTGCTTACCTGTTTTGTTTGAAGTCTTTGGAGACTTTAACTTCTTCGGTTTACACTTTCAGTTCTTAGTTTTTTACGAAGCGTTCCAGTACGAACCTAAACTCACAAAATTTTGACTAGAACTTGTTTATTATTTCTAAATGTTTATGAAAATTCAGCTTCTTGTGAAATGTTCCCTACTGATTAAATATTCTCTTTTTTGATCATTTCTTTGTTGTTTCTGTTTGTGAAAATTCGACTTTTTCTGAAATGCTCCCCATTGATTAATAAGTCTCTTTTCTGATAATTTCAACTTTTCGACAGAATTCGAAAATCCCAAATTTTGACTCTGATCTGGATCCGTTATCCCTTCATATGGGAAATTCTGCATAATTTTGCTTTTTAAGAGAAGATTCCTTGCAGCTAGAATCATGACTCTAATGCTGTTTTCAGAAACCAAATATCGCCCATCAATTGCTGCCGTTAATAAATCTCAATCGGCTCCAGTGGGTTCAACAGTTAAGCTGGAGTGCACGATACAACATGAATCAGATAGACCTTCGGTCAGGTGGTTTAGGGATCGTTTGCCTCTTCCATCGAGTGCTATCACGGATTCCAATTATTTGCATTTGCGTAACGTCAGAAAAGAAGATGGCGGCAGATACTACTGCGAAATTCAAGTTGAAGGCGGCTCCTCCAGCGACTACATAGATCTTCTAGTGACAGGTAAGGTTAAGGTCGCATTTACATTGAATACTGCACTAAACAATTTTTGGACAATCCTTTAGAATTTTTCCATTTCGTTTAAATTCTGTTCTTGGCAGTTTAAAACAACTTTTGTTTGACTTGTTGATTTTAAGCTGTTCCCGTTAATGCCGCCTTGTTTGAAGTTATTTACTTACAAAAGTTTATGAATACTGTTAATAATTTTCGATAACTAATTAAGTAATCATTATCCAAAAGTATTGGTTTTCTATTCTGGTAAATTGACAGAAGCAATCACAAAAATCGTTAAGCAATTTTAATTATAACGTATTTCGGTAGTACGTCATTAAAAAAAATTGACATGTCATTTCGTTATAATGTCGTTTGCAATGAGAATAAAATGGCTCTATTCGCAATCAACAGGTTTCCTGCCATGACCTAACTGGAAGTCCTATTGATGAATAAAAGAGTAGTTAAAGTCAGTTATAATTCCAGTTTCCAACTCTCTAGTAAATAATTTGGTTAAAAAAAAAGGCTTTCTATCGGCGGCATTACGGGATCTTATTTTGTTCTTTTTCGTTTTTTTTTTTCTTTTTTTGTTAAACGATGCATGTGTACACGTTAGATGCCCCTTGGAGTTGTGCGCCAGATCAGTGGCGGTGCAAGAATTATGAGTGCATATTACGAAACCGACATTGCGACGGAATATACGATTGCACCGATGCAAGTGACGAATTGGATTGCAACCCGAGAATACGACGGGGTTTGTTAACTTACACAAGACAAGCTTTCTTTGTTTTTTTCTAGCACTTCGTGCCGTCCCAATCCAGCATTATAGGATATTTGGTTGCGGGAACGATCCACATCGAAGGATTCGTATCTATTTCATTAGTTTAACTTTCAAAAGCTGTTAGAATGAATCCTTTGGTGTTTGATTGTTTATTGCTAACTCTATGTTTGAAGTATAAATATAGAGTTTACTTTAGCTTTTTGTGTGTACTAATTTTATACATCTGAATAGAACTTGTTATGGCTCTTGTATATTTATCGATAGATATCGTAAAAAGTTGGACATGCAGATTGCTTTTTTAGATGTTTCTTTAACCATGGAAGTTGTTTGGTCAAAACGCTCTTGCTATCGTATGGAAATGCCAATATTTTTCTGCGTACTTCCACTTTTTCTTGCTTTTCTCTTTTGGCTTCTCTTCTCTCTTCCCTTCTGTTCTCTTCTCTTCTGTTCTTTTCTCTTCTCTTCTCTTCTCTTCCCTTCTCTTCTCTTCTCTTCTCTTCTCTTCTCTTCTCTTCTCTTCTCTTCTCTTCTCTTCTCTTCTCTTCTCTTCTCTTCTCTTCTCTTCTCTTCTCTTCTCTTCTCTTCTCTTCTCTTCTCTTCTCTTCTCTTCTCTTCTCTTCTCTTCTCTTCTCTTCTCTTCTCTTCTCTTCTCTTCTCTTCTCTTCTCTTCTCTTCTCTTCTCTTCTCTTCTCTTCTCTTCTCTCTCTTCTCTTCTCTTCTCTTCTCTTCTCTTCTCTTCTCTTCTCTTCTCTTCTCTTCTCTTCTCTTCTCTTCTCTTCTCTTCTCTTCTCTTCTCTTCTCTTCTCTTCTCTTCTCTTCTCTTCTCTTCTCTTCTCTTCTCTTCTCTTCTCTTCTCTTCTCTTCTCTTCTCTTCTCTTCTCTTCTCTTCTCTTCTCTTCTCTTCTCTTCTCTTCTCTTCTCTTCTCTTCTCTTCTCTTCTCTTCTCTTCTCTTCTCTTCTCTTCTCTTCTCTTCTCTTCTCTTCTCTTCTCTCTCTTCTTCTCTTCTCTTCTCTTCTCTTCTCTTCTCTTCTCTTCATCTTCTTCTTCTCTTCTCTTCTCTTCTCTTCTCTTCTCTCTCTTCTCTTCTCTTCTCTCTCTTCTCTTCTCTTCTCTTCTCTTCTCTTCTCTTCCCTTCTCTTCCCTTCTCTTCCCTTCTCTTCCCTTCTCTTCCCTTCTCTTCCCTTCTCTTCCCTTCTCTTCCCTTCTCTTCCCTTCTCTTCCCTTCTCTTCCCTTATCGTCCCTTCTCTTCCCTTCTCTTCCCTTCTCTTCCCTTCTCTTTCCCTTCTCTTCCCTTCTCTTCCCTTCTCTTCCCTTCTCTTCCCTTCTCTTCCCTTCTCTTCCCTTCTCTTCCCTTCTCTTCCTTCTCTTCCTTCTCTTCCCTTCTCTTCCCTTCTCTATCCCTTCTCTTCCCTTCTCTTCCCTTCTCTTCCCATTTCTTTTCTTCCTATCTCTTCTCTTCACTTGTCTTCTCATCTCTTCACTTCTCATCTCTTCACTTCTTCTCACTTCTCTTCTTTTCTTATCTTTTCTCTTCCCATTTCTTCTTCTCTTTGATTATTACCTCGGCCCTCTAAATGAGTCTCATGGAAACTTTCAAGAGATCTAGATGAATTCCTTTGCAACTGTAGGGCTGCAGGAATATCCTTTCACATTTTTGATATCCATTCTTAGTTTGCAAAGCTAACATTTCTACCAAAACATATATTTGGATAAGTTCGCCTAATTATTTAGTACTCGAAAATGCTTTACAGGTTGAGATGCATTCAGTTAATAGTTTTTAACTCTTGGTAAAGTCATGATTTGAAGCTGTAACAGCTGCGTCGAAACTTTTCATTGATACAACCCTAGAAGTATAAAGATGAGGAAGAATGTAGGTGCCCAAAGGTATTTAACTTACCCTCGCGTTAAGTAGTTTTGACCAACACTTCTGTACTATGTAGGGATACCGTAGGTCCGTTTGAAAAACTGCATCCGTATGAATAACAGGATTAACGATTTGATTTTTGAAAAACGTAGAATTTTTAGTGATCGAATTAAGATTGCAACTGCCTGCGGCTTGTCGAAGAAAACAACTTTTTGAATTTTTTGTACATATACATTTTGAAGGAATCCGTGTTAGATGCTGCTGTACAAAATATCCTGCATTGTCCAATTTTTTATCGCCGTGATTTGAAGTTGACTTCTCGAATCATCGTATCACTTGCATGGTACCATACGCTCAATCACCATAACGAAACAACATCAAGCAAAACATGAATATTAGAATATCCTTCTTGTAACAGCTCAAAGCTAAATGAACTTTTCTAAGCTTTCAAAGTAAACTGCGATCTTTGGTCAACTTGCAAATCAGGCTTTAGATGACGTTTTATTGTGTTGTGGTTGACTAATTTTCGCGTTTTTCACTAGGACCACAGCCTATTAATCCCGTTCAACACGTCCTACATATTTCTCCTCACGAACGGGAGTATCATATCGGGGAGTTTATAGATTTAAGTTGTCAGAGCACCGAACCAGGTGTTATTGCAACATGGACCAAATTGTCTGGATGGTTGGCCGATAACGTTCAAAACGCAGCAGGAACTTTGAGGATTCAGGACGCTCGCGTGGAAAACAGCGGTATATACAGATGTGAAGCCACCGGACAACAGGGTGTATACCACAAGGATTACAATATCACTGTGATAGGTAAGTGTTTGCTTACAAAGTATTTTGAAATCAAAATGATTGAGGTATTGCTTTTTAGTATTTAAGTAAACACCGCTTATTAGACCCAGTTAGATTGAAAATTACATTATCTCCATCAGTATGAAATTCAGACGTAAATAATGTTTCTAGTAACATTTTTAGTGACTTTTTTCGTCACTTTATTCGTTAACTTTGCGGATTAATTAATCTGCAGCTTTATACGTTCCTATGCAAACCTCGGGTTCGTTCCAATGCAACCTCGAGTTACATTACAGGCAACCAACAAGACTCCCCGCTGGAAACAAAGACCGCACCGCGTGGATCAACGGTCGTTTTGGACTGTCGCACCACCCTCGAGCCCCCCCTCAATTACAAGTGGACCAAACAAGGAGCAGAATTACCAAGAGACATTGACACCCGATCTGTAAGTAAACGAATCATATCCACCCCTGTAATTCATTGTTACCATCTAGCGCACTCTCGAGTTGGATTCCGTGGTGGCATCCGATGCCGGAACCTATGTTTGCAGCGTGAGCAATGGCCAAAGAAAATTCGATATTCCAACCATTTTGGTTGTCACCGGCATCGTTCCATACTTCGCCCAGGCGCCCCTCAGTTACGTAGCTTTAACGACACTAGCGGATCCCTACATACAGTTCAGTTTCGAAATCTCTATCAAACCCCAGAGTGGCGACGGTAATATCTCCGGATGAAAATAATTCGTTTGTTGTAATTTGGTTTTTAGGTCTGATTTTGTACAATGGTAACGAAATGGTGAAGAGCGATGGGGATTTCATATCTTTGACTTTGGTGAATTCAGTTCCCGAATTCCGTTTTAATCTTGGGCACAGCGTCGCGATGGTTAAAGCTGACTCAACCGATTTCACTAGGAAAGTGGCATACGATTAAAATTGTGAGAAACAGGAAGAAAGGTGGGAAGGTCTAACTTTTTGAATTTTGCATTGATGTGAATGTTTCAGCTACGATGTTCGTTGATGGTCATGGGCCTTATGTCGGTAATGCCGATGGTAAATATATCGGGTTGGATCTATCCGATAAGCTCTATCTCGGTGGTGTACCCGATTTCTATTCGATATCCCCCGAAGCTAACGCTTTGACTGGCTTCGTCGGTAAGTTGCGAGAAACTTAGGTTGAAATTTTCTTAATTCTGTTTCTGCTAAGGTTGCATTGGTCGTCTGAAGATCGGCCACTGGCCACTTGGACATTCTAGCTGAAGCTATCGAAACTCATGGCGTTACGAATTGCGAAGTGTGTTCTGAAGCGCTTTGCCACAACCAAGGTAGTTTGCCAAGAGTCCCTTACAACGGAAGGATATACTTGTATATGCCCGGCGACCTACGGAGGACCTACGTGTCAAAAACTTCGAACTGAATCCTGCACTCCTTGTAAGTATGAGTGTAATGTTATTATTTTGACTTTTAATTCAAAAGTTCAACTTATTCTCAAAACTGCAACCTTAATTTCGAAGACTAAACTCACATTTTCGGAAAACTTTTTTAGAAGAGTTTAAGAAACATTAGAGTCTAAGGTTTGAATTTAAAATCGAAAAATTGAAGTTTAAAGTCCGAATATTTTACTAAAAATATTTGAAATTGTGAGAATTCGTGAAGAAGAAATTTTGAAAATACTCGACATATTTCTGCATTTGACATTTATTAATTCTTTTCGAAATTGGTAGTTTCAACTTGAAGATTCGAATTTTGCAATTTATTCAATGTTCTCTAAAATTTTCCGGTATTTATAAGTTGAATATATTCCCGGAAGTGGACCCTTTTATGTTTTAAGTTCAGTCCACTGGCAAAGCTATTATGTATCCAGACCACGGCGAGTAGGATGGGGAAACAAATCCGATTATATTCCTATTAAAATTTCACTATTATTTCCCTAGTTTTAACTAACCACATATTCCAGATTCTTGCGGCAGTGGAAGATGCGTAGACAACGATCACGGCTTCCAGTGTTACTGCCCCATGGGCAAAGCCGGCAAACGTTGCGAAAAAGATGTAGAAATCAACGAACCAGCTTTCAACATGGACTCCTTCCTCGCTTACACCACACCTAAAGCCCAGAGAAGACTCAAGTACACGTTAAAAATCAAACCAGAGAGCGACCAAGACGCTTTGCTTTTATACGTTGGTGAAACCGAGGAAGGTCACGGGGATTTCGCCAGTTTGGCAATCAAAGATAAACATTTGGAATTCAGATTTGAAGTAGGAAATGGGCCTGTGATCGCGCGAAGTTCGAAACCGGTGGTACCTGGTAAATGGTCGGTGATTACGGCGAGTAGATCGGCCAGCGAAGGGCGATTGATCGTTAACGGGGAAACCCCGGCTGTTGGGAGAATTGTGGGAAGTCACAGGTCGTTGAATTTGTTCACTCCGCTTTACGTTGGTGGTGTGGATGCCTCCAAAGTTAGAGTCAATCCTGGGGCTGGCGTAACGAATGGATTCTTAGGATGTATTTCTGATGTAAGTACAGTGAAAGTTTGTTTAACGAACATCTCCAATGAACGGACAACTCTAGTTTAAATCCGAAACTAGTAAGGATCTCTTAAGCAATACTCATTGATGGTACTGATTTGGAAAAATGTATTAACACATTACACATTAGAAGATGATAATGACTTAATTCCTGTTGATTGAGCAGAAGTCGAATCTGATGATTTGGAAGCAAAACACTTAATCAGTAATCAAGCAAAATTTGATTATAACCTCTGATGAACGTGACATCATTAGGCGGACAATTTTGGCAGTTTTCAAGGTGTCCGCTTAAGAGAGATTTCAAAGTACCCCAGAAGCAAATTTTACGTCACAAAACTCTTTTGATGAACAAAGTTAAAGCCACTAAACGTAGTTAGGGTCTGGAGTAAATCTGAACTGAACATTTTTCATAAACGACCTAAATTTGCTACTTATCTAGATACGTTGATGCTGAAGATAGTAAATTGAAGATGGTACCTTTTCGAATAGATATAACATCCTTATTTTATTTTGAAAAAAAATTGACTTAATTTGCTTCTAGGGTACAGAATTACGACATAGTTTGCTTCTAAGCTACAGAATTGTTGTCGTCATATTATTATAGTGTTATCATAAAAATGCTAGTAATTAAACATATGGGGGGGAGGGGATTGAGACATGAAGAGCAGTTAGGTCAATAAAAGGTTGAGATATGCTGTACTCTCAATTCTCAACCTGCAATTATGTCTAAGAATTAATTTTGATTTTTGTTTAGATTAATGTATCCGGTGCCGAACTGACCATAGAATCTGCACAAGAATCTGCCAATATCGAAGAATGTGGAAATGAGGAACCCAACAACCATATAGACTATGCAAGCGGCACTACTCAGCAACCTTTCAATCCACACCAAACCGGCTGCTACGGCAATCCTTGCAGGAACGATGGACTCTGTTATCCATTGTCTCCCACAGAGTATAGATGTTCATGCATCAACGGCTACAGGTAAGATTTCCTTAGTATTTAATAAAGACAGGAGAAACTCTCCTTGAAATGGTTCTCTACTCGGCCGCTGAAGAGATTCGGTTATAAAAACGCGTGCTCGGCTGCTATTAGTTGGCGAGGAATGGCTAGCAATTGCGGGGAGTGGCGAGCAATGGCGAGAAGAGGCGAGCAATGGCGAGTGGTGGCAAGCAATGGCGATAAGTGGCGAGCAATATCGAGAAGTTTAAGAGAGTCCTTTGCTTTGTTTACATTTTGCTTTCATATAATCATTAGCATCTGTTCAAAAGTTGGAAAAGCAGTTTGCTTTTTTAGATGTTTCTTTAACCATGGAAATTGTTTGGTCAAAACGCTCTTGGTAGCGTATGGAAATGTCAACCTTTTTGTGCGTACTTTCACTTTTTCTTACTTTTCTCTCTTCTCTTCCTTTCCTTCTCTTCTTTTCCTCATTCACCTTCTATTCCTTCTCAAATTACCGTTATTTTCTCCGTCATCTTCTCTTCTCTTCTTCTTCTCTTCTCTTCTCTCTCTTTCTCTTCTCTTCTCTTCTCTTCCTCATTCTCTTCTCGTTCTCGTCCTCAGTCTCTTGCTCTTCGTCTTCAGCTTCATCTTTCTCCTTCTTCTTCTCTTCTCTTCCTCTCTCTTCTCTTCTCATTCTCATTCTCATCTCATCTCATTCCTTCTCATTCTCTTCTCTTCTCTTCTCTTCTCTTCTCATTCTCATTCGCATATCTCATATCTCTCATTCTACATGTCTCGTCGTCGTCCTCGTCTCGTCTCGTACTCGTCCTCGTTCTCGTCTCAATTCTCTTCTCTTCGTCTTCTCTCTCTTCTCGATCTCTTCTCTTCTCGTCTCTTCCCTTCCCTTCCCTTCCTCTTCCCTTCCCTTCCTTCCCTGTCTCTCTTCGCTCGTGCTTCTCTCTCTTCTCTTCTTCTCTTCTATTCTCTCCTTCTCTCTCTTCTCTTCTCTTCTCTTCTCTTCTCTTCTCTTCATCTGCTCTTCTCTTCTCTTCTCTTCTCTTCTCTTCTCTTTCTCTTCTCTTCTCTTCTCTTCTCTTCTCTCTCTTTCTTCTCTTCTCTTCTCTTCTCTCTCTTCTCTTCTCTTCTCTTCTCTTCTCGTCTCTTCTCTTCTCTTCTCTTCTCTTCTCTTCTCTTCTCTTGCTCTTCTCTTCTCTTCTCTTCTCTTCATCTTCTCTTCTCTTCTCTTCTCTTCTCTTCTCTTCTCTTCTCTTCTCTTCTCTTCCTCTTCTCTTCTCTTCTCTTCTCTCTTCTCTTCTTCTCTCTCTTCTCTTCTCTTCTCTTCTCTTCTCTTCTTTCTCTTCTCTTCTCTTCTCTTCTCTTCTCTCTCTTCTCTTTCTCTTCTCTTCTCTTCTCTTCTCTTCTCTTCTCTCTCTTCTCTTCTCTTCTCTCTTCTCTTCTCTTCTCTTCTCTTCTCTTCTCTTCTCTTTCTCTCTTCTCTTCTCTTCTCTTCTCTTCTCTTCTCTTCTCTTCTCTTCTCTTCTCTTCTCTTCTCTTCTCTCTTCTTCTCTTCTCTTCTCTTCTCTTCTCTTCTCTTCTCTTCTCTTCTCTTCTCTTCTCTTCTCTTCTCTTCTCTTCTCTTCTCTCTCTTCTCTTCTCTTCTCTTCTCTTCTCTTCTCTTCTCTTCTCTTCTCTTCTCCTTCTCTTCTCTCTCTTCTCTTCTCTTCTCTTCTCTTCTCTTCTCTTCTCTTCTCTTCTCTTCTCTTCTCTTCTCTCTCTCTCTTCTCTTCTCTTCTCTTCTCTTCTCTTCTCATCTCTTCTCATCTCTTCTCTTTCTCTTCTCTCATCTCTTCTCTTCTCTTCTCATCTCTTCTCTCTCTCTTCTCATCTCTTCTCATCTCTTCTCATCTCTTCTCATCTTCTCATTCTCTTTCTCATCTCTTCTCTTCTCATCTCTTCTCTTCTCATCTCTTCTCTTCTCATCTCTTCTTCTTCTCATCTCTTCTCATCTCTTCTCATCTCTTCTCTTCTCATCTCTTCTCTTCTCATCTCTTCTCTTCTCATCTCTTCTCTTCATCTCTTCTCTTCTCATCTCTTCTCTTCTCATCTCTCTCTTCTCATCTCTTCTCTTCTCATCTCTTCTCATCTCTTCTCTTCTCATTCTCATCTCTTCTCTTCTCATCTCTTCTCTTCTCATCTCTTCTCATCTCTTCTCTTCTCATCTCTTCTCTTCTCATCTCTTCTCTTCTCATCTCTTCTCTTCTCTTCTCTTCTCTTCTCATCTCTTCTCTTCTCATCTCTTCTCTTCTCTTTCTCATCTCTTCTCTTTCTCACCTCATCTCATATATTGTCTTGTTTTCTCTTCACTTCTTCTCTTCTCTTTTACAGTAATAAAAACGCGTGCTCGGATGCTATTAGTTGGCGAGCAATGTCGAGGAGTGGCGAGCAATAGCGAGAATTTTGAGAGAATATTTGCTTTGTTTACATTTTGTGTGTATTTACAATTATGTTACAGTGTAAAATGGCTTCAGTTTCAGCAAAATACTCATTCAAAATAACTCCGGTTATAGCAAGCCGCTTTCATGTAATCACTGTATCTGTTCGACGGCCCGAGTGCAGTTAATATAGTTATATTTTTTAAATTTTAAAATGTAAAATTAAAATACTGGAAGCTGGAAATGTTATGGTACTTAACATGATCTGTTGTATCCGTAGCGGACACGACTGCGAACTAGCTCCGGACCAATGCGACCAATTGAAGCCTTGTCAAAACGGGGGCACCTGCATAGGTAACACCACAACTTACAGATGCGACTGCTTAATTGGATTCAGTGGTATTAATTGCGAACAACGTAAGTTCTACCTCATTACTTGCGTCAAAAAGTGTACCGATGTTTTTAATAGGAGCCAGCCTCAGAAACGATGCCCATTTCGACTCCAACGGCTACATTGAGTTTGATAAATCCTTGCTTGATCACGAAGACGAGGGCGAAGAAGAGGTGATCGCTTTAGAACTATCGACCAACGCCACCGATGGTTTGGTATTTTGGCACGGACAAACGCCAAACGAAGACGGGAGAGGACAAGATTATGTATCTTTGGCCCGTACGTGATTCCATCTAAAATCATCCAATGCTTGACTAATTGGGGGGGAATTCTGTTACAGTTGTCAATGGTTATTTAAGTTTCAACTTTGACCTTGGATCGGGATCCGCCCTCATTTACAACGATAAAGTTCGCGTTAACGACGGCGCCAGGCACAGCGTCATCTTAAAACGAACGGGCAAACGAGGATCAATCGAAATTGACAACCAATACTTGGTGGATGGGGAAGCCGAAGGAGATGCCGATAGGATGAACAGACGCGGCAACATCTACCTAGGTGGTGTTCCCGATGGCTCACTTATGACCGCCGGTTTGTACAGGAAAGGTTTCGATGGGTGCATCCACGGTTTCGAGCTACAAAACTCCAGAACTTTGGATTTAGGGCAGCAGGCGATTTTGGGCATCAATGTGAAGCCGTGTTCACGGTATGTTATCGTTTTATTAATTGGGTAAAATTCGAACGTTGACTTTTCACGCTGCTTGTGGGGATTAGATTAAGGTGGATACCGTCTTCGCTTATTTTTGCCGATTCCGATCAATTTGACGAATTTGTGGAACCACCTCCGGTGAATATAATCCATCCGAAACCATCCGGCGTTGCCAAATCGAAGCAATGCGATTTTTATCACTTAATCGGTCTATTTTTAATGAAACATTTTATATTTAGTATATGACACTTTTGATTTTCGATTAGATAGCAATTAGGTGAGGGACAATATTAATCAATTTGAACGATTTTTCACTGACATTACGTAAGTTATTCCGTCTGAAAAATAAGGTAATGTATATAAATAACGATTGTTAATTAATTATTGTTAATGCATGTATATATTAAAAAGTAAGATCAAAATATAGACTGATGATACTTTTTTTTTGTTTGCGTCCAAAAGGAAACATGTCTAGGTAAGATATTTTAATGAATTTCAATATACAGGATGAAAACTAAACTTAATAACGAACTTTAAACGAAATAAATTCAATAACACTAAACCAACATTCATCTAACAAAATTGGGCCAAAAATTCGAAAATTGTGGAAAAAACTCTCAATAAAAAACATTTTTAGAAGAAAGAAATTCCAAAAAGTAGAAAATTTTAATCAAATTCCGAAAAACGTCTAAATTTCCTAGAGAAAAGTCAAAATTGCAAGAAAAGTTTTCAAATTTTAACAGTTACGTAATCAAAATTTTAAATGTTTAAAAAGAAAATCTCGATCAGTGGCGGCTCGTAGCCACTAATGGGGGTGCTGCTTGGAGTTTTAAAATTTTTAAGATTTCGACTAGAAATTTCAAAACGTTACTTTTCGAAAATTTTGAATTTCTTTGAAAACTTTTGATAATGTCACGTTTCTTAAAAGATTGGATTTTTTTCCAAATTTCTACTGTATTGCAAAATTTAGATTTTTTCTTGTAATGTTGACCTTTATTTTAATTTCAAGTATTGACTTTTCTGAAAAACTGTGAATACTGTTTTAAAAATGTCCGTATTTTCGTAAATATTTAAACTTTTCGGCGTTCTGTCTTTTTTTTTGTAATTTTTTTGATAATTAATTATTACATTTTTTTTAATTTGAAAATTATTACTTTTTTTGAAAATGTAAA
Organism: Dastarcus helophoroides; assembly: GCA_028583605.1. Taxonomy (NCBI): domain Eukaryota; kingdom Metazoa; phylum Arthropoda; class Insecta; order Coleoptera; family Bothrideridae; genus Dastarcus; species Dastarcus helophoroides. The sequence continues at coordinate 1,477,944 of CM053336.1, read as the reverse complement.
TTTTGTCAAAACTGGACTTTCGACTTTTTAAAGTTCCAACATTTTTCTAAATTTCATCCTTGGTTATAATTTTATTTTTTGGAACATTATAATTTTTTTATTGAAAATTTCGATTCGTAATAACTTCGACTGGTTTTTATTTAAATGCCAACTCTTTTTCAAAATTTCGACCTTTTTTTGGAAATTTTATTTTTTGATTTTTCTTGTTGAAAATTTCGCTGCTTCTTAATTTTGGAAATTCTATCAAAATTTCGATTTTTTTGAAAATTTTGAAATTTTATCAAATGTTTGACTTTTTCCAAAATTTTAGTTTTCTTGACCTAAAATTTCAGCTTCTTAAAAGAATGTTCCACTTTTATTCAAAATCTAAGCTACCAAAAATTTAAACTTTTTCCAATATTTCGAATTTTGAAAACCTCGAACTTCAATATTTCGAATTTTGAAAACTTCGAACTTCAATATTTCGAATTTGGAAAACCTCGAACTATCTGATAATTTTCACTTGTTTGTCCGGTTTCGAAAATTTTGGTTTATATTGAAAAGTTGAGTGCAAATTTCCCAACTATTCAAAATTTAAACTTTCGAATTATTTCGTAAATTCAATAAAAATTCTTAAATCTTTTGCAAATTTTCACATTTTTTTAATTTCGACTATAAAATTTCGACCTTCTCTTTATGAAAATTTCTTCTTTTGCAAAATTTCGACTTCTTTTGGAAATTTGAAAGATTTTGAAAGTTTTTGCCTCGTCAACAAATGTCGACTTTCTTTATTGAAAATTTCAACCTTTTCTTAAATCTGCACTTGAATTTTTTGACTTTTTATTTTAACTCTCACTTTGTTTTGAAAATTCGAGCATTTTTCAAATGTTCGAATTTTTCAAAATTTTGGTCATTTTCCAAAATTTAAAATTTTTCAAAAACTAAAAAATTTTGAATATGTTTTCAATTTCAACTATTTTCAAATTTTTTTGAAACCCATTAAAAAGGAATTTTTAGTTTTTTTTTATTTTTTTAATTCCTGCCCCGAAAAAAAATTACCCCTTTTCAATAAATTTTAACAAAATTAAGTTTTTTAAAAATGGGTTTTGTTTAAATTAAAAAAAAATTTGATTTTTAAGGGGGTAAATCGTGAAAGAAACCTAAAATTTCTATAAAAAGAAATCAGAGAATATTTAAAATTTCTAAAAATTGTGAAATGAAAAGTGTGGAGAAAATTTTGAGAAAAAAACTTTTAAGTTTTTCTTTTCTTTTTCTTTTCAATTCTTCTGACTTCCTAAAACTTCCTAAAATTCCAATATATTATTTCTTTCCTAAAATTTCCGTTAAAATCTGGCTATTTCAAAATTAACCTTCGAATTTTTAAATTTTGAATCAAAATTTCAGGCAAAAAATACAATATTATATTCCACTTTAAAGCTGAAATCTTGCAATTGGTAAAATTGGATCTTTAAATGATGATATCTTAGAAAATGTCTAATTTTAACTTCCAGCGATTTTGTTTATGCTAAAATAGCAAATTTTATTCTGAAAACTTTCATTTTTTTCCTAAGATTTCGACTTTGGCCTCGAAAGTGCGATATTTTTTTCAGAAAAAAACTTTTAAGCGAAATTGGGGGTGCTGCAGTTCCACAGTGCCTATACGCCAGCCGCCACTGGTCTCGATTCAAAAGAAAATATGAATTCGTACAAAAAAAACATTCATATTACGTAATTAAAAAAAAATTATATTCCACTTTAAAGCTGGAATCTTGCAATTGGTAAAATTGGATCTTTAAATGATGACATCTTAGAAAATGTCTAATTTTAACTTCCAGCGATTTTGTTTATGCTAAAATAGCAAATTTTATTCTGAAAACTTTCATTTTTTTTCCTAAGATTTCGACTTTGGCCTCGAAAGTGCGATATTTTTTTCAGAAAAAAACTTTTAAGCGAAATTGGGGGTGCTGCAGTTCCACAGTGCCTATACGCCAGCCGCCACTGGTCTCGATTCAAAAAAAAAATATGAATTCGTACAAAAAAACATTCATATTACGTAATTAAAAAAAAATTATATTCCACTTTCAAAGCTGGAATCTTGCAATTGGTAAAATTGGATCTTTAAATGATGTACATCTTAGAAAATGTCTAATTTTAACTTCCAGCGATTTTGTTTATGCTAAAATAGCAAATTTTATTCTGAAAACTTTCATTTTTTTCCTAAGATTTCGACTTTGGCCTCGAAAGTGCGATATTTTTTTCAGAAAAAAACTTTTAAGCGAAATTGGGGGTGCTGCAGTTCCACAGTGCCTATACGCCAGCCGCCACTGGTCTCGATTCAAAAGAAAATATGAATTCGTACAAAAAAACATTCATATTACGTAATTTAAAAAAAATTATATTCCACTTTAAAGCTGGAATCTTGCAATTGGTAAAATTGGATCTTTAAATGATGACATCTTAGAAAATGTCTAATTTTAACTTCCAGCGATTTTGTTTATGCTAAAATAGCAAATTTTATTCTGAAAACTTTCATTTTTTTCCTAAGATTTCGACTTTGGCCTCGAAAGTGCGATATTTTTTTCAGAAAAAAACTGTTAAGCGAAATTGGGGGTGCTGCAGTTCCACAGTGCCTATACGCCAGCCGCCACTGGTCTCGATTCAAAAGAAAATATGAATTCGTACAAAAAAACATTCATATTACGTAATTAAAAAAAAATTATATTCCACTTCAAAGCTGGAATCTTGCAATTGGTAAAATTGGATCTTTAAATGATGACATCTTAGAAAATGTCTAATTTTAACTTCCAGCGATTTTGTTTATGCTAAAATAGCAAATTTTATTCTGAAAACTTTCATTTTTTTCCTAAGATTTCGACTTTGGCCTCGAAAGTGCGATATTTTTTTCAGAAAAAAACTTTTAAGCGAAATTGGGGGTGCTGCAGTTCCACAGTGCCTATACGCCAGCCGCCACTGGTCTCGATTCAAAAGAAAATATGAATTCGTACAAAAAAACATTCATATTACGTAATTAAAAAAAAATTATATTCCACTTTAAAGCTGGAATCTTGCAATTGGTAAAATTGGATCTTTAAATGATGACATCTTAGAAAATGTCTAATTTTAACTTCCAGCGATTTTGTTTATGCTAAAATAGCAAATTTTATTCTGAAAACTTTCATTTTTTTCCTAAGATTTCGACTTTGGCCTCGAAAGTGCGATATTTTTTTCAGAAAAAAACTTTTAAGCGAAATTGGGGGTGCTGCAGTTCCACAGTGCCTATACGCCAGCCGCCACTGGTCTCGATTCAAAAGAAAATATGAATTCGTACAAAAAAACATTCATATTACGTAATTAAAAAAAAATTATATTCCACTTCAAAGCTGGAATCTTGCAATTGGTAAAATTGGATCTTTAAATGATGACATCTTAGAAAATGTCTAATTTTAACTTCCAGCGATTTTGTTTATGCTAAAATAGCAAGGTTTATTTTGAAAACATTCATTTTTTTTAAGATTTCGACTTTGGCCTCGAAAGTGCGATATTTTTTTCAGAAAAAAACTTTTAAGCGAAATTGTGGGTGCTACAGTTCCACAGTGCCTATTCGCCAGCCGCCACTGGTCTCGATTCAAAAGAAAATATGAATTCTTACAAAAAAACATTCATATTACGTAATTTAAAAAAAAATATATTCCACTTTAAAGCTGGAATCTTGCAATTGGTAAAATTGGATCTTTAAATGATGACATCTTAGAAAATGTCTAATTTTAACTTCCAGCGATTTTGTTTATGCTAAAATATCAAATTTTATTCTGAAAACTTTCATTTTTTTCCTAAGATTTCGACTTTGGCCTCGAAAGTGCGATATTTTTTTCAGAAAAAAACTTCTAAGCGAAATTGGAGGAGCTGCAGTTCCACAGCGCCTATACGCCAGCCGCCACTGGTCTCGATTCAAAAGAAAATATGAATTCGTACAAAAAAACATTCATATTACGTAATTTAAAAAAAATTATATTCCACTTCAAAACTGGAATCTTGCAATTGGTAAAATTGGATCTTTAAATGATGACATCTTAGAAAATGTCTAATTTTAACTTCCAGCGATTTTGTTTATGCTAAAATAGCAAATTTTATTCTGAAAACTTTCATTTTTTTCCTAAGATTTCGACTTTGGCCTCGAAAGTGCGGTATTTTTTTCAGAAAAAAACTTTTAAGCGAAATTGGGGGAGCTGCAGTTCCACAGTGTCTATACGCCAGCCGCCACTGGTCTCGATTCAAAAGAAAATATGAATCGATAGACAAACTTAGTACGAAATAAGGACTTTTGGAAAAAAAGATGAGGAAGTGTTTCGAAAACAGAGAAATTTTCGAAAAGGGGAGACGTTTTTTTTGGAAAAAAAGAGAGAAATTTTTGGAAAAAAGGATTTTTTTTGAAAAGAGAGAAGTTTTCGAAAAAGAGAGAAGTTTTCGGAAAAAAGAGAAGTTTTCGAAAAGAGAAAAGTTTTCCCAAAAGATAAAGGGTTTTTCCCCAAAAAAGAAGTTTTCCGGAAAAGAGAATCCCTTTTTTTAAAAGACGACTCAAAGGCGAGAACAGATTTAAAAACGTTTTAAAAATAAAAAAAGGGGGCGAAAAAAAATTTTAGTTAAAAAAGTTGACGTTTTTCAAATTTTTACTTTTTTAAACCGTTTCAAGCTCGCATATTTTCCCTAAAATGTTGACGTTCCACATCAGTGGCTCTATCGAAAACAATCATGTTTTCCCATAAAAACCCAAAAATCGATAAACCAAACCGATAAAAGCCAAAATCGATAAGCCAAACTCGATTGGGGCCAAACTCGATGGCCCAAACTCGTAAGCAAACTGGAAAAAAAGTCCCAAAATGGATAGAGCCAACTCGATAGAGCCAAAAATCGATAGAGCCAAACCCCGATAGAGTCAAAAATGATAAAGTCAAACTGGATAGAGCCAAACTCCCATAGGGGCCCACTGGATAAAATCAAACTGGTAGAGCCAAACTCGATAGAGCCAACTCGAAAAGGCCAAACTTTGAAGAGCCAAACTCGATAGGGGGCCAAACTCCCATAGAGCCAAACTGGATAAAGTCAAAATGGATAGAGCCAAACTCGATAGAGCCAAACTCGATAGCGCCAAACTCGATAGAGCAAACTGGATAAGTCAAACTGGATAGAGCCAAACTCGATAGAGCCAAACTCGATAGAGCCAAACTCGATAGAGCCAAACTCGATAGAGCCAAACTCGATAGAGCACTCGATAGAGTCAAACTGGATAGAACCAAACTCGATAGAGCCAAACTCGATAGAGCCAAACTCGATAGAGCCAAACTCGATAGAGCACTCGATAGAGCCGAACTGAATAGAGTCAAACTGGATAGAGCCAAACTCGATAGAGCCAAACTCGATAGAGCCAAACTCGATAGAGCCAAACTCGATAGAGCACTCGATAGAGCCGAACTGAATAGAGTCAAACTGGATAGAGCCAAACTCGATAGAGCGAAACTCGATAGAGCCAAACTGGATAGAGCCAAACTCGATAGAGCCAAACTCGATAGAGCCAAACTCGATAGAGCCAAACTCGATAGAGCACTCGATAGAGCCGAACTGAATAGAGTCAAACTGGATAGAGCCAAACTCGATAGAGCCAAACTCGATAGAGCCAAACTCGATAGAGCCAAACTCGATAGAGCAACTCGATAGAGCCAAACTGGATAGAGCCAAACTCGATAGAGCCAACTCGATAGAGCCGAAACTGAATAGAGTCAAACTGGATAGAGCCAAACTCGATAGAGCCAAACTCGATAGAGCCAAACTCGATAGAGCCAAACTCGATAGAGCACTCGATAGAGCCGAACTGAATAGAGTCAAACTGGATAGAGCCAAACTCGATAGAGCCAAACTCGATAGAGCCAAACTCGATAGAGCCAAACTCGATAGAGCCGAACTGAATAGAGTCAAACTGGATAGAGCCAAACTCGATAGAGCAACTCGATAGAGCCGAACTGATAGAGTCAAACTGGATAGAGCCAAACTCGATAGAGCCAAACTCGATAGAGCCAAACTCGATAGAGCAACTCGATAGAGCCAACTGATAGAGCCGAACTGATAGAGTCCAAACTCGGATAGAGCCAAACTCGATAGAGCCAAACTCGATAGAGCCAAACTCGATAGAGCAACTCGATAGAGCCGAACTGAATAGAGTCCAAACTGGATAGAGCCAAACCTCGATAGAGCAACTGATAGAGCCAAACTCGATAGAGCCAAACTGGATAGAGCCAAACTCGATAGAGCGAAACTCGATAGAGCCAAACTGGATAGAGCCAAACTCGATAGAGCCAAACTCGATAGAGCCAAACTCGATAGAGCCAAACTCGATAGAGCACTCGATAGAGCCGAACTGAATAGAGTCACTCGATAGAGCCAAACTCGATGGAGCACTCGATAGAGCCGAACTGAATAGAGTCAAACTGGATAGAGCCAAACTCGATAGAGCCAAACTCGATAGAGCCAAACTCGATAAAGCCAAACTCTCCCTTGTTCCAATAAAAATACAAACTAATTCAATATGCATTGTTTCAGGTACGATGGAGGGCCGGATAGCATTTGGGATGAGAACGCGCTCGTAAACTGATTTAATAAATCTATTTTATTTTTAATTAATCCGTAGGCGGTCCATTTCGTTTTATTATTAAAATACAATTTTTCGTCCAAACAGGTGTTCACTCTTGTGTTCATTTTTTATACTTAATACGTCGATGTTGAGTTGCTCAGATTTTATTTTTGTACATTTGAAACTCAACGTTGCTTTACGCCTTAAAGCTTTAAAAAAACAGTTGCTTTCTCGTTATAAAACTGCCATTTTTTCTGGTCCCAATCTATTTTTTTTTGTATGTAACTTAAGCAATTGTATATTAAGGATTGTGCCATTTTAGACATAGAGTAGTCTTACGAGAGATGGAGATAAATTATCTTATTAGAGCACTTGTGTTGGATTTATTCGTTAATGTAATCGTATACAGTTGGATTTATTCGTTAATGTAATCGTATACAGTTTTCCATCTCTGTAATTATGTATACTGTATACTGCAGGGAATAAAGTTTTATGGTCCAAATTTAATTTCTTGGATATGGTGCTATTAGCGATCTAATATTTTAAGAGCTTAGTATAACTTCTTATTGCTTTTTTTTTATCTCGATTTAAGATGCGTTTAATATTATTGTTTTTGTTTTGAATTATTTGTTATGAATGAAAAATGTGATTATATGAAACGAAACATAAACGTATCAGAAACGGTGATTAACGATAAAGAATATATATAACTAGTATTAAGCTAAGAATTTAATAAGTGCTTTAAAAATTTGTTTCTATTTCGAAAAATCCCATATAGATATTTTTACAAAATCTTCACTTTTCAATTTATTGTTTCGATGTAAAATTCTTCATCTGTAAGATAAATAATACTGCAAATGCAACAATAATAGCTTAAGAAACGTGTAAATTTGTAAAAATATCTGATTGTTAGGAAGCAGTTACTAAATTTAGTTGTTAGAGAAAACAGTTTGTATAAAAGCCTAAATTTTAAGTAATAAATGAATGTAAAAAAAAAAACTGGTGTGGCATTTATTTGTTGAGTATTCGTATTTGCTGTGTAACCTAATGTAAATAATAAATGCCTTCAGACAATGCAACCTTTGTAATTAACTCTTTTAAGTTAAAAATGCATTTTCAATAACTCAAGACAATAATTATTTAATAAATGTATGTAAAACTTTCAAGTCTTTGTTTTATTTCAACTGATGACAATTTCTAGTCCATTACCAGGATTTTTATTGCCCCAAGAACTGCTCTGATAACTAATTTTATTATAAAGAAGTTTCTTGGAAAATATGTTTCATAATTAGAAAATTTTTGGAGCGAAATCAACCAAGTAGATCCTAAAAACTAACGGTGAGGTTATGGGAAACCCCTGAATAGTGACTTCTTTGTGAATTTGTCAGAAATCTTTGTCACGAATTGAAAGAACATTATTAAAGCTCAACTATGATAACATTATTATTAGTCCTCTCAAAATTTTATTTATCCAGTTCGATTTTATGATTTTTTTTTCTTGGTGGAACGGACTGGTCCTTATTTATCTTCAAAAATAGAAATACATAATTTGAATGTAGTATCTCTCTGAAGATGATAGCTTGGATGTCGAAACGCGTTAGGGCAACCTTTGTTGTGTTTTTTAATCTGTCTTGGTTTCAGGGGATAAGTTTTGTATATCAATTCTTGAAGAAAGTAGAGTTTTGAGATTAAAATCGAATTTTACGAAAAATACGTATTTTAAGAGAAGCGAACAAAATTTCGAGAAAAAGATGAATTTGGAGGAAAAAGACGAAATTTCTAGAAACTGTAGAAATTCAGTCAAACTTTTGGAAATTCAGATTTTAAGGGATCTAAATTTTTATTAAAAAAAAACCTAAAATAACGTAATTTTGAGAAAAAGGCGAAATTTCTAAAAACTTCAGAAATTCAATCAAAATTTCTAGCAATTCAGTCTCTAAAAGATCTAAATATTTAGAACTTTTGAAAATTCAGATTCCAAAGGATCTAAATTTTTATTTAAAAAAAAACTAAAAACGGAATTTCGAGAAAAAGGCGAAATTTCTAAAAACTTCAGGAATTCAATCAAAATTACTAGCACAACAAAGGAAATTAAGAAAAGCAGCCGAACTTTGAAAGAAAAAACTATTATTGAAATAAGACTTCAAAAAAAAAAAGAGTCGAATTCAATCTAATTTTAAGAAAAAGCATCGAAATCTTCAGAGAATTTTAATAGCGAATGTTGATAGAAAAAAAAAAAACGAAAAATTTGAAGAAATCAGTCAAAATTTCTGAAAAGTCAGATTCCAAAGCGTCAAAATTTTCAAAAAAAAAACCCGATGAAGGGAAAAATAGTGGACTTTCCCAAAAAAAATACGAAATTTCGAGAAGACTCTAAATTTCGTTTTTGTTTTTGAAAATTCCGAAAAAAAAATCGAAATTTGCAAAAATAAAAACATAAGTTTGATGGAACGGACTGGTCCTTGGTTATCTTCAAAAATTGAAACACAGAACTTGTCCCCTGAAACCAAGAAAAATTAAAAAACACAACAAAGGTTGCTCTAACGCGTTTCGACAGCCAAGCTGTTGTCTTCAGAGAGAAACTTTTCTCTTTTTAATTTTTCTTGGTTTCAGGGGACAAGTTCTGTGTTTCAAAATAAAAACACATTTACCAAAATTCGAAATTCGCAAAAATAAAAACAAATTTACCAAAATTCTAAATTTCGACAGTTTTCTCGAAATCCGTTCTCAAAATTTGAGTTTTATTTCAAAATCCATATTTTCCTGGAAATCCGAAACTTCTTTTTCTTAAAATTCTGATTTTTTTCAAAATCCGTTTTTTTGTGGAACGGACTAGTTCTTGGTTATCTTCAAAAATTAACATCATTTGGAAATTTTGACTTATCTTCGAGAAATTTCAACTGTTTCTAGAAAAATCGAGGGTGTTTTTCAAAAATCATTTTTCCAAAATTCTTTTTTTTTTAATTTTTGAAAACTTTTTTATTTGACTTTTCGAAAATTTAATCTTTTTCAAAATTTGTCTTATTCTAGAAATTTGGACTTCAAAATGCGATGTTACTCGAAATTTTTGGTTACAGTGGAATATTTTCTCAAGATTTCGAGTATTTTTCTAAATTTTTCTCTTTTTAAAAATTCGATTTACATTTTGATAAAATTATTCTAAGAATATTTGCTAGAAACTTCCAGATAAAGATTTCTTTTCAATTTCAAGATTATGACAAAATTGACATAAAATCGAAGGTTTTAGAGAACATTTTCTCAATATGTCAAGCATATTTTTCAAAATTCTTCACCTTTTAAAAATTTGATTCACATTTTAATAATAATATTCTGAGAATATTTACCGGAAACTTCCAAATAAAGATTTCTTTTGAATTTCAAGATTATGACAGAATTGAAATGAAATAAAAGTTTTGAGAGAACATTTTCCCAAAATTTCGAGTTTATTTTTCAAAATTCTTCACCTTTTAAAAATTTGATTCACATTTTAATTAAAATAATCTAAGAATATTTTCCGGAAACATCGACATAAAAATTTCTTTTGAATTTCAAGATTATGACAAAATTGAAATAAAATCGAAGGTTTCAGAGAACATTTTCTCAAAATTTCGAGTATATTTTTCAAAATTCTTCACCTTTTAAAAATTTGATTCACATTTTAATAATAATATTCTAAGAATATTTACCGGAAACTTCCAAAGAAAGATTTCTTTTAAATTTCAAGATTATGACAAAATTGAAATAAAATCGAAGGTTTCAGAGAACATTTTCTCAACATTTTGGGTATATTTTTCAAAATTCTTCACCTTTTAAAAATTTGCTTCACAGTTTAATAAAAATAATCTAAGAATATTAGCCGGAAACTTCCAGATAAAGATTTCTTTTGAATTTCAAGATTATGACAGAATTGAAATAAAATAAAAGTTTTGAGAGAACATTTTCTCAAAATTTCGAGTATATTTTTTTAAATTCTTCACCTTTTAAAAATTTGATTCACATTTTAATTAAAATATTCTAAAAATATTTGCCAGAAACTTCCAAATAAAGATTTCTTTTAAATTTCAAGATTATGACAAAATTGAAATAAAATCGAAGGTTTCAGAGAACATTTTCTCAAACTTAGGAGTATTATTTTCAAAATTCTTCACCTTTTAAAAATTTGTTTCACATTTTAATGAAAATATTCTAAGAATATTTACCAGAAGCTTCCGGCTAAAGATTTCTTTTAAATTTCAAGATTATGACAGAATTGAAATAAAATAAAAATGTTGAGAGAACATTTTCTCAAAATTTCGAGTATATTTTTCAAATTTCTTCACCTTTTAAAAATTTGATTCACATTTTAATTAAAATAATCTAAGAATATTAGCCGGAAACGTCCAGATAAAGATTTGTTTTGAATTTCAAGAATATGACAAAATTGAAATAAAATCGAAGGTTTCAGAGAACATTTTCTCAAAATTTCGAGTATATTTTTCAAAATTCTTCACCTTTTAAAAATTTGATTCACATTTTAATAATAATATTCTAAGAATATTTACCGGAAACTTCCAAATAAAGATTTCTTTTAAATTTCAAGATTATGGCAAAATTGAAATAAAATCGAAGGTTTTAGAGAACATTTTCTCAAAATTTGGAGCATATTTTTCAAAATTCTTCACCTTTTAAAAATTTGCTTCACAGTTTAATAAAAATAATTTAGGAATATTAGCCGGAAACTTTCAGATAAAGATTTGTTTTGAATTTCAAGAATATGACAAAATTGAAATAAAATCGAAGGTTTCAGAGAACATTTTCTCAAAATTTCGAGTATATTTTTCAAAATTCTTCACCTTTTAAAAATTTGATTCACATTTTAATTAAAATAGTCTAAGAATATTTGCCCAGAAACTTCAAGATAAACATTTCTTTTGAATTTCAAGATTATGACAAAAATGATTAAAATCGAAGGTTTCAGAGAACATTTTCTGAAAATTTCGAGTATATTTTTTAAAATTCTTCACCTTTTAAAAATTTGATTCACATTTTAATTAAAATAATCTAAGATTATTAGCCGGAAACTTCCAGATAAAGATTTCTTTTGAATTTTCTTGAATTTCAAGATTATGACTGAATTGAAATAAAATAAAAGTTTTGAGAGAACATTTTCTCAAAATGTCGAGTATATTTTTCAAAATTCTTCACCTTTTAAAAATTTGATTCACATTTTAATTAAAATAATCTGAGAATATTAGCCAGAAACTTCGAGATAAAGATTTTTTTTGAATTTCAAGATTATGACAGAATTGAAATAAAATAAAAGTTTTGAGAGAACATTTTCTTAAAATTTCGAGTATATTTTTCAAAATTCTTCATCTTTTAAAAATTTGTTTCACATTTTAATGAAAACAATCTAAGAATATTTGCCGGAAACTTCGAGATAAAAATTTCTTTTGAATTTCAAAATTATGACAAAAATGAATAAAATCGAAGGTTTCAGAGAACATTTTCGTAAAAATTTTGAGTATATTTTTTAAAATTCTTCACTTTTTAAAAATTTGATTCACATTTTAATTAAAATAATCTAAGAATATTTGCTGGAAACTTCCAGATAAAGATTTCTTTTAAATTTCAAGATTATGACAAAATTGGAATAAAATCGAAGGTTTCAGAGAACATTTTCTCAAAATTTCGAGTATATTTTTCAAAATTCCCCACCTTTCAAAAATTTGATTCATATTTTAATAATAATAGTCTAAGAATATTTACCAGAAACTTCCAGCTAAAGATTTCTTTTAAATTTCAAGATTATGACAGAATTGAAATAAAATAAAAATGTTGGGAGAACATTTTCTCAAAAGTTCGAGTATATTTTTCAAATTTCTTCACCTTTTAAAAATTTGATTCACATTTTAATTAAAATAATCTAAGAATATTAGCCGGAAACGTCCAGATAAAGATTTGTTTTGAATTTCAAGAATATGACAAAATTGAAATAAAATCGAAGGTTTCAGAGAACATTTTCTCAAAATTTCGAGTATATTTTTCAAAATTCTTCACCTTTTAAAAATTTGATTCACATTTTAATTAAAATATTCCAAGAATATTTGCCGGAAACTTCGAGATAAAAATGTCTCTTGAATTTCAAGATTATGACAGAAAGATTATGACAAAATTGAAATAAAGTGAAAGTTTTGAGAGAAATTTTTTTGAGGATTGAATTTTGTTCTCTAAATTTAAAATTGAAACTTTCTTTAGTTTTTTTTTTAAGGAACGGACTAGTCCTTGGTTATCTTCACAAATTGAAATACAAAACTTGTCCCCTGAAACCAAGAGAGATTAAAAAACACAACAAAGGTTGCTTTAACGGCGTTTCAGCTGCCAAACTGTCAGTATCTGTCTGAAGATGATAGCTTGGCTGTCGAAACGTGTTAAAGCAACCTTTGTTTTGTTTTTAAATCTTTCTTGGTTTCAGGGGACAAGTTTTGTATTTAAACTTTCTTTGGAAATTCGATTTTTGGAAATTACAATTTTTATTCAAAATTTCGACATTTTTCGAAGTTTTCGGAAAGGTCCAGGTTTTAGTCAGGAAGTCTATAATTGTAGACTTTTTGGTTTTAGTTTAGATTCGATTTTCTGACTGTTTTGCCAAAAGTTCGGCTCTATTTCAAAATTTCACATTTAATTTGGAAATTCGATACTCAGTTCGAGTATTTGAATGAAAATATACACATACTTAGTCGGAAGTTTTTCCAGTTTTCTTTTTTCTCCATCAGCTATTCAAAATGATCTTGTGACACAAGGTCAAAGACTAGACAAGATTCTTGTCTATTTTGAGTTATATGCAAGTAGAATACAACCTAGACTGCAAATTTATGGAGCCCCCCAGGCGTATGTAGTGAATCATAGGTAGCTGAACTACCAACAGTTGAAACACTGCCACCTAGCGAAGCGGTTGCTCTCTAGGAAAGTTTCCAGAAGGCAAGGATTCTAATACACAGACCAATAGGTTTGAACATTTATTAGATTCGAAATTTCGAAACCAAAGATCAGACTAGACAAGATGCTTGTCTATTTTGAGTTATATGCAAGTAGAATACAACCTAGACTACAAATTTATGGAGCCCCCCAGGCGTATGTAGTGAATCATAGGTAGCCGAACTACCAACAGTTGAAACACTGCCACCTAGCGAAGCGGTTGCTCTCTAGGAAAGTTTCCAGAAGGCAAGGATTCTAATGCACAGACCAATAGGTTTGAACATTTATTAGATTCGAAATTTCGAAACCAAAGATCGGACTAGACAAGATGCTTGTCTATTTTGAGTTATATGCAAATAGAACACAACCTAGAGTGCAAATTCATATAGCCCTCCAGCATCGTGGGTAGCTGAACACCAACAGTTGAAACACTGCCACCTAGCGAAGCGGTTGCTCTCTAAGAAAGTTCCCAGAAGACAAGGATTCTAATGCACAGACCGATAGGTTTGAACATTTATTAGGTTCGAAGTTTCGAAACCAAAAATCGGTTTCGATCTTGTTAGATCTCGTCAGTTTGACTAAACTGACGAGATTTAACGAAATCGAAACCGATCATTGGTTTCCAAACTTCGAAACTAATAAATGTTTAAACCTAGTGGTCTCTGTGCATCAGTATTTTGATTTACTTATTATTAAGTGTATCAAAATTATTCATCTTCAAAATTTCTGTTTATTTCCAATAACCAGTTAATTAGTCAAGTGTGGAACGAAAAAAATTAAAGGTCAATGTCACGTATCTTCCACCTCCACATTTCCGTACTTTGCAGAAATACCGGAGTTGCATGGCTTCGACAAATCGACCAGATAATCGTAAAGACCTCAGGGGCAACAAAAGATTGCAACGGCACAGCTGTTGCCCGCGGTCCGTGGTACCTTGTGCGCCTGGAACCCATCGAGACCTCCACAATCAGACCTCTCGGTTCTCTCGGTAGCGGGTACTTACCAACCAGCCACATTTCTAAACATCCAGCTCAGTCTGTACCCGTACACACTGCAAGTTAAGTCGACCGGATTCCTCATGTTGTTGCCTTTATGTTTGCGGGCGAAGTTTTGCTGAATTTCTTGGGAGTTTAATTGCGCGAGAGATTAAAAAGTTCGCTAAAACGTGCTAATTGAATTTGTTAAAGTAGTTTATAGCGGTGATGTAATTTCGTTTTTGTACTTTGCTTAATAATTGTTTAGTTTTGTGAAGGTCGTGTTAGATGCAAAGTGTATCTTTGTTTTACGACGCGGTGCAACTTACATACAGGATATTTGCCTAATTTATTGGATTACTTACAACAATGGTAAGAATGCGAATTTTTTATTGATAAATTTTTTCAATTAGATTATAAACGGCCACTGAAACTTAATTGCGTATTTCGTAATTAGTGCAAGTTAATAAAGCGAATACATAAAAAATTCAGCTAAAACAGCAGGACAATTTGACGCGATTATTTCCAGGATAAAGTAATTCTAATGAAAATGGTACATTCCAACCCAGCATCCCGCGTCCCTGTAGTTTCCACAATTACAATATCGGGCATTTTTGAATTTCAAAGGGCCACAAAAGTTCGACGATTTTTTCCAAGCTTTCAATTTTTTACAATTTCTTTGTTCGAAATTTTACAATTTTTTCCAATATTTACATTTGTCTAAAATATTCAAGTTTTTAATTTTGCTGGGTTTCAATCCATTGTTGAAATTCGACGTTTTTTTTTTCATTTTATCTTTTTTGAGAACTTTTATCAAATTCATTGTTTTCGAAATCTTTTTTTCTTCAAAATCGTTTTTTTCCCACAGTTCTGGATTCTGGATTCGTTGTGGGTTGCCTAAAATTTAGGCCAGCACTTAGGCCAACCTTTCCGGGCCCATTGTGTTTCCCACAGTTCGGTTGTTTTGAAAATTTTAACTTTCATTTCGAACTGGATTCATCTATTTTCAGATATTGAAACACAGAACTTGTCCCCTGAAACCAAGAAAAATTAAAAAACACAACAAAGGTTGCTCTAACGCGTTTCGACAGCCAAGCTGTCATCTTCAGAGAGAAACTGAGAGTTTCTGTGTTTCAATTTTTGAAGATAACCAAGGACCAGTCCGTTCCATCAAACTATTTTCAGATGTCAAAATTTGATTATTTTTAATTTGACTCTCTTTGGGAATTAGGACCTTCTTTTAAAATTCAATATTTTTCTCGAAACTGGAAGTTTTATCGACATTTCTTTCGAATTTTTTTACGAATTTTCTCAAAATTCGATTTATCTGAAAATTTGGAGTTTTTTTAATTCGTTTTGTTCTCGAAATTTCAATTTATTCTCAAAATTTAACCGTCTTTGGAAAATTAAAAAAAATTTTCTTTTCTTCTCTGAAAAACTCCGAGTTCTGAAAAAGTTGGACAGTTTTTTAAGCTTTTAATTTTTTACAATTTCGTTTTACCAAATTTTACAATTTTTCACAAAATTTAAATTTGTCAGGTTTTCAAATTTGTTCTGCGAATTTCAATCTATTGTCAAAATTCGAAGTTTTTTTTCTAAAATGTTCGTTTTTTTGAGAACTTTTGACAAATTCATTTTTTTCGTGATCTTTTTTTTCAAAATTAAGCTTTGTCTGGAAATTTCAAATTTTATTTCGAACGAAATTCATCTATTTTCAAATTTCTTGATTCTATTTCTTAAAATTTGACTTTCTTTGGGAAATTTGACTTTCTTTGGGAAATTTTAACCTTTTTTAGAATTCAATACTTTTCTCGAAACTGGAAGTTTTATCGACATTCTCTTTTGCTTCGAAATTATTTCACCAATTTTCTTAAAATTCGAATTTATCGGAAAATTTGCATTTTTTTTAAATCGTTTTATTCTCGAAATGTTATCTTCTTAAAATTTAAATTTCTCTGGAAAATTGCCAAGTTTTTGTCGAAATTTCCAACTTTTCGTACAACTGTGACTTTTTCCTTGACATTTTTCCTAAAATTTGACTTTCTCTGGGAAATTTTAACCTTTTTTTAGAATTCAATACTTTTCTCGAAACTGGAAGTTTTATCGACATTCTTTTTTCTTTCGAAATTATTTTACCAATTTTCGCAAATTTCGAATTTATCGGAAAATTTGGATTTTTTTAAATCGTTTTATTTTTGAAATGTTTTCTTCTTAAAATTTAAATTTCTCTGGAAAATTGCCAATTTGTTGTCGAAATTTCAAGCTTTTGTTACAATTGTGTCTTTTTCCTTCAAATTTTTCCTAAAATTTGACCTTTTAGCTTTTCATTTTTTACAATTTCTCTTTTCGAAATTTTACAATTTTTCACAAAATTTAAATTTGTCAAAACATTCCAAGTTTTTACATTTGTTCTGCGAATTTCAATCTATTGACAAAATTCGAAGTTTTCTTCTAAAATTTTGCTTTTTCGAGAACTTTTGACAAATTCATTTTTTTCGTAATCTCCTTTTTTTCAAAATTAAGCTTTTTCTGGAAATTTCAACTTTTATCTCGAACGAAATTCATCTATTTTCAAATTTCTTGATTTTTTCTTAAAATTTGACTTTCTCTGGGAAATGTTAACCTTTTTTAGAATTCAATACTTTTCACGAAACTGGAAGCTTTATCGACATTCTCTTTTCTTTCGAAATTATTCTATCAATTTTCTCAAAATTCGAATTTATCAGAAAATTTGGATTTTTTTCAAATCGTCTTATTCTCGAAATTTTATCTTCTTAAAATTTAAATTCCTCTGGAAAATTGCCAATTTGTTGTCGTAATTTCGAACTTTTCGTACAACTGTGACTTTTTCCTTGACATTTTTCCTAAAATTTGACTTTTTCTGAGAAATTTTAACCTTTTTTTAGAATTCAATACTTTTCTCGAAACTGGAAGTTTTATCGACATTCTCTTTTCTTTCGAAATTATTTCACCAATTTTCTCAAAATTCGAATTTATCAGAAAATTTGGATTTTTTTAAATCGTTTTATTCTCGAAGGTTTATCTTTTTAAAATTTAAATTTCTCTGGAAATTGTCAATTTGTTGTCGAAATTTCGAACTTTTCGTACAATTGTGACTTTTTCCTTGAAAGTTTTCCTAAAATTTGACTTTTTTCTTCTTCTTTGAAAAACTTCGACTTTTTTAAAGTACGACAATTTTTTTAAGCTTCCACGACAGCTTCGAAGCTTCGACAGCTTTTATAATTTTTCTTTTTGAAATTTTACAATTACAAAAATCCAAATTTCTCCAAAAATTTCTGGTTTTTTATTTGTTCTGGCTTTCATTCTGTTGTCGAAATTCGACGTCTTTTTTTTTCTAAAATTTTACCTTATTTTGAGAACTTGATAAATTCGTCATCTCTTCCTTTTCTCGATGATCTCGATGTCTTCTTGAATACTTTTTCTCTTAGAATTTTGATCGAAGAATCTAAATTAGTGAAAAAACTTGAAATTTGGAAACAACTTTTTTCAATAAAAGTGTTTCTTTGTAAATTTCGTGATTAAATTTGCAATTTCTTTTTTTTAACTAAACTGTCACCGTCAAACAAAATTTAGGTGGTTTTAATTTCACCATAAATTTAACAAATTCCACAAACAGTAGAATTTTCGACATCGAGGACGATATATCAGAAAAATTATTAAAAAATGCAATTTAAACCAGGATTTTTCTGAATGGAATTAGACACGTCAATATACTTTTGTTTGGTGGAACGGTCCTTGGTTATCTTCAAAAATGAAAAAAACAAGCAAAACGATAAGAAAAAAAAATCTTCATTTTGGGGAAACGTTTACAAGAGTAGTTAAGTAAAAAATTGAAATACAGAACTTGTCCCCTGCAACCAAGAAAGATTAAAAAACACAACAGAAGTTGCTCTTTTATCTCTCATATCCGTTATTGTCCTAGTAATCCAACCTTGTTGTTTGTAATTAATCTTGTTTTTTCAAAATTTCGATTTTTTTGTTCAAAACTCTATTTTTTAACTATCTGTGGGAAATTTCCCCTGTTTTCTTCAAACTTCATGTTTGCTTTAAATACCCTTTTCCGGAATTTTCGACTATTTTTTCGAAATTTGCTTTTTATTCTTAAATTTGCATTTTATTACAAAATTCGACTTTTTTTAAAATTGACTTCTTTTGGAAAACCACATTTTTTCTTAATATTCGACCCCCATAATTTCGACTATTTTTCTCGAAATTGCGCCTTGTTTTCGTTATTTTAAGTTTTTTTCTAAATATTCAGATATTTTAAAGACTAAATTACTAGAAATTTGGACTGAATTCCTGAAGTTTCTAGACATTACGCCTTTTTCTCGAAATTCCGTTATTTTAGGTTTTTTTTTAAGTAAAAATTTAGATCCTTTAGAATATGAATTTCCAAAAGTTCTAAATATTTAAATCTTTTAAAGACTGAATTGCTAAAAATTTTTATTGAATTCCTGAAGTTTTTAGAAATTTCGCCTTTCTCTTGAAATTACGTTATTTTAGGGTTTTTTAATAAAAATTTAGATCCTTTGGAATCTGAATTTCCAAAAGTTCTAAATATTTAGATCTTTTAGAGACTGAATTGCTAGACATTTGGATTGAATCCTGAAGTTTTTAGAAATTTCGCCTTTCTCTTGAAATTACGTTATTTTAGGGTTTTTTAATAAAAATTTAGATCCTTTGGAATCTGAATTTCCAAAAGTTCTAAATATTTAGATCTTTTAGAGACTGAATTGCTAGACATTTGGATTGAATCCTGAAGTTTTTAGAAATTTCGCCTTTCTCTTGAAATTACGTTATTTTAGGGTTTTTTAATAAAAATTTAGATCCTTTGGAATCTGAATTTCCAAAAGTTCTAAATATTTAGATCTTTTAGAGACTGAATTGCTAGAAATTTTGATTGAATTCCTGAAGTTTTTAGAAATGTCGCCTTTTTCTCGAAATTCCGTTTTTAGTTTTTTTTAGTAAAAATTTAGATCCTTTAGAATCTGAATTTCTAAAAGTTCTAACTATTTAGATCTTTTAGAGACTGAATTACTAGAAATTTTGATTGAATTCCTGAAGTTTTTAGAAATTTCGCCTTTTTCTCGAAATTCCGTTTGTAGTTTTTTTTTTAGTAAAAATTTATATTCTTTAGAATCTGCATTTCCAAAAGTTCTAAATATTTAGATCTTTTACAGACTGAATTGCTAGAAATTTTGATTGAATTCCTGAAGTTTTTAGAAATTTCGCCTTTTTCTCGAAATTGCGTTATTTTGTATTTTTTTTCTAAAAATTTAGATCCTTTGGAATCTGAATTTCCAAAAGTTCTAAATATCTAGATCTTTTAGAGACTGAATTGCTAGAAATTTTGATTGAATTCCTGAAGTTTTTTAGAAATTTCGCCTTTTTCTCGAAATTGCGTTATTTTGTTTTTTTTTCTAAAAATTTAGATCCTTTAGAATCTGAATTTCTAAAAGTTCTAAATATTTAGATCTTTTAGAGACTGAATTGCTAGAAATATTTTGATTGAATTCCTGAAGTTTTTAGAAATTTCGCCTTTTTCTCGAAATTCTGTTTTTAGTTTTTTTTAGTAAAAATTTAGATTCTTTAGAATCTGAATTTCATATAAATATTAAAATCTTTTAGAGACTGAATTGCTAGAAATGTTGATTGAATTCCTGAAGTTTTTAGAAATGTTGCCTTTTTCTCGAAATTGCGTTATTTTGTTTGTTTTTTTCTAAAAATCTAGATACTTTGGAATCTGAAATTCCAAAAGTTTGACTGAATTTCTACAATTTCTAAAAATTTCATTTTTTTCCTCGAAATTCATCTTTTTCTCGAAATTTTGTTCGCTTCTCTTAAAATAGGTATTTTTCGTAAAATTCGAGTTTAATCTCAAAACTCTACTTTCTTCAAGAATTGACATACAAATCTTGTCCCATGAAACCAAGAAATATGAAAAAACACAACAGAGGTTGCTCTTAGAACCTCTGTTGTGTTTTTTAATCTTTCTTGGTTTCAGGGGACAACATTTGTATTTCAAATTAAAGATGCTGTTGTTCTGATAGACATAACACCTTTAATTTATTTTGGGAAACATTAGACTTGACATAGATTGCCTCTAAGGTACGCTCTAACGCGTTTCGATAGCCAAGCCTATCCTCCAATCCTCTTCGGAGATCAAATTTTCAGAGAGATATTTTCTTGTCGAAATTTTGAAAAAACGTAATGAAAATGTGGATAAAGGTCGAAATTTAAAACAAAAAGTCAATTCACCCTGAAATTTGTTAAAAAAACTTTCCAATCTCAACTTAAATTTTTGGAAAAATGTCGAAATTTTAAGATCGACAAACTTAGAACAGAGTACAATTCAGAATTTACTAAAACGAAATTGAGAGAAGAAAACAAATTACCAGAAAAACTTGTACGTTTGGGTAGGTACATGCTGGAAATTTATCAACATTGGAAGCAAATTTATCGTTTTATTTTACTCAGAATTTCGACTGTAATCCCCATCCCTTTAATAAAAAAATTCTAGATTCTAGTTTAAAAATTTTACTATTAGACCCAAAATTTTGACAAAACACTTCAAATTTTTAGAAACAGCAGAAAGAAAACGAAAATACAAATTTTAACAAGAAATTTTTAATTTAGATTTTAAAAAAGACAAATTTTAAGAAAAACTTTTAAGTTTGGGTAGACACATGCTAAAAATTTATCAAAATTGGAAGGAAATGTGTCATTTTATTTTACTCAGAATTTCGACTGTAATCCCCATCCCTTTAATAGAAAAATTCTAGATTCTGGTTTAAAAATTTTACTATTATACCCAAAATTTTGACAAAACACTTCAAATTTTTAGAAACAGCACAAAGAAAATGAAAATACCAATTTTAACAAGAAATTTTTAATTTAGGTTTTAAAAAAGACAAATTTTGAGAAAAACTTTCAAGTTTGGGTAGATACATGCTAGAAATTTATCAAAATTGGAAGCAAGTTTGTTATTTTACTTTACACAGAATTTCGACTTTAATCCCCATCCTTTTTGTAGAAAAATTCTAGATTCTAGTTTAAAAATTTTAATATTAGACCCAAAATTTTGACAAAACACTTCAAATTTTTAGAAACAGCACAGTGAAAACGAAAATACAAATTTTAACAAGAAATTTCTAATTTAGATTTTCAAAAATTTAACTTTTGAGAAAAACTTTTAAGTTTGGATAGCCACATGCTAAAAATTTATCAAAATTGGAAGGAAATTTGTCATTTTATTGTACCCAGAATTTCGACTGCAATCCCCATCCCTTTTATAGAAAAATCTAGATTCTAGTTTAAAAATTTTACTATTTGATCCAAAATTTTGACAAAACACTTCAAATTTTTAGAAACAGCACAAAGAAAACGAAAATACAAATTTTATCAAGAAATTTTTATTTTAGATTTTAAAAAAGACAAATTTTGAGAAAAACTTTTAAGTTTGGGTAGACACATGCTAGAAATTTATCAAAATTGGAAGCAAATTTTTTATTTTATTTTATCCAGAATTTCGACCTTAAACCCCATTTTTTTTAAAGTAAAATTCTACAACATTCGAGTTTAAATCTTTTAATATTAAACCGAAAATTTTGAGAAAAAACTTCAAAATTTTAGAAAAGCACAAAAGAAAATGGAAATAAAAGGTTGCTCGAACGCTATCTTCTTCAGAGAGACATTGAAGATGATAGCTTGGCTCTAGAAACGCGTTAGTGCAGCAACCTCTGTTGTGTTTTTTAATCTTTCTTGGTTTCAGGGGACAATATTTGTATTTCAGTATTATACGTTTATGATTTTCCTAAATTAAAATTAAAATATATTATGATGCAGATGTAATACATAAATAACCTAAATTCATTTATCGTTTAGCTGCCTCCCGATGAATGATACCCTATGACCTTTAAGAAAATACCAATAGCCGTAATTTTTTGTTGTTTATTCATATACACGTTAGAGTTTGTAGCATTTAGGAAGAAAGATAAATCTCCTAAATGGCTAAACCAATTTCGATAAAACTTTCGCCAGAAGACAAGAATGCATAATTTGAGCCATTTTCTTTAATCAAATTCAGTTGTGCTAATAATTTTATTTATCTATTAAATTTTATAAAAATTTGTAGCTAAACAATGAAGATAGTAAAAAACGTGGACTTAACGTTTGTTTAAAAAAAAGATATTCACAATTCTTTTGGTAATAATGATAGTTTGCAAGCTATCGAGATTTTAAGAGTTAAAAGAACAAGATAAAAAGTTGAAAAACCGATGAAAGTTGAAATTGAAATTGCTTTTTTGCATACTCCCTCATATTCCTCTTTTCATCTATTTTTCTTTCCTTGTTCCTGAAGAAGCCCCCTACGATGGTGGGCGAAACGTCGAACACTTTTAGTAGTTCTTTGACACGGTCCAATCCCGGAAGAGGTATATCCTGTATAGATGAAAGTTAAATGCGAAAGTCAAATAAATTACGAATTTACTTCCGAATCGCGGCGGCTTTGCTCGCTGTTAATACTTTTTCCTAACGCTTTTGGATTCGATTTTTTTCCTCAAATTAATTGTGGTGGAACGGACTGGTCCTTAATTATCTTCAAAATTTGAAATACAAAACGTGGTCCCTTGAAACCAAAAGAGATTTAAAAAAACACAACAACGGTTGCTCTAACGCGTTTCGACGGCCAAGCTATTAGTTATCTCTCTGAAGATGATAGCTTGGCCGTCGAAACGCGTTAGAGCAACCTTCGTTCTGTTTTTTCATCTTTCTTGGTTTCAAGGAACAAGTTTTGTATTTCAACTTTTTTTAGAAATTCGATTTTTGATAATTACAGTTTTTCTTCGAAATTTCGACATTTTTCGAAGTTTTCGAGAAGGTCCAGTTCGATTTGTTTGACTGTTTTGCCAAAAGTTCGGCTCTATTTCGAAATTTCACATTTAATTTGGAAATTCGATACTCAGTTCGAGTATTTGAATGAAAATATACACATACTTAGTCGGAAGTTTTTCCAGTTTTCTTTTTTCTCCATCAGCTATTCAAAATGATCTTGTGACACAAGGACAAAGACTAGACAGGATGCTTGTCTATTTTGAGTTATATGTAAGTAGAATACAACCTAGACTGCAAATTTATGGAGCCCCCCAGGCGTATGTAGTGAATCATAGGTAGCTGAACTACCAACAGTTGAAACACTGCCACCTAGCGAAGCGGTTGCTCTCTAGGAAAGTTTCCAGAAGGCAAGGATTCTAATGCACAGACCAATAGGTTTGAACATTTATTAGATTCGAAATTTCGAAACCAAAGATCGGACTAGACAAGATGCTTGTTTATTTTGAGTTATATGCAAGTAGAATACAACCTAAACAGCAAATTCATGCAGCCCTCCAGGTGTGTAGTGTATCATGGGTAGCTGAACTACCAACAGTTGAAACACTACCACCTAGCGAAACGGTTGCTCTCTAGGGAGGTTTCCAGAAGACAAGGATTCTAATGCACAGACCAATAGGTTTGAACATTTATTAGATTCGAAATTTCGAAACCAAAGATCGGTTTCGATCTTGTTAGATCTAATAAGATCGAAACCTGTCTTTGGTTTCCAAACTTCGAATCTAATAAATGTTTAAACCTATTGGTCTCTGTGCATTAGTATTTTGAGTTACTTACTGTTAAGTGTATCAAAATTATTCAACTTCAAAATTCTCAAGATTCTTGTTGTAATGTGGAAGCCCCCCGAATAACGTGTTCCATATTTGACGTATGACGCTTACAACAAAATTGAGTTTTGCAAAATTCGAAGGTTGAAGTAGATTGGTTGCAATTTGGAAGTTATTCATTAGAATTTCTATTGTCTCGCTCACGACTTGTGTGCTTAAAGTCTCTAATGTTTAAAAAGGATGTCAACAAAATTACAAGTTCATGTGGCGAACATACTTTCCTTTCTGTACCCTACCCCCGAAACATCTGTAGCGGAAGTGAACCGGATTATATTTTTTGTTTGTCAATCTCTACATCTCCACACGAATAAGACTTGGAAGTTTAATGTATTTTAAATTACGGTACAGCTACACAAATGGCCTCAAATGGACATATCCTGTCACTGAAAGCACAAACTAAATAACTGTTACTTATTTTGTGCTGAAAGTCTGAAAGGTAAAAATATTGTAGATTTGGTTCGCACTCTACATCCATGAGATTGCAACCTTATCTAATTGTAAAATAAATAATCCCTAAGAACTGAGTAACGAAGTCGAGTCGAGACCAATTTAATTTTAAATAATTAAACAAAGTATAAATATTTAAGGTGACTGTGACGACTCTTGAAGTTTATTTAATTTAAACAAGCACAATCATTCGTGTTATATGGTTCATATACAATTAAAATTCAAACAGAACAAAGATTATGTAAACAAAGTGAAGTCATTCGAATTTAGGAGGATAAACAGCACTCCCATATATGCAAAAACATTCGAATGTTTAAAAAATTTTATGATTTCAAGGCAAATTGCCAATTACGTGGCTTTGTGACAGCAGCACTAAGCGAGAAATACGTTATTTATTTGTTAACCCAATCGTCAACATTTACGTCCGCTCAGGAGCAATGGCTTTATTCTCATGGAAATTATTGCTGGTCTAAAACTGTCAAGGTTCAACTCTCGACGGCGTTTACGACTTTTGTAACGAAATTTGACGTGGGCGTGCTTTTTTATTATTCCAAGGTAGGGGAGAATATACTTGGGTTAATCACTTTTTTTTGTGAAACCATTGGTCCTTCGTTGAAAGTTGAAATACCAATCTTGTCCCCTGAAGCCAAAAAAGAACAACAGGGGTTGCTCTAACGCGTTTCAGTATCCCTCTGAAGATGACAGCTTGGCTATCGAAACGCGTAAGAGCAACCTCTGTTTTTTTTTAATCTTTCTGGTTTCAGTGGACAATATTTGTATTTCAATCATTAACTAGTTCAGTTATTTTGTATTGTATTTCACCAAAAATTTGTTAGGGCGACAAACTCGGCTTAAATAATCAGTAATAACCATCTCCTGTTACTTCCTTGTTAAAAGGTGCACGCGCAAATTACGCCAGCGCATATTTCATCCTGTTACAAAACACGCGTTGTTATTTCTTTGTAAAGTCTCGGCGGATGTGCAATTTGTTTTGTTTTTGTTGCAACAAACTTGCATATGGAACTTGACCTAGCACCTTTATCCATCTTTGCGCGTCGACTCCAACTGGTAATGATTTCTATTTTAAAATTCGCATCTCCTTTAACGTAAATAATCACTTCCTCTCCAACTTGCGCACTTTTAAGACATTTTTAGCCTGAAAGACGGTGCTCGTTGAAAATTCCAATAGCGACGTCGACGTACACTACAACTTCTCTTATATTTATGTATCCCAATAAAAAAATTGTCGCCCACCAAAATAATAGCAACATTTTTAGTGCACTGTTTTCTTTGTGACGCTGTAAATTGCTAAAAAATGTTGGACGAAAAAACTCTCCATAAAAATACTCTTTATTTGTAGATTGTTAGACAAAAAAACTCTCCATAAAAATACTCTTTATTTGTAGATTGTTGGACAAAAAAACTCTCCATAAAAATACTCTTTATTTGTAGATTGTTGGACAAAAAAACTCTCCATAAAAATACTCTTTATATGTAGATTGTTGGACAAAAAAACTCTCCATAAAAATACTCTTTATTTGTAGATTGTTGGACAAAAAAACTCTCCATAAAAATACTCTTTATTTGTAGATTGTTGGACAAAAAAACTCTCCATAAAAATACTCTTTATTTGTAGATTGTTGGACAAAAAAACTCTCCATAAAAATACTCTTTATTTGTAGATTGTTGGACAAAAAAACTCTCCATAAAAATACTTTTTATTTGTAGATTGTTGGACAAAAAAACTCTCCATAAAAATACTCTTTATTTGTAGATTGTTGGACAAAAAAACTCTCCATAAAAATACTCTTTATTTGTAGATTGTTGGACAAAAAAACTCTCCCTAAAAAATACTCTTTATTTGTAGATTGTTGGACAAAAAAACTCTCCATAAAAATACTCTTTATTTGTAGATTGTTGGACAAAAAACTCTTCATAAAAATACTCTTTATTTGTAGATTGTTGGACAAAAAAACTCTCCATAAAAATACTCTTTATTTGTAGATTATTGGACAAAAAACTCTCCATAAAAATACTCTTTATTTGTAGATTGTTGGACAAAAAAACTCTCCATAAAAATACTCTTTATTTGTAGATTGTTGGACAAAAGACTCTCCATAAAAATACTCTTTATTTGTAGATTGTTGGACAAAAAAACTCTCCGTAAAAATACTCTTTATTTGTAGATTGTTAGACAAAAAACTCTCCATAAAAATACTCTTTATTTGTGGATTGTATGAGGCGTCAGAGAGTACAGCCCTTGTACACTTTTAAAGTCTTACATAATTTCAAAAAATCAAGATAGTAGCAAAAGGTTAATGGAATCTAGTTGCTCCAATAAATGGATTTTACTGCATCTGTTTACTATTCAATTCACCTAAAGTGGTGGAGTCTTGAATGCGGTCAACAGATAATCAAGAAATCTGATTTTTTTTGGTGAAACGGATTGTTTCTTGGTTATCTTCAAAAATTGAAATTCAAATCTTATCCCCTGAAACCAAAACCGATTAAAAAACACAACAAACGTTGCTCTAACTTTTAATGTGTTTTTTAATCTTTCTTGGTTCCAGGAGACAAGATTTGTATTTCAATTTAGGAAATCTGCAATCAAAACTCATAGTTTGAATTTGCAATTTTGAGAAAACGTCCAAATTTCAATTAAATGCGAAACTTCTAAAAAAAATTCCTTGTGAGAGGTTTTTTATATATTTTCCAACAAGCGATACACTAGTTTGCAGTTTGTTTGTTTAAAAATTCTACGTTTTTTCCTTTAGGCTAGTCTGGCATAAAATACCATTCCGGATAGATAATTTTAAAATCTTCACTCTCTTGATATGTAAATTAGGCTATAAATCAAATATTTATCTTTCCTTCAGTTAAAAGTTAATACTTTTTTTAGAACCGAAAACATAAATTACAGACATCACCAACGTTTTATTTCAGCTAATTTCATGAATTTACATTATAATTAACAAGACTGAAAGCTTGGCACTAAACTATAGACAGTAGATAATATATAGGGAAAATTATATTAAATAATGATTTAACAACGATATTACTACTTCCCATTCTATTTAACTGTATAGAAACCTACAAAATGTATGTAATATATCTCTATTGCGATAACAATTGTTTAATTTTTACAATGTTATTCCACGCTGCAGGCTAAAAAACATTAATTGTAAACTATGTAATTATCTGTGCACGAGTTTATTTGACTGCGTCGTAGAAGGTCACAATGTTCAGACAAGCTGTAAATGCTTCATTGAGCTTAAATTTAGCCGCTCAATTTCTTTGTATTTACCAAAACGTCTTTGAATTAAACAAAATAGTTAAGCAGACTGCACGTGTACGGTAATTAAAATGAACTTTTGTTATTGTTCGACATGCCTAACGGGCGTCCTAAAAATATATGATTCAAAAGCAATATACGTATTCTTTTTTCGGGGGCAGGGGATGGTCATTACCCTCATCATCTTATAATTCTCTTGCAAATATTTTAGATAAAATTGAAGTCGCTATTCCCGATTACTTTTTGTATAAACTGTAATGTTAAGAGGTCCCCAATTTGATTTGAAATTTTGGTGGAACGGACTAATCCTTGGTTATCTTCAAAAATTGAAATACAGAACTTGTCTCCTGTATTTCAATTTTTGAAGATAACCAAGGACCAGTCCGTTCCATCAAACTCGGTTATCTTCAAAATTTGAAACACAAATCTTGTCCCCTGAAACCAAGAAGGATTAAAAAACACAACAGAGGTTACTCTAACGCGTTTCGATAGCCAAGCCATCATCTTCAGAGAGATACAGCATCTCTCTGAAGATGTGAAATATTACAATTAAAGTTTATACTAGAAATTTCCAGAAACTTATTAAAATTAAAAAAAAAAGGTTAAATTTGTGGAAAAAGAGAATCAAGATAACCAAAATAATAAAACATAATTTGTAAACTTTAACAGTAACTTTTAGAAACTGAAACAGGCTTAATCAGATAATGCAAAAATATATCAACATCAACGGTTTACTGGAATCTGTCTGCCTCAGTTTAATTTTCATTATTGTGGCTTTGACCCCATAAATACCATGTGTATGTATATACCGTTGAAATATGTTCAAATGAGTACAGAAATGAAAATAAAAATATGGTTTTTATTAAGTAGATATGGCATTGAGCTCTGTTATGAGCAAAGACCAGATTATATTTATCATAAAAAGCTTGAAATATGCAAACAAAATGCTTAAAATATTCATAAAAAGTTGAACTACAGAACTTGTTGTTTCTCTCTGAAGATGACAGCTTAGCTATCGAAACGCGTTAGTGCAGCAACCTTTGTTGTGTTTTTTAATCTTTCTTGGTTTCAGGGGACAAGTTTTATATTTCAACTTTCTTTAGAAATTCGATTCACCAAAAAAAAAGGAAGTACAACAAATCTTGTTCCCTAAAATCAAGAAAGATTAAAAAACACAACAGAGATTCCTCTAACGAGTTTCGAAGCTATCATCCTCAGAAATATCTCTCTGAAGGTGATAGCTTGGCAATCGAAACGCGTTAGAGCAGCAACCTTTGTTGTGTTTTTTATCTTTCTTGGTTTCAGGGGACAAGTTCTGTATTTCAATTTTTGAAGATAACCAAGGACTAGTCCGTTCCATCAAACTCATAAAAAGTATCAAAATATGCAACTTTAAATAATAGAGATTCCTCTAACGAGTTTCGAAGCTATCATCCTCAGAAATATCTCTCTGAAGGTGATAGCTTGGCAATCGAAACGCGTTAGAGCAGCAACCTTTGTTGTGTTTTTTATCTTTCTTGGTTTCAGGGGACAAGTTCTGTATTTCAATTTTTGAAGATAACCAAGGACTAGTCCGTTCCATCAAACTCATAAAAAGTATCAAAATATGCAACTTTAAATAATAGTGCTGCCAATTTGAACAAACTTGTTACTGATTTGAAAAATGTTCCTTCTATCCTTGCTTCCAGTTGCCTCCAATTTGTTTTCAATTTCAATAAGTTTGCTTTTAATTTGAATAGGTTCAATAATTTAAACAAATTTGCTACTAATTTGAATAAGTATATTTAGAGCAACCTTTGTTGTATTTTTTAATCTTTCTTGGTGTCAGGGGACAAGATTTGTATTTCAATTTTTTAATAAAGATCAGATTATTTCATGTTAAAATTTCTTGATTTTTCTTTTTTATATTTTAAATTTTTTTTTTTATTTTTAAGTATTTCTTCCTCATTGTTCCCTTTCCATGTTATGCACTGCTGACGAGCTCAAATGAGAGCGAAACATCGATGTCCAGTGCTACAATCTTTTTTAGGTATTTTTTTTTTATATTTTCCTAATTTATCAAAAAAACAAATTTTTATTTTTCCATATCTAATTTTTGGTCTTCTATTTTTCATTATTCCTATTCTATGTAAAATAAACTAACCTCTTAATTTGTGAACTGTCATGAAGTGACGTTTTCAATAAATTTAAATATCACGTAGTCGCATTTCAAAAACTGTTTAGAAAATTATCAACAAACCATGAAAAATTTAAATATTTCCAAACTGGGCCGAAGAAATGTTAAATAAATTGAAAAAAACATTATTTCAGAAGTTAAAATATTGGAAAAAAAAGAGTCAAAACCTTGAAAAAGTTGAGATTTTCAAAAAATTCAAATATTTAAAAATAACTTAAATTTTGAAAAAAAGTTATGTTTTTAAAAAGGTTAAGTTTTTAAAAAGTCAAGTTTTCAAAAAAGTCAAAATTTGTAATCAAAATTTTAAAACAAGTTATTTTAGAATAAAAAGGGTTGTTTGGGAAATCTAAAAGTCGAAATTTTTTAAATGATAATCAAAATCCTTTTTTTAATAACCTGAATTTTTAATGAAGTTAAAATTTCGAAAAAAATCGGAATTGTCAAAATTACATTACGTTAACATTTCGGATTGAAGATAATCAAGGGCCAGTCCGTTGCACCAAAAAAAAATCATTTCTAAATCTCTACATTTTCCTAAAATTTTGAGCTTGGCCTTAAAATTTCGATTTTCCTTTTAAAATTTTAACTTTTTGCTCAAACTTTCGGCTTTCTTATAAAATGATTTCCCCAATTTAGATTACCCCAGTTTTTTTCTCAAAATCAGGACAGCTTTCTTAACATTTTTTCTCAAGATTTTTCCTGTTTTCTCGAAGTCTCAACTTTCGTGTTCAAATTTCGATTTTTCTTGGGTTCTCTTTTTTTTTCAAAATTTCTACTTTTTTGAAAATTCTTTGAACATTTTCTACTTATTTTTGGGAATTTTGACGTTAAAATTTACATTGTTTTCCCCCTTTTTACTTTGATTTGGAAATTTCAACAAATTTTTCAAAATTTCGACATATTTTTCAAAATTTCGACATATTTTTCAAAATTTCCATCTTTATAACAAAATACATCGACTCAAAATATGCAAATCATTTCAGGAAATTTTAACAAAAGTAAAAAAGTCGAAAATTTAAGGATAGTGTGAAAGTTTGAGAAATAAAGTCGAAAATTTCGATACAAAACGAAATATTTCGAGAAAGTAGTTCAAATTTCAAGAGACAAGTGAAAAATCTGAGAAAGATGTCGAAATTACAAAAGGGAAAACGAGATTTTCATAAATATAGCATCACGAAAAATGTCAAAACAGAAAAAAGTCTTGTTTTCGAGAAAAAATTCAGAATTTCGTAAAACGGACTGGTCCTTGGTTATCTTCAAAAATTGAATTACAAAAAAAATTGAAATACAAATCTTGTCCTCTGTTGCTCTAACGCGTTTCGATAGCGAATTAACGTTTATTTCTAGTGTAAACAAATTTGTTTCTAATTTGAATAGATTTGTTTCTAATTTGTACTAATTTACTGACAGTTTGAACAAATTTGCTTCAAGTTTTGACAAATTTCTAGTTTGTGCCTACCCATATTTAAGAAGTGTTTCTCAAAATTTGTTTTTTTTAAATCTAGTATATAAGTTACAAATTTTTTTGTGAAAATTTGAGTTTTTATTTTCTTTGTGCTTTTCTAAAAATCTGAAGTTTTTGGTCAAAATTTTGAGTCCAATATTAAAATTTTGAAACTTAAATGTTTTAGAATTTTTGTATAAAATGAATGGGGATTAAAATCGAAATTCTGTGTAAAATAAACTAACAAATTTGATTCCAATTTTGATAAATTTCTAGTCTGTGCCTACCCATATTTAAAAGTTTTTCTTATAATTTGTTTTTTTTTATATATGGTATGTAAGTTACAAAATGTCTTGTTAAAATTTTAATTTTCATTTTCTGTTGTGCTTTTCTAAATATTTGAGGTTTTTTCTCCAAATTTTGGGTTTAATATTAACAGATTTAAACTCAAACAGTCTAGAATTTTTCTCTAAAAGGAATGAGGATTAAAGTTGAAATTCTGACTAAAATAAAATAAGAAATTTGCTTCCAATTTTGATAAATGTCTAGCATGTGCTTACTCAAACAAAAGTTTTTCTCAGAATTTGTCTTTTTAAAAATCTAAATTAGAAATTTCTTGTTAAAATTTGTATTTTCGTTTTCTTTGTGCTGTTTCTAAAAATTTGAAGTATTTTGTCAAAATTTTGGAACTAATATTAAAATTTTTAAACTAGAATCTAGAATTTTTCTATAAAAAGGATGGGGATTAAAGTCGAAATTCTGTGTAAAGTAAAATAACAAATTTGCTTCCAATTCTGATAAATTTCTAGCATGTGTCTACCCAAACTTAAGTTTTTTTTTAAATTTGTCTTTCTAAAAATCTAAATTAGAAATTTCTTGTTAAAATTTGTATTTTCGTTTTCTTTGTGCTGTTTCTAAAAATTTGAAGTGGTTTGTCAAAATTTGGATCTAATATTAAAATTCTTAAACTAGAATCTAGAATTTTTCTATAGAAAGGATGGGGATTAAAGTCGAAATTCTGTGTAAAGTAAAATAAAAAATTTGCTTCCAATTCTGATAAATTTCCAGCATGTGTCTACCCAAACGTAAAAGTTTTTCTCAAAATTAGTCTTTTTCAAAATCTAAATTAGAAATTTCTTTTTAAAATTTGTATTTTCCTTTTCTTTGTGCTGTTTCTAAAAATTTGAAGTGTTTTGTCAAAATTTTGTATCTAATATTAAAATTTTTAAACTAGAATCTAAATTTTTTTTATTAAAGGGATGGGGATTACAGTCGAAATTCTGTGTAAAATAAAATGACAAATTTGCTTCCAATTTTGATAAATTTCTAGCATGTGTCTACCCAAACTTAAGAATTTTTCTTAAAATTTGTCTTTTTTAAAATCTAAATTAGAAATTTCTTGTTAAAATTTGTATTTTCGT
Organism: Dastarcus helophoroides; assembly: GCA_028583605.1. NCBI lineage: Eukaryota > Metazoa > Arthropoda > Insecta > Coleoptera > Bothrideridae > Dastarcus > Dastarcus helophoroides. Next base: position 1,444,895 of record CM053336.1, on the reverse strand, counting down.
TTTCTTTGTGCTTTTCTAAAAATCTAATTTTTTTGTCAAAACTTTGGATCTAATATTAAAATTTTTAAACTAGAATCTAGAATTTTTCTATAAAAGGGATGGGGATTAAAGTCGAAATTCTGTGTTAAGTAAAATAACAAATTTGCTTCCAATTTTGATAAATTTCTAGCATGTGTCTATCCAAACGTAAAAGTTTTTTTTTAAATTTGTCTTTTTTAAAATCTAAATTAGAAATTTCTTGTTAAAATTTGTATTTTGGTTTTCTTGGTGCTGTGTCTAAAAATCGAAAGTTTTTTGTCAAAATTGTGGTATAATATTAAAATTTTTACACTAGAATCTTGAATTTTTCTATTAAAAGGATGGGGATTAAAGTTGAAATTCTGAGTAAAATAAAATGATAAATTTGCTTCCAATTTTGATAAATTTCCAGCGCGTACCTACCCAAACGTATAAGTTTTTCTCGCAATTTGTTTTCTTCTCTCAATTTTGTTTTAGTAAATTCTGAATTGTACTCTGTTCTAAGTTTGTCGATCTTAAAATTTCGACATTTTTCCAAAAATTTAAGTTGAGATTGGAAAGTTTTTTAACAAATTTCAGGGTGAATTGACTTTTTGTTTTAAATTTCGACCTTTATCCAACATTTTCATTACGTTTTTTCAAAATTTCGACCAGAAAATATCTCTCTGAAAATTTGATATCTGAAGAGGATTGGAGGATAGGCTTGGCTATCGAAACGCGTTAGAGCGTACCTTAGAGGCAATCTATGTCAAGTCCAATGTTTCCCAAAATAAGTTAAAGGTGTTATGTCTATCAGAACAACAGCATCTTTAATTTGAAATACAAATTTTGTCCCCTGAAACCAAGAAAGATTAAAAAACACAACAGAGGTTCTAAGAGCAACCTCTATTGTGTTTTTTCATCTTTCTTGGTTTCATGGGACAAGATTTGTATGTCAATTCTTGAAGAAAGTAGAGTTTTGAGATTAAAATCGAATTTTACGAAAAATACTTATTTTAAGAGAAACGAACAAAATTTCGAGAAAAAGATTAATTTTAAGGAAAAATATGAAATTTTTAGAAACTGTAGAAATTCAGTCAAACTTTTGGAATTTCAGATTCCAAAGGATCTAAATTTTTAGAAAAAAACAAACAAAATAACGCAATTTCGAGAAAAAGGCAACATTTCTAAAAACTTCAGGAATTTAATCAAAATTTCTAGCAATTCAGTCTCTAAAAGATTTAAATATTTAGAACTTTTGGAAATTCAGATTCCAAAGGATCTAAATTTTTGTTTAAAAAAAACCTAAAATAACGTAATTTCAAGAAAAAGGCGAAATTTCTAAAAACTTCAGGAATTCAATCAAAACTTCTAGCAATTTAGTCTCTAAAAGATCTAAATATTTAGAACTTTTAGAAATTCAGATTCTAAAGGATCTAAATTTTTATTTAAAAAAAACTAAAAACGGAATTTCGAGAAAAAGGCGAAATTTCTAAAAACTTCAGGATTTAATCCAAATTTCTAGCAATTCAGTCTCTAAAAGATCTAAATATTTAGAACTTTTAGAAATTCAGATTCTAAAGGATCTAAATTTTTACTAAAAAAACCGAAAATAAAGGACTTTCGAGAAAAAGGTGAAATTTCTAGAAACTTCAGGAATTAAGTCAAAATTTCCAGAAATTCAGTCTCTAAAAGATCTAAATATTTAGAAAAAAACTTAAAATAACGAAATGTTAAGAAAAAATGTGAAATTTTCCAAGGAAAGTCAATTTTAAAAAAAGTCGAATTTCGTAATAAAATGCAAATTTAAGGAAAAAAAGACAAATTTCTAAAAAATAGTCGAAAATTCCGGAAAAGACGTATTTTAAGCAAAAATGAAGTTTCAAGAAAACAAGGAAAATTTCCCACAGATAGTTAAAAAATAGAGTTTTGAACAAAAAAATCGAAATTTTGAAAAAACAAAAGAGAAAAAGAGAAAAACTTTGAATTACTAGGACAATGACGGATACGATTTTAAGACACAAGTCGAAATTTCCAAAAGATGATTTTCGAGAAAAACGTCAAAATTTCCAGAAGCAGACGAATTTCAAGGAAAAATCTAAATTTCCAGAGACAAATGTTGCAAAGCAAACAGAAATTTCGAGAAAAAAATCGAAATTTCGAAAAAAATACAAATTTTGAAGAAAAAGTCGTCTTTTCCAGAAGTATGAAATATTGAATTTCGAAATAAACGTGAACATTTCGAGAAAAAGTCAAATTTTGAGCAAACAGTAAAAATATTTGAAAGTTTGATTCTAGCAGGTAGCAAATTTCAAAGAGAATCCAATGTTAAAAAAAATAACGTTTTGGAAAAGACAAAATTCTCAAAAAAACCTTGAAATTGAAAAAATGAAATTTTGAAAGTAAAATTTGTCAAACTTTGAGCAAACAAGTAAAAATATTTGAAAGTTTGATTTTATCAGATAGAAAATTTCAAAAATAATCCAATGTTGAAAAAATAACGTTTTGGAAAAGACGAAATTCCGAAAAAAAACCTTGAAATTGAAACATGAAATTTTGAAAGTAAAATTTGTCAAATTTTGAACAAACAAGTAAAAATATTTGAAAGTTTGATTCTAGCAGGTAGCAAATTTCAAAAAGAATCCAATGTTTAAAAAAATAACGTTTCGGAAAAGACGAAATTCCCACAAAAAAAACTTGAAATCGAAAACATGAAATTTTGAAAGTAAAATTTGTCAAATTTTGAGCAAAGAAGTAAAAATATTTAAAACTTTGATTCTAGCAGGTAGAAAATTTCAAAAATAATCCAATGTTAAGAAAATAACGTTTCGGAAAAGACGAAAATCCGAGAAAAACTTTGAAATTGAAACATGAAAAAAATAATGTTTCGGAAAAGACGAAATTCCCAAAAAAACCTTGAAATTGAAAACATGAAATTTTGAAAGTAAAATTTTAATAAATTTCGAGGAAAATGACGAAATCTAATAGACACTCAAAATATCTCAGAGGCTTGAATATGGAAAAAAGCGGGCATATTTTGGAAAACGTTTTCCCGTTCAATATTTATTTTCTCTTGATTGCTCAAGTGTCAGAGGGAGACAAGTGCCCCATCAAAACGTCAGAACATGTCCAATATTGGATAAATGTTAAAATTTTGATAAACAAGTTGAAATTTTCAAAAAATTAAATTTTAAAAATCTCGAAAACCTTGAAATGTCCAAAGAAAATTTTCTAGAACTTTTAGTCGTTTTACAAAAATTCATAAATTCCAAACGTTTTCAAAGTTTTTTTATAAAAAGATCGCCCAAATTTTGAGGAAAAAACAAAACAAGTCGAAATCTCCAGAAATTCGGATTTTAAAAAAGTGGACATTTTCAGAAAAGGTCCATTTTCAAAAAGGAGATGTTTGAAGAAAAAAAAACCGAAAATTTTAAGATAAAGATTCAAAGTTTTAAAGAGAGAAGGTTTTGTTAGGAAGGAAGTCACATTTTAATAACAAATACGAAATTTTAAAATAAAAGACAAATTTTGCGAAAAAAAACAAGTAGAATTTTGGAGAAAAAATGGTACCCATTTAGTTGAGCATAAATGTTCGATCGACTGCTTTAACCAAGAAGCGTAAACGTCCCAGCCATTAGTAAGGTTTCTATTTGATAACGAAGGCTTCCACGGCCAGAGTCACTACAGGATATAGGCTTCAATCGTTAGGTAGTGTTGCGCGTTATCGGTTCGAATCATTAACACTTGGTGAATTGTAATCACTTTATTTTGAAATTGAATTCGGAACACTAACACTGTTTAATTAACTAACTTATTCATTGACTTCTAAGTTCTCTGAGGGAAAAGCGATCGCCTTATATAGGTCCCCGTTCAGGTTCTAGAAGAATTCAGCAGACAAGGCTTATAGTTTGGCGCACTTATCTTCCGTTTGATTTATTATCGCGGCCGCTTTCCCTTATTAAATTTTCTAGAAAATTCCCATCTAAACTTTATAATTACGTTTTGTTACAGTACCTATCGAAAAATATTGTAAATTTGTCCTCTGAAACCAAGAAAGATTAAAAAACACAACAGAGGTTGCTCTAACGAGTTTCAGAGAGATATTTCTGAAGGTGATAGCTTCGAAACTCGTCTGTTGTGTTTTTTAATCTTTCTTGGTTTCAGGGGACAAGATTTGTTGTACTTCCTTTTTTTTTGGTGAAACGGACTGGTCCTTGGTTATCTTCAAAAATTGAAATACAAATCTTGCCCCTTGAAACCAAGAAATATGTCTTTCTTGGTTCTTGGACTGGTCCTTGGTTATCTTCAAAAACTGAAATACAAATCTTGCCTCCCTAGGGGACAAGTTTGTATTTCAATTTTTGAAGATAACCAAGGACCAGTCCGTTCCACCAACGAGAAACGAGTTTAAATCTGGGATCTGGGGCAAATTCGTTTTATAATATAAATGAAAATTGTACTGAAGCAGTCACCAATGTTTAATGTTTAAATTTTCAACATTGATTAAATTTTTTCCAAAAATGCGACATTTTTAATTTTTTTTCCAAAAATGCGACATTTTTTAGTGCAATTTGGATACTTCGTATTTGTGTTTGGATAATTTTTATAAGTTTAAAACTGTAAGGCGAAAATAACAATATCTAAAAGAGAATATGTTCCTAACGAAGACTTGTGCCTTATAGTTTTTAAAATAAGTTAACTTTTCCAATTTAGATTTTGCACTTAACTATGACAATCGCTGAATTATTTTTCTGAGCTAATACATCACGTATTAAGCAATTAGATTTAATTCTACAAATGTACTCACGCGTAAATATTTATGTGTGTAATAGGCGACCAAAACAATAGTCACACATTATTTAAGAGACAATAGTTAACGTCCGGTGTTAAAACGATCTCTACGATCAAGTCATTCGGATTATTTACCGTATGCGGTTGGTTTAGAATTCCAAATAGACATTCTTTTGCCGGTTTGATTGAATAGAGGCACACCTGCTCCCCATTAGATGAAAGCAAGCATTTTATACGCCATACTTGACCACTAAAAGCAGGTAAAACGAGTAGAATAACTCGCCAAAATTTAACCAACGAATAAAGAATTTTTACTTAAAATAAGAACGAACAGATATCATTAAATTTATCCTTGCTATCCTACTGGTAATCTAATCTTAAGATTTTGCTTCCCTTTTGGTAGAACGGACTGGTCCCTGGCTATTTTCAAAAATTGAAATACAAATCTTGTTCTCTGAAACCAAGAAAGATTAAAAAACCCCACAGAGGTTGCTGCACTAACGCGTTTCGATGGCCAAGCTATCATCTTCAGAGCGATAGCTGGCTATCGAAACGCGTTAAAGCAACCTCTGTTGTGCTTTTTAATTTTTCTTGGTTTCAAGGGACAAGATTTGTATTTCAATTTTTTAGGAGACTTAAACAAAGGGAAAATTATATAAAACAGAACCTTAGAACTTCTATGATTCTATGATCGTTAGGTTTAAATCTAGGAGACTTTTTTTTTGATGGAACGGATTGATCCTTGATTATCTTTAAAAATTGAAATACAAATCTTGTCCCCTGAAACCAAGAAAGATTAAAAAAACACAACAGAGGTTGCTCTAATGCGTTTCGATGGCCAAGCTATCAACTTCAGAGAGAAAGCTGACTATCGAAACGCATCTGCTGTTTTTTAATCTTTCGTGGTTTCAGGGGACAAGATTTGTATTTCAATTTTTCCCTAAACTCTTCTCAATAAAAATCGCCTTGAATCGAAACTGAGATGAGACCTCATTCTATCGCTGTTTGTTTAACTTGCTCTATATTTTTCAAATACAATAATAAATCTTATCTAAAGCTTATCTTATCTTATAAGCATATCAAAGCTTTGAGAATATGCGGTACCCGAGTTTAAAACTATTTTTTTTACGAACGAATTGATCAAGATAATATTGCAATAGTTCTGTATTTCAATTCAGTAAAAGAACAATAAATTTTCTTTTATATTCAAATTCCCTGTCAGCATGGGTGGTTCAATCAGAAAAGGGCACCATCAGACGACTTGTGCTAGCCATATAAAAACCAAGGATACTACATAAGTTATGAGAGTATTTCCTCCCCTCTGGGGGTTGAGCACAGAAGCCCTTCTGTGCTGAACCCCCAGAAACAGTTCTGGATTTACCCATGCCACTTTTACATCTATTTTTCGAGTACTCTCGATAGTACACAATATCCCAATGCAGGTTTTTTCAAAGTTCTATTTTAGAAATGAATCAAATGGAACAGACAGAGACTAAGAACAGACAGAGACTAGGAACAGATACGTAGGACAATAGAGCAGGAAGTATCAACATCCAGTTCATTGTCTTTGAAAACTCGACTGTAGTCAATGAAATCAATTTAATGGCCAACAAACGCTCTGATTAATAATTATTGATAAAAGCCACACACTCATACTAGCATGCAGTCGTTTTCATTGCGTCAACGGCTTAAATCGTAACCAGAACGAGAGAAATCACGCGTGTGTAACATTACATCATTCTGAAAATGAAAGAACTTCACTAGAGTACCAGTTTATTAGTTGTAATTCTACACATCCAGCAAAACGTACGTATTACATGCGATTACTCAGAATTTAAAGTGCTTGCGAATTGACCATCAACAGTTATATAGAATTTATTATTCCTGTCTCGGTATTATCACAAGTAGTTCTGGATAATGCATGCTTATGACCCATAACGTAACTCCTTCAGTACGATTTTCATGCAAATTATAAAACGAATTTGCACCAGATCCCAGATTTAAACTCGTTTCTCGTTGGTGGAACGGACTGGTCCTTGGAAAAACATCTTTCTTGGTTTCAGGGGGCAAGATTTGTATAATTTTTGAAGATAACCAAGGACTAAGAAAGGCATCTTTCTTGGTTTCAGGGGGCAAGATTGATTGAAGATAACCAAGGACCAGTCCGTTCCACCAAAAATAAAGGAAATACAACAAATCTTGTCCCCTAAAATCAAGATTGATTAAAAAACACAACAGAGGTTCATCTAACGAATTTCGAAGCTATCATCTTCAGAAATATCTCTCTGAAGATGATAGCTTGGCTATCGAAAAGCGTTAGAGCAACCTCTGCTGTGTTTTTAATCTTTCTTGGTTTCAGGGGACAAGATTTGTCTTCCAATTTTTGAAGATAACCAAGGACCAGTTCGTTCCACCAAAAATAAAGAAAGTACAACAAATCTTGTTCCCTGAAACCAAGAAAGATTAAAAAACACAACAGAGATTGCTCTAGCGAGCTTTGAAGCTATCATCATCAGAAATATCCCTCTGAAGATGATAGCTTGGCTATCGAGACGTGTTAGAGCAACCTGTGTTGTGTTTTTTAATCTTTCTTGTTTTCAGGGGCAAGATTTGTATTCCCATTTTCGTTGCTCGTTATTTAATAAGGAAACTATTTCTGTTGTTTTAAAAACCAACACGTGTAAAAAAATATTAGAAGCAGCGGAATTTTGAGAAGAGTATCAAAATGTCAACAACAAAAATCTATTAACAACGTTCTCAAATTTTCGACTTTTTCTAATCTAGAAGTTTTGAAGTTTTACTGTTTTCTCAAAACTCCCAATTTTTTTAAGGGAAACAATCCAAATTTCAAATGAAAATGAAAGCTTTGCAAAAATCTCTCTTCTAAATTTTGAATTCCTGAACACAACGTCGCGTATTCAATTTTTTTTAACATTTGAAGATTCTCATAATTCCAACACTTTTATAGAAATTTTATTTTCTTTTAAAATAATTCAATTCGGGAGCAACTAAATTCCCCCAAAAAACTTCCCTTCACAAAGAACTTCGCATTTTGGAAAAATAAGTTCAAATTTAAACTTAAAATTTTGATGGAACGGACTTGTCCTTGGTTATCTTCAAAAATTGAAACACAGAACTTGTCCCCTGAAACCAAGAAAAATTAAAAAAGTTTCTCTCTGAAGATGACAGCTTGGCTGTCGAAACGCGTTAGAGCAACCTTTGTTGTGTGTTTTAATTTTTCTTGGTTTCAGGGGACAAGTTCTGTGTTTCAATTTTTAAACTTAAAATGTTTAACTCTGACATTCGATAACTTTTCTTTGAAATTTTTAATTTGAATTATCGAATTTAATATAAAATTCGTTTTAGAAGTTTCGAATTATTTTCCAAATTTGGGATTCCGTCCACGGTTTCGCTTTGGCCCAAAATCGCGTTGGTTTAAGCAAACTAGTTTTTGAGGCTGTGAAAATGTTGCATTTTTGAAAAAATTTAATCACGGTTGAAAATTATAACATCAAAAATTGGTGAACATTGTCGGTTGTCATTCTATTAACAAATATCGAAATTTTGCGAAAAAATCAATTTCCACATTAAATTTAAATTTGAAGAAACGAGTTTGGTTATCGAAACCACGATAATTGAAAGAAAACGTCAATTTCGTTTTTAAATTGGAAATTTTGATTGTAAAATAAAAATTAGAGAAAACAGATGTCATTTAATTAAAAAATATCGAAATATTAGAAAGAAAATAAAAAATTTGAAATTCAAATTAAAATATCCTAAAAAAGGTGAATTTTAGTAACAAATGTCGAAAAAAACAACTTCACTCATTTCGAGTGAAAATAGAAATTAAAGAAATGAATATTTTAAAAAGGAATTTGTTTTTAAATTCAAAATGTTAGTACTTGGGTAAAAACTAGGAAAGAAATATCAGTATCATTAAAATATGTTCAAATTTTAAACGAAAAGGGATAAAATCGAATGATTAAAAATAATTGAATTTAATAACCGTCGTTGACTCATAACTAAAGTCCGGATTGTATTTGCATATGTAAATGCACATTTAACCGATTTTCACTGGTTACTACATATTTCATCTGAAATCCAATGATGATGCTAAATTTATAATATTTTTCGATAGGTACTGTAACAAAACGTAATTATAAAGTTTAAATGGTAATTTTCCAGAAAATTTAATAAGGGGAAGCGGCCGCGATAATAAATCAAACGGAAGATAAGTGCGCCAAACGATAAGCCTTATCTGCTGGATTCTTCTAGAACCCGAACCGGGACCTATATAAGGCGGTCGTTTTTCCCTCAGAGAACTCAGTTAGAAATCAATGAATAAGTTAGTTAATTAAACAGTGTTAGTGAAATACAATTGTAGTGTTCCGAGTTCAGTTTCGAAATAAAGTGGTTACAATTCACCAAGTGTTAATCGAACCTATAACGCGCAACACTACCTAACGGTTGAAGCCTATATCCTGTAATGACTCTGGCCGTGGAAGCCTTCGTTATCAGATTGAAGCCTTACTAATGGCTGGAACGTTTCCTCTTCTTGGTTAAAGAAGTCGTTCGAATATTTATGTTCAACTAAATGGGTACCATTTTTTCTTCAAAATTCTACTTTTTTTTGCAAAATTCGTCTTTTATTTTAAAATTTTGTATTTACTATTAAATTGTGCCTTCCTTCTTATCGAAATATGTTCTCTTTAACACTTTGAATCTTTATCTTAAAATTTTAGGTTATTTTTCGTCAAACATCCCCTTTTTGAAATTGTCCACTTTTTTAAAATCCGAATTTCCGCAAATTTCAACTTGTTTTGTGTTTTCCTCAAAATTTGGTCGATCTTTTTAAAAAAAAATTTTGAAAACGTTTGAAATTTATGAATTTGTGTAAAACGACTAAAAGTTCTAGCAAATTTTCTTTGAACATTTCAAGGTTTTCGAGATTTTTAAAATTCAAATTTCGTCTTTTTCTCAAAATTCCGTTATTTTAGGTTTTTTTTAAATAAAAATTTAGACCCTTTGAAATCTGAATTTCCAAAAATTTGACTGAATTTCTATAGTTTTTAGAAATTTAATCTTTTTCCTCGAAATTCATCTTTTTCTCGAAATTGTGTTCGTTTCTCTTAAAATAAGTGTTTTTCCGCAAAATTCGACTTTAATCACAAAACTCTACTTTCGTCAAGAATTGACATAAACCAAGAAAGATTAAAAAACACAACAAAGGTTGCTCTAACGCGTTTCGATAATCAATCTAGCATCTTCAAAGAGACACTTTCTTGTCGAAATATTGAAAATAATCAATGAAAATTTTGGAAAAAGGTCGAAGTTTAAAAAAAGGCAATTCATCCTAAAATTTGTTAAAAAACTTTCGAATCTCAACTTAAATTTTTGGAAACATTTCGAAAGTTTTTATAAATTTCGCCTTTTTCTCAAAATTCCGTTATTTTAGGTTTTTTTAATAAAAATTTAAATCCTTTGGAATTTGAATTTCTAAAAATTTGACCGAATTTCGACAGTTTCTAGAAATTTCATCTTTTTCCTCGAAATTCATCTTTTTCTCGAAATTGTGTTCGTTTCTCTTAAAATAAGTGTTTTTCCGCAATATTCGACTTTAATCACAAAACTCTACTTTCGTCAAGAATTGACATACAAATCTTGTCCCTTGAAACCAAGAAAGATTAAAAAACACACCAGAGGTTGCTCTAACGCGTTTCGATAACCAATCTAACATCTTCAGAGAAATACTTTCTTGTCGAAATTTTGAAAATAATGAAAATTTTGAAAAAAGGTCGACGTTTAAAAAAAGGCAATTCATTCTGAAATTTGTTAAAAAACTTTCGAATCTCAACTTAAATTTTTGGAAACATTTCGAAAGTTTTTATAAATTTCGCCTTTTTGTCAAAATTCCGTTATTTTAGGTTTTTTTAATAAAAATTTAAATCCTTTGGAATTTGAATTTCTAAAAATTTGACCGAATTTCGACAGTTTCTAGAAATTTCATCTTTTTCCTCGAAATTCATCTTTTTCTCGAAATTGTGTTCGTTTCTCTTAAAATAAGTGTTTTTCCGCAATATTCGACTTTAATCACAAAACTCTTCTTTCTTCAAGAATTCACATACAAATCTTGTCCCTTGAAACCAACAAAGATTAAAAAACACAACAAAGGTTGCCCTAACGCGTTTCGATTGCCAAGCTATCATCTTCAGAGAGATATTTCTGAAGATGATAGCTTCGAAACTCGTTAGAGCAACCTCTGTTGTGTTTTTTAATCTTTCTTGTTTTCAGAGAACAAGATTTGTTGTACTTTCTTTTTCTTAATAGAACGAGAGATACTTTCTTGTAGAAATTTTGAAAATGATCAATGAAAATTTTGGAAAAAGGTCGAAGTTTATAAAAAAAGCAATTCATTCTGAAATTTGTTAAAAAACTTTCGAATCACAACTTAAATGTTTGGAAACATTTCGAAATTTTAAGATCGACAAACTTAGAACAAAACAAAATCAAGAATTTATTCGAGTGGTCAAAGCAAATTATAACTGCAGATAAGATAAAAGATGTATTTTCTACTGATTGAGTTCAATTGATTGAACACTAAATTATAAAAAAAAAGAGAAATGTTGAGGTTGCCGATTTTTTTCCCTTGGAATTTAACTCGCAGGTTAAAGTTTCGAAAAAAAAAAGTTTTTCAAAACTTCAACCATAACAATTTATTCTATTAATTACCACGCAATATAAAAATTGCCCAAGAAGAAAAACACAACAGAGGTTGCTCTGGGGCAACCACTGCTGTGTTTTGTAATCTTTCTTGGTTTCAGGGAACAAGATTTGTTGTACTTTCTTTTTTTTGATGGAACGAGAGATACTTTCTTGTAGAAATTTTGAAAATGATCAATGAAAATTTTGGAAAAAGGTCGAAGTTTAAAAAAAGGCAATTCATCCTTAAATTTGTTAAAAAACTTTCGAATCACAACTTAAATTTTTGGAAACATTTCGAAATTTAGGATCGACAAACTTAGAACAAAACAAAATCAAGAATTTATTCGAGTAGTCAAAGCAAATTATAACTGCAGATAAGATAAAAGATGTACTTTCTACTCATTGAGTTCAATTGACTGAAAACTAAATTATAAAAAAAAAAGAGAAATGTTGAGGTTGCCGATTTTTTTCCCTTGGAATTTAACTCGGAGGTTAAAGTTTCGAAGAAAAAAAGTTTTTCAAAACTTCAACCATAACAATTTATTCTATTAATTACCACGCAATATAAAAATTGCCCAAGAAGGAAAACACAACAGAGGTTGCTCTGGGGCAACCTCTGCTGTGTTTTGTAATCTTTCTTGGTTTCAGAGAACAAGATTTGTTGTACTTCCTTTTTTTTTGGGTGGATCAAGAGATACTTTCTTGTTGAAATTTTAAAAATAATCAATGAAAATTTTGGAAAAAGATCGAAGTTAAAAAAAAGGCAATTCATCTTGAAATTTGTTAAAAAACTTTCGAATCACAACTTAAATTTTTGGAAACATTTCGAAATTTAGGATCGACAAACTTAGAACAAAACAAAATCAAGAATTTATTCGAGTGGTCAAAGCAAATTATAACTGCAGATAAGATAAAAGATGTATTTTCTACTGATTGAGTTCAATTGACTGAAAATTAAATTATATAAAAAAAAGAGAAATGTTGAGGTTGCAGATTTTTTTCCCTTGGAATTTAACTCGCAGGTTAAAGTTTCGAAAAAAAAAAGTTTTTCAAAACTTCATCCATAACAATTTATTCTATTAATTACCACGCAATATAAAAATGGCCCAAGAAGAAAAACACAACAGAGGTTGCTCTGGGGCAACCTCTGCTATGTTTTGTAATCTTTCTTGATTTCAAGGAGCAAGATTTGTTGTACTTCCTTTTTTTTTTTGGTGAATCAAGAGATACTTTCATGTCGAAATTTTAAAAATAATTAATGAAAATTTTGGAAAAAGGTCGAAGTTCAAAAAAAAGGCAATTCATCCTTAAATTTGTTAAAAAACTTTCGAATCACAACTTAAATTTTTGGAAACATTTCGAAATTTAGGATCGACAAATTTAGAACAAAACAAAATCAAGAATTTATTCGAGTGGTCAAAGCAAATTATAACTGCAGATAAGATAAAAGATGTATTTTCTACTGATTGAGTTCAATTGACTGAAAACTAAATTATAAAAAAAAAGAGATATGCTGAGGTTGCCGATTTTTTTCCCTTGGAATTTAACTCGCAGGTTAAAGTTACGAAAAAAAAAGTTTTTCAAAACTTCAACCATAACAATTTATTCTATTAATTACCACGCAATATAAAAATTGCCCAAGAAGAAAAACACAACAGAGGTTGCTCTGGGGCAACCTCTGCTATGTTTTGTAATCTTTCTTGATTTCAAGGAACAAGCTTTGTTGTACTTCCTTTTTTTTTTGGTGGATCAAGAGATACTTTCTTGTCGAAATTTTAAAAATAATCAATGAAAATTTTGGAAAAAGGTCGAAGTTTAAAAAAAGGCAATTCATCTTGAAATTTGTTAAAAAACTTTCGAATCACAACTTAAATTTTTGGAAACATTTCGAAATTTAGGATCGACAAACTTAGAACAAAACAAAATCAAGAATTTATTCGAGTGGTCAAAGCAAATTATAACAGCAGATAAGATAAAAGATGTATTTTCTACTGATTGAGTTCAATTGACTGAAAACTAAATTATAAAAAAAAGAGAAATGTTGAGGTTGCAGATTTTTTTCCCTTGGAATTTAACTCGCAAGTTAAAGTTTCGAAAAAAAAAAGTTTTTCAAAACTTCAACCATAAAAATTTATTCTATTAATTACCACGCAATATAAAAATTGCCCAAGAAGAAAAACACAACCCCAGAGCAACCTCTGTTGTGTTTTTTAATCTTTCTTGGTTTCAGGGGACAAGATTTCTGTGCCAGTGTTTCAAGATAATCAAGGAACAGTCCACCAAAAAACACAACACGTTTTTCCGCAACAACGTTAAAATTATTGGCAAATATTTGAGGTAATTAGGGCCTGATACGGTATCGAACCTGGTTTCTCACTTAAAAAACGCTTATCATCAAATATTCAATACAAAATCTTGTCCCCTGAAACAAAGAAAGATTAAAAAACACGACAGAGGTTGCTCTCTTTTTTTTTGTTTCAGGGGACAAGGTTCGTATTTCAATTTTTGAAGATAACCAAGGACCAAAAAAAACTACGTAAATATCTACTAATATTAATTTAGACAAAAATCGAAAATTATTTCAAATATGCTCACGATATATTTAGACGGGAAATATCCGCTTGAATGGAATCGTGTTAGCATTGTTCAAGCTTTTAAATAATTTCGCTATCGCCCATTTCCCACGTTTGGTTAAATGTTATACATTTATGGCCTTTCATGAACGTAGTAGTTGTTAATTTTAACATTAAACAATTGTCAGAAGCGGAGGTTGGAAGGTCACAGTTAAATCAATTAAATCGTTCACATTAATCAATCACTAGACGCACTGTCGTTTTTAATTTAGAATAGTAATGCCATTGAAGCTGGAATACCCTCATGTGGCGGCTGTCATACGCGTAAATAGACAATCTACTTGTGTGGCTGTTCTAGATGTTATTTATTTTTTAGTTAGAGAATTATCGGCACAAAGGATATACTTATCAATTTTTCAACAAAGTTGCCTCATTACATTTTGATCTACGTGACTTCAGTCATTAAATAAACATAAAATTCAATTTAGAACTATTAAAGTGATGAAAATCATCATTTCGTTTTGATTGATTTTTTTGTGACATACGGTAACATAGTATGATTATTTTTATATATTTTAATTCACACTTAAGGTAAATATTCGATTTTTTGAAAAAAACTCGCCCTCTTCTGAAAATTTCAATTTTTTTTTTTTGAAGAATCTGACGTTTTCAATTACAAATTTAACACCGGTATTTTAAAATGGAGTATTCTCCAAATTTAACCTGAACAGTTTTTAAAAAATGACGACATTTTCGAGTTGACAATCTAAACATTGAATTTTCAGGGACATTTTAAAAAGTTATGTTTGATGGAACGAACTCAGATACGTAGCCAGGGGGGGGGGTCCAAGGGGTCCGGACCCTCCCCGAAATGAATATTCCCCAAAAAATTTACGATGATACGAATTGAAATATCAGTAGAAAAACGGCTGATTGTATATTTAAGCATGTAAATAATTTTCGAAATTGCCAACTATTGAGCTTATGATAAGCAAAATAGCCATGTAGACATTTTAATAAAAATTGACAATGAGCTCAAGGCTTCCCAATACATGCACCAACCCGTTTACAATTTAATATTGACACTAAGCAGTAGGCTACGTTCAGTATTTTCAATTTTTTATTACCCCAAATTTCGGCTTTCTTGACATGGAGTAGAATTTTCGAGAAAAAAGTCGAAATTTTGAGTTAAAAGTCGACATTTTACAGAAGCATAGGAAGGCATTGATTAAAAAAAATTATATTTAGAAATTTCGACATTTTACAAATTAAAAGCGTAAAAAGTACACTGATTATAAAAAAAAATGTTTAAGGATTTCGACTTTTTTGTCAAAAGTTCGGTTTTTTAAAAAAAATTTTTTTCGAAATTTCGGCTCTAAACTCGAAATTTCGACTTAACGCTCAAAATTTCGACTTTTTTCCCAAAAATTCGACTTTTTTCTTGACATTTCTACTTTCTTCTTAAAATTCCGAGACTAATGTCGAAATTTCAACTTTAATATCGAAATTTTTTTTCGAATAAGTCAAAATTTCTACACTATGGTCAAATTAGGCAGATGACAGTTGCGTCCCACCGCTCCTCTTTCCCAACAATCTTGACAGTTTGTAGTAGGGTGCGTTCAATAACTGCTATTTTTAGTTAGCAAATTTTGATCTTTTTTTTAGAAATTTCGAGATGAAAGTTGAAAATTCGAGAAAAAAATCGAAACTTCGTGATTAAGATCAAAATTTCGAGAAAAAAGTCGGAATTTGAGAAAAAAGTCGAAATTTCGAAAAAGAGGTCGAAATTTCGAGAAAAAAGTCAAAGTTTGAGAAAAACGTAAGTCGAGATTCGGAGAAAAAAGTCGAAATTTGAGAAAAAAGTCGAAATTTCTAGAAAGATAATCGACATTTTGAGTTTAAAGCCGAAATTTCGAGAAAAATGTCGAAATTTCGATATTAAGGTTAAAATTTCGACAAAAAAGTCGATATTTGCTAAAAAAAAGTCTAAAATTGAGAAAAAAAAAACGAAATTTCGAGAAAAAAGTTGAACTTTTCAGATTAAGGCCGAAATTTCGACAAAAAAGTCGATATTTGCTAAAAAAAAAGTCTAAAATTGAGAAAAAAAAACGAAATTTCGAGAAAAAAGTCGAACTTTTCAGATTAAGGCCGAAATTTCGAGAAAAAAGTCGAAATTTGAAAATAACGTCGACATTTCGAGAAATGTCGAAATTTCGAAATATTTCGAGCAAAAATTCGAAATTTGAAAATAACGTCGAAATTTCGAGAAAAAGTAGATATTTCGAAATATTTCGAACAAAAAGAAGAAATTTCGAGAAAAAAAGTCGAAATTTGCGAAAAAAATCGAAATTTCCATAAAGAAAGGCCGAAATTTCGATAAAAAAGGTCAAAATTTTGAGTATAAAGTCGAAATTTTGAGGGAAATGTCGAAATTTCGATATTAAGGTCCAAATTTTGAGAAAAAAGTCGATAATTGAGAAAAAAAACGAAATTTCGAGGAAAAAGTCGAACTTTTCAGATTAAGGTCAAATTTTCGAGAAAACAGTCGAAATTTCGAGAAACAGTCGAATTTTCTAGAAAAAAAGTCGAGGTTCGAAAAAAACGTAAGTCGAAATTCCGAGAACAAAGTCGAATTTTGAGAAAAAAGTCGATAATTGAGAAAAAAACGAAATTTCGAGAGAAAAGTCGAACTTTTCAGATTAAGGTCAAAATTTCGAGAAAACAGTAGAAATTTCGAGAAACAGTCGAATTTTCTAGAAAAAAAGTCGAAGTTTGAAAAAACGTAAGTCGAAATTCCGAGAAAAAAGTCGAATTTTGAGAAAAAAGTCGATAATTGAGAAAAAAAC
Source organism: Dastarcus helophoroides (assembly GCA_028583605.1). Classification (NCBI taxonomy): domain Eukaryota; kingdom Metazoa; phylum Arthropoda; class Insecta; order Coleoptera; family Bothrideridae; genus Dastarcus; species Dastarcus helophoroides. The sequence goes on along the minus strand of CM053336.1, from coordinate 1,427,986 downwards.
GAAATTTCGAGAAAAAAGTCAAACTTTTCAGATTAAGGTCGAAATTTCGAGAAAAAAGTCGAAATTTGAAAAAAACGTCAAAATTTTGTGAAAAAATTCGAAGTTTCGAAAGATTTCGAGAAAAAGTTGAAATTTGAAATAAAATTCGAGACTTCGAGAAAAAAGTCAAAATTTCGAAAAAAAAAGTCGAAATTTGCGAAAAAAACTTGAAATTTCGAGTCGAAATTTTGAGTTTAAAGTTGGAATTTCAAGAAAAATGTCGAAATTTCGATATTATAGTCAAAATTTCGAGAAAAAAGTCAAAATTTGAGAAAAAAAAACGAAACTTTAAGAAAAAAGTCGAAATTTGAAAAAAACGCCTCAAAACTTCGAGAAAAAACTCCAAATTTCGAGATATTTCGGGAAAAAAGTCAAAATTTGAGAAAAAAAGTCTAGAATTCGAGAAAAAGGTCAAAATTTCGAGGAAAAAAATTGAAATTTCGAGAAAAAAGTCGCAATTTCAAGAAAAAAGTAGAAATTTGCAAACAAAGTCGAAATTTCTAGAAAAAAGATCAAAATTTTGAGTTTAAAGTCGAAATTTCGAGAACAATGTCGATATTTCGATATTAAGGTCAACATTTCGAGAAAAAAGCCGAAGGTTCGAGTTTTAAATCGAAATTCCTCGATTAAGATCGAATTTTCTAGAAAAAAAGTCGAAGTTTGAGAAAAACGTAAGTCGAAATGCCGAGAAAAAAGTCTAAATTTGAGAAAAAAGTCGAAATTTCTAGAAAAATAGTCGACATTTTGAATTTTGAGAAAAATGTCGAAATTTCGATATTAAGGTTAAAATTTCGAGAAAAAAGTCTATATTTGAGAAAAAAGTCTAAAATTGAGAAAAAAAAACGAAATTTCGAGAAAAAAGTCGAACTTGTCAGATTAAGGCCGAAATTTCGACGAAAAAGTCGAAATTTGAAAATAACGTCGAAATTTCGAGAAAAAGTTGAAATTTCGAAATATTTCGAGCAAAAAGACGAAATTTCGAGAAAAAAAGTCGAAATTTGCGAAAAAAGTCGAAATTTCGATAAAAAAGGTCGAAATTTTAAGTAAAAAGTCAAAATTTTGAGAGAAATGTCGAAATTTCGATATTAAGGCCAAAATTTCGAGAAAAAAGTCGAAATTTGAGAAAAAAAAACGAAATTTCAAGAAAAGGGGCAAAATTTCCAGAAAAAAATCAAATTTTCAAAAAAAAGTCAAAATTTCGAGAAAAAAGTCGAAATTTTGAGAAATAAAGTCGAAAAAAAAAATCTAAATTTCGAGAAAAAAGTCGAAATTTCGAGCTTAAAATCGAAATTGGAGAAAAAAGTTGAAATTTCTTAAAATGACATTTTTTTAATCGATGTTTTTTCTACGCCTTTGTAACATTTCGAAGAAGTGGAAATTTCCAAAAAAAAAGTTAAAATCTCCAGAGTCGAAATTTTGAGAAAATAGTTTAAATTTGAGAAAAAAGTCGAAGTTTGAGAAAAAAGTCAAAATTTCTAAACACAACATTTTTTTAATCGATGTCCTTTCTACGCCTTTGCAAGATTTTCGATTTAAAAATTGAAATTTCAACTTTTTTTTAGAAATTTCGACTTTAAACACCAAATTTCGACGTTTTTTTCGAAATTTTCACATTAAAGTCGAAATTTTGACTAATCTGGGGATTTAAAGAAGAAAAAGTCAACATCCCGTGATAATTTTTTTTTCAAATTGATGTTCTTTCTACGCCCTTGTAATTTTAAAAGTCGACTTTTGATCGGTGATAAGTTAAATACGTAAACTCAAAATAGATATTAGGAAATTTTTCTTTGATAAGTTTCACGTTTTTATTTGTCAAATTTGTGTAATGTTAAGGTCACTATATTTTATTCTTCACTTTTACTAATTAACAAAATGAAAAAAAATAAATAAATAAAAGAAACGAATACATAAAAGTAATTGATGTATGTTATTATATTTTCTAGAAATTTAGATTATTTTTTCAAAATTCCGAGTTGAAATTGAAAATTCCAAATTATTTTCTTCCATTCTACGTCTCTATAAGCATATAGTCGATACGTATAAACGTTTAAACAATTTTTTGCCGAAATCTGCTCTTTTTTCTCAGAAATGTTTTATTTCTGAGTGATTTTGTGTATAAATATCGATGTTTTTGCAAAAGTTTAGCTCTCTTTTAGAGATTTTGATTGTAATTTGTGATTATATATTTTTTTAAATTTTGAGCTTCCAGAAATCTTTCACAAATGTTTTACTTAAAACTTAAATTATTTTTTAAAATTTGCAATTATTAATATTATTTTCGCGATTTATTTTGGAGGGAAAAACTTAAACTAAATATTGGCTGCAAATATAACGGAAATTACACTATTTTTTAGGTGCAGTTTCATAAATTTTCTATACATTTCAATGTTTTTCGAAATTTCGATTATTTTTAGAAATTTTCGAAATATCAACTTCTTTTGTGAAATTCTTTCCACTTTCTTTTAAATTTTGATTCAAATTCAACATTTCGACTCTTTTGATAAACATATTTATACGTATTTTGATCTTATTTTCAAAATATTCATTTTAATTTAGTTTAGTTTCAAGTTTGGACTTTTAATTTTCCTTTTATTTAAACAAAATTTTCAGTTGATATTCTAACTTTTGATATTTTTGAGACTTAATTTTTATTTAACATTTTGAAATAATTTAGAAATATCTACATTTTTATTTTGCCATTTCGACTTTAAGTCGAAATTTCTAAAAAATGATTTTATAAATTTCGATTTTCTAAAAATTTTCTTTACAGTTTAGCTCGAAATATTTTTTATAATGTTAGCGTTTTTTTTATTAAAAATTTTAATTTTTTCTAAAGATTTTTATTTTATGATTTCAGTTTTTTATTTTTTTTCTAATTTTTTTGCTTTGCACTAAAAATTGTGTTTTTTGTTCCAAATTTTAATCTAGTCACGAAATTACTACTTTTTTAAACAAATTTCGAGTTTAAACCCAAAAGTTTTGCTTCATCAGATAACTTTCGGTTTTTTCTCAACAACTCAACATTTTGAGTTTTAAAAAAATGTACCTTAAACTTCAATGCTTCTGGATTTTTAATGGTAAAGTTCTTTTCTTTTTCATCCTTTTAATTTTTCGTCCAAATTTCCGCTTTTCCTGAAGATTTTTAAAATAAATTCAAAGTTTCGACAAAAATCGAAATACAAATTAAAATGGAAGCTTCTATTAATTTTTTTTTATTTCATCCTTAATATCTAATATTCCTAATTTCATCTTTGATTTCAAATTTTATGCTGCTCTGAAAAGTTCAAAAATCAGTTATTTTGAAAAAATTACTGGGTAATTCTAAACAAATTTTTAAAATTTAAATTTGGAAGATTTAAATATTGAGACTGACGTCGAACTTTCAAGTTTCGAATTATAGTCCAAATTTCAAAGTTAAGATTAGAAATTTTATGCAAAAATAAAAAATGAGCACTAAGTAAAATACCAAAACGTTTATTGATTTAACAACTCAGCTTTCTCTTTAAATTTTGTAATATTGCTTTTTTCGAAGAAGTTTCTGTGTCTCTAACCTAACAAAAGGGAGGGGGGAGTTGGACCCCCCCCCCGAACGAAAATTCTGGCTACGTGCCTGAACGAACTGGTCCTTGATTGTCTTCAAAAATTGAAATGCAGAACTTGCCCCCAGAGTAGAGCAACTTTTGTTGTATTTTTTAATCTTTCTTGATTTCAGGTGATAAGCTCTGTATTTCAATTTTGAAAAGTTATGTTGTACTGAATATTTGGTGGAACGGACTGGTCCTTGGTTATCTCCAAAAATTGAAATACAAATCTTATCCCCTGAAGTTTGATGGAACGGACTGGTCCTTGGTTATCTTCAAAAATTGAAACACAGAACTTGTCCCCTGAAACCAAGAAAAATTAAAAAACACAACAAAGGTTGCTCTCGAGAGCAACCTTTGTTGTGTTTTTTAATTTTTCTTGGTTTCAGGGGACAAGTTCTGTGTTTCAATTTTATCCCCTGAAACCAAAAAAAAAGATTAAAAAACACAGAGCAACCTCTGTCGTGTTTTTTAATCTTTTTTTGGTTTCAGGGGAAAAGATTTTGTATTCAATATTTGATGATAAGCGATTTTCGAGTGAGAAACCAGATTCGATACCATAGCAGGCCCCAATTACCTCAAATGTTGGCCAAAAATTGACGTTATTTTAACGTTGTTGTGGAAGATTTTCGAATTTTTTTTACCCTGAAAAACCACGCGAGGTCCACTTCTAATTAGAAAATAATAAATAAACATAAGTTATAAGTTACTAGATATAAATAAAGCTTTCTCATTAAGCGGTTTGTTTATTTTTACTCGGTGCAACTCGATACTTTCCTGATAAGAATTGTCGACTAATTCACGTATTACATTTTTATCTGGTTATCCAGGTGTTTATCGGCCACGAATTGCCAAGTTTCCCAGAAAGTAACTTCGACTTCTATCTGTAGCTGTAGTGTCGCGTTCAGTCTATCAAGAGTTAAGGTCTTAAAGCACGACATGCATGTCTTTGTACCATACGTCGAGATTTAACAACCGCAGTTAACTAGTAATATGGGTTCAAAGGTATGCGTTTTTCAGTCTGACGGCGTCTAAAAGGCTTGCCCCTTTCTTGCAGTTAGCAGTTATGATCCGTTACCGCCGTAAGTCGACTTAAAATGAAATCGTGGTACAAATAAGGTAAATACATTTTGTTATATAAGCTTCTTAGGTTGTTTATTCTTCAATTGGAAACCTAATTGTGTCATAATTACTTTTTTTTTTCAAAATTAACCCTAATAACTGTAATATCTAATTGGAGTAAAGCTATAGGTGCGACTGTTACAAAAAAATTGGATCCGAAAGCGCTTTTACTCCAGCAATGTTTAATAAATTGTTAAACAAATTGTTGGCCATAAAAAGTAGACTTAAATAAAACATGTTAAACAAAGAGAATAAATATATGGTCAAATATTTGCCAACTTATTTGTTCAGATGAGAAATCTGACGTTTACTCTAGTAAAAATTGTCTTCTAACGACCAAGTTTCGAATCAGACGCTTTTATGTTGTAATTTTACACTGGCGCCAAAATCACGCTTTAACTGACAGTAACAGTGATTTCTTTGTAAACCGACTGGCGTATAAAGATAAAACCATTAAGTAACAACTAACGATGTGTTTTAACCCATTTATAACATGCACGTTAAAGACACAGAGAAGTTCTCTGACCTGCGATAACTTGATAATTTCATGATCCACGAAAACACTTAAATAGTTACGTGGATCATGAATTTGACGACGACAATATTTTATTATTTATAGTAAATTATAATTACATAACAATATCATTTATAGTGAAAAAAATATAAAAAAAAGATCTTTTTTTAAGTTGCAAGTTTTTTTTGGTCTGGTGCTTGGTTATTATCAAAAATTGAAATACAAAACTTGTCCCCTGGAACCAAGAAAGATTAAAAAACACAACAAAGGTTGCTGCACTAACGCGTTTCGACAGCCAAGCCATCATCTTCAGAGAGATATCTCTCAGGGGACAGGGTATTTCAATTTTTAAGATGCAAGTTGCAATTAATTAGGCCAACTCTAGGGGCGGACAACGCGAATGTTTGTCCGCTGCGGTAAATCCCAACGGCGATATTTTGGCAGCAAACGAGACAAAAAAATTAAAACAATTAAAAATTAAACATTCAGCTAATCGAAATATTAATTTTAAAGAAAAATTGTTAATTTTAAGAAAAATATCCAAATTAAACCTTCGAAACAACCAGTGTTCTTGTTAAACCTCACGTTTGCGCTTCTTTTCTTAAATTTCTGGCATTAAAGTGGGCATTACAAGTTTCGAAATTGAACGAGAAATGAAAACTGTCGACAATTAAAAAAAAATTATATTTTTAGTGCCCAATCCCTGCGCTTTGTTGAGATATTAGCGATGATATTTATCTACTTTGAGGTAAAAATTGAAAACACATTTTTTGGCAATTACTTCCTTTATGCACACACCAAAGAGACATATTAGGGGAAAAGAGGAAGGATAACTGTTGGAACTGTTTCAAAGTGCCTTGTCGCAAATTAGAGACAATTACAAAGTGTAATTGCAAATTAGAGACAATTACAAAGTGTAATTGCAAATTAGAGACAATTACAAAGTGTAATTGTCTCTAAATTGCGACAAGGCACTTTGAAACAATTCCAAAAGTTATACTTCCCTTTTTTTTTTGGTGGAACGGATTGGTCTTTGGTTATCTTTAAAAATTGAAATTGAAATACAAATCTTGTCGAAAGATGTCTTTCATGGTTTCAGGGGACAAGATTTGTACTTCTTCTTAATTTTTGTACTTCCCCTATTATTTCGTTTTCTCAGCATCTCAAACATTATACCAATAATGCGTATTTCCAATAACATCATTTTTATTTAGTTTACACTATCTTATCAGATGACATTGTTTACTTTAGATATTAGCAACAGTCAGGTATTGAACAAAATATTGTTTCCATTAAATATCACATATTTAGAAAATGTGCTAAAAATAACACAGACGTTTACCTTAAATTTATACAGTTTACGAACGTGTGTAAGTTTCCTATTAATTTATTATATTATTATTCTTCGTTATTATATTATATTATTATTCTTCGTTATTATATTATATTATTATTCTTCGTTATTATATTATATTATAAAATGCCGTCCATTGATTATTTTTCTTCTATTATTTGCAGGAAAATCCACTCGTAATCCAAAAGCCCCGTCGCAGACATGACTTCGCCAGAAGAATATGAAAACTCTGCTCACATTTCCTTCGAAATCAAAGAAAATCTAAGCCAGAATCAAACCAACGTTTCTTTTGAAGTCGAAACAAATTCAAGCGACATTCAAGCAGTCCACCCCAACGAAATCAAGGAATCAGAAGATGACGAAACCAAATTAAATGGCGAAATCAAATTAGATGGCGAAATCAAATTAGATAGCGAAGTCAAAGTAAACAAAAAGCAAGACTTGAGTAAAGAAGGAGACAACGAATCGATCGAAAACGATACATCCGACAACGAAGACTTGGTGTTTCACGAAAAAGACCCAAAAACTAATAAGACACGATTAAATAGAGAAGCGTATTTGAAATTTCAAAGAGCATGCTCTGGTAAAAAAGACACCAACGAAAAGCGAGTTAAATTGACCTCAACCGAAAAAGAATCAACAAGTAGTCCTACCGGATCAACAAAAATACCTATTCCTGTACCACGAAAAAGGTTATCAATTTCTTCAAAAGAAACTCCAAGGGATAATTTGAGTAAGAAGAAGGAACATAAACATAATAAAAAAGAAGCTAAATTAAACTCGATCAAAAGAAAGCCAAAATCTACAATTAAATTAAGACAGAAAGACGAAAACTCAAATTTACTTCCACGGAGAAGTGATTATTCCCATCGTAAGAAACGAGGGCATCATCTTGAAGATGAAGAAACTGAATACATCAACATAGTAACCAAATCCGAATCGGTGGATACCATAGATTGGATACAAAACGAACTAAATAATTTTACGATGGACGGTAATAAACCAAAGAAGAAAGGAGGCTTTAAGCAGATTTTGCGCAACACGTTCTTTGGAAGCAACAAAAAGAAGGACGAAAAATTAAAGCAACAAAGCAACGACTATAAAGAGAATCGTGATAACGAATCTTACGCTCGAAATAATCCATACAATCAACCTAAACAAATGGTGCATCAAAAGGTAGTGAATCAACACCATGAATGCAAACATTTTCCTGAAAAGGAAACGAGTAGTGAACCAAATCCTGAATTAGAACAAAAATACGCCGAGATGCACATTAATAAATTTAGGCATATCCAGGAAACGTTTTCAAAACCGGAAGTTCCAGCTAAACCTGTAATAAGTGGTTATGTTTGCATGGATAATTCGTATAATAGGAAACAACAGCCGATAACAGAATCAAATTTCGTTAATTTGCAATCTGTTAAGAAATACATCGATACAAGTTCCTCTACTAGTACTCTGGAGTCAGATAAACGAGATTCCTGTGAAAACGTGTTTTCCACGAAGGCCGAACTTGAAATTGTTCGACTTAACGAAGACGTTAGAAGAAAAAATGATCTTAAAACGACAAATAACCGAGATACGCCACCTAGGGCACGAGAAACTTACCAAAACGTAAGTATTGTATCACCTAGAGCACACATTCCCATAAATTCGGAACGTCCTTTACCCAATCCGTACCATCAGCTGCAAAATCAAAGTTACGAAGGGAAGCTAAGCCCCGAGACTATTGAAAGGAACATGAACAAAGAAGAATCTAAGAACTACACTTCGAACAAACCAGTTTTAAATGAAATCTACGGCACCGTGTTCGATAATTTGGATGCTGAAGGCGAAAGGAAGAATACGAATTCGCAAAAAACGGAATCTTCTATGAGAAATTCACCTCTTCCGCCATCGTTTGAAACGTCGAAGCTGAAACTACCGCCAAACAGAGAAATAGTAACTCTTAAACCTCGAGTTACGTCACCTCTTCCATTCAGTCGAGTACCAAGCGATAAAATTATAGCGACGGAATTACTCAAAAATTCTCCAACGACGACTGAGGATTCGAGCCTTCCTAGGTATTTACAAAGAAGCCCCAGTCCGAAAATGCAGAGTAATCGTGAAGAAGTTCGAATGAAACCTCCGCTGTTCCCAAAACCGCCAATGAGGAGCGAACCCATTCATCAATCGATGAATAATTATCAAAATGTAGAGTATCAACCAAGAAGTGCACAAGAAGATACTGTATTTAGATTCCCCCCTGTAAAACCAGAACGACAGTTAATGGGGGCTTCACCGCAAATTGACCAAAGGTATAGCCACGCGAGCAGCTCGCCATTATCCAATCAACGATCATCTATGGTAGTGACCCCGACAGAATTACGTAATAATTCACTCTCCCCAATACGAAATAGTGGGCTAGAGATGAGGAATAATGTGGTAGAATTGAGGAATAATGTGGGAGATATGAGGAAGGACGTGGGAGATGTGGGGAATAATGTGGACGAAATGAGGAATGATGTGGAAGATGTGAGGAATCATGTAAGAGAAATGAGGATTAATGTGGGAGATGTGAGGAGTCATGTGGGAGATGTGAGGAATCATGTGGGAGATGTGAGGAATAACGTGGGAGAAATGAGGAATAATGTGGGAGATGTGAGGAATCATGTGGGAGATGTGAGGAATCATGCGGGAGATGTGAGGAATCATGTGGCAGATGTGAGGAATAATGTGGGAGAAATGAGGAACTATGTGGAAGAAATGAGGAATAATGTGGGAGATGTGAGGAATAATGTGGGAAATGTGAGGAATAACGTGGGAGAAATGAGGAATTATGTGGAAGATATGAGGAGTAATGCAATAGAGCTGAGGAACAATGCAGGAGAGATGAGGAACAACGCAAGAGATGCGAGGAACAACGCAGGATTGATGACGAACAGCGCAGGAGAGATGACGAACAGCGCAGGAGAGATGAGGAACAACGCAGGAGAGATGAGGAACAACGCAGGAGAGATGAGGAACAACGCAAGAGATGCGAGGAACAACGCAGGATTGATGACGAACAGCGCAGGAAAGATGACGAACAGCGCAGGAGAGATGAGGAACAACGCAAGAGATGCGAGGAACAACGCAGGATTGATGACGAACAGCGCAGGAGAGATGACGAACAGCGCAGGAGAGATGAGGAACAACGCAGAAGAGATGAGGAATAACGCAGGAGAGATGAGGAGCAACGCAGGAGAGATGAGGAACAACGCAGGAGAGATGAGAAACAACGCAGGAGAGATGAGGAACAGTGTCGTGGAGCTAAGAAATAATTTAGTAGAGCCCAGAAAATCCCCTTCGATCACATCTTCCCCGACTAAAGAAGAAATTAGGAAAAGCGTGGAAGCATACTACTGGAAAGAGCTGAAAAAATTAAGAGAGCAGGAAGATTACGAGTTGTACATGTATCACCTACAACTCTCCCAACAAGGCTACGCCGAGGACCCAATTATGTTAAGACGTAGCAGAAGCATGTCGCCATCCTTGCAACGAACCACCACAAGGCGAAGTTTGAGCGTACCAAGGAAAACAACTAATTACGAAACCGATGGAGTAACTCTTAGAAGACCGATACCGATTACCGGAAGGTCAACCGATGGCAAACAACAACATTTATTATCAGATGCAACCACAGACTTTCACCAGAAGGGCCCCAGAACGTAGAACTGTTGGTACCCTACCTACGATAGGGATGAGCGCGAAGGCGATGGAATATGAAAGCGCTCTATCACAGAAGCCGATATTCAGACGAGGAAGTCTAACAGCTAAACCCTTGGAGGAGCTTCAGGTGAATCCAAATAAGAAAGTGAGTTTCTACGGATCGCAACAGCAGTGGCCAACTAGAAACGGATTCACTCAAAATCCACCGCAAAAGAGAAACGATGATTCCATTCCGGTTTTACCACCTAAGAATTACAACTCGGAAGCGGAGTATATGAGAAATATGCAACCTAGAGCAACTCTAATCAGGGAAAATACCTACGGCGTCGTTGGTCAACGACCTCTTAATTATAATTCAGATTCGGAGGCAGCTTTCAGTAAAAGAATGTCTGTTCCGGCAAGAGTTCCAATCAATCAAGAACCACTTTATGGATCAGTGTACCCTCGGCAGCAATTAATTGAAAACCCTTATTATCATCCTCTTTATCGGAGAGCTTCCTACGCTTCTCAATACAACGGGCAACCTGTCCAACCACCACGAAACGACTACTACATCAGTTATCAAGCCACACCAAGAGGTCCCCAAACCATCACCAGAGATACCGCTAGAAGTTCCGCTAGCGCTAGAGGTTCCCCTAGCGCTAGAGGTTCCCCTAACGCAAGAGCTTCCCCTAACGCAATAATTTCCCCTAACGCAATAATTTCCCCTAACGCAATAATTTCCCCTAACGCAATAGCTTCCCCTAACGCACGAGCTTCCCCTAATGCACGAGCTTCCCCTAACGCAAGAGCTTCCCAATCTAGCACCAGAGGTTCCCAAATTTCTTTAGCAACAAACCAAGAGTACTACCAAACGAGACCACCACCAAACCCTCTACATTCCTCCCGCCTCAGTATGGCGGAACCCATCTACGGTACGCGCCCGAGGCAGATAACCGTCACCAACAAAGTGTGCGACATCTACGGAAGAATCCACGATGTGGATCCTTACGGTCAAATTCAGGAAACCGGCGTTTTAATAGGGACGTTTGAGCAGACCGCCAGAAAGTCCATATTCGACGAGATCGCAAAATTTCCAAAGAGGTTCTCGTCTGACCTCCAGCGTCAACGATATGTATAAGAGGTATCCGATGCGGGGTGAGCCTATTTACGACAGCAGACCACCGGAAAGGAACGGGGGTGCCCCTAATAAGCCGTTACCGCCGATACCCACCAATAAACGGATTCCGGGTAACGAAATTAACCCCCAATATCAAAGTGAACGGGGAAGTGCTCTAGAGGATGGTAAAATTAGGAACAAACGGAAAGGACTTTTTGGAAAATGAATGTCACATTTGCAGGTTTCGAGTGCCAAAGATTTGGCACCCGACAAAAGGTCTTTTTGGAAAATGAATGTCATATTTGCAGGTTTCGAGTGCCAAAGCTTTGGCACTCGACAAAAGGACTTTTTGGAAAATGAATGTCATATTTGCAGATTTCGCGTCCCAAAAATTTGGCAATGAAGTGAACACGCAATTCCAAAGTGGCAACAGAAATTCTTCAACTAAAATTAGTAACAAAAAGGGAAAATTGTGGCATACGAATCCCATCCCCTTGAATTTATTGCCAAAAATTTAAAACCAAGTAAACGCGTGATATCAAAGTGAATAACTGTGAAATTCTCTACAGAATAATACTAAAATACAGAACGAACATTTAAAAAAAAAAGGCCAAATAGATTTGTACATTTCCAGTGAATTTGTTGCCAAAGACTTGGCGAACTTTTCCAATTTTAGTTGTTGACGCTTTATATTGTTTAACTTCTCATATTTTATTTATTATGTAACTTAGTAATCAAATTGTACGTACTTGTGTTCTAATGTACTGTGAAAATGTCAGTTGTCTATATATTTTATACCACGAGCTTGTAAATAAACAATAGTTAGTAAAACAATTGTTTAAAACATGTTGCTGAAAGTTCTACTCTTGTAGTTAACAAAAAGAGTCAAAAAAAAGTGGCGTTACTTCTATAATATAAACTGATACAATTTCAATTATCAAGGAATTTCTGCTTCCGAAGACCCCCCAATTCCTGCTTCAAAAGAGCCCCCAATTCCTTCTTCCAAACACCCCCAATTCCTGCTTCCAAACACCCCCGATTCCTGCTTCCAAAGATCCCCCGAATTCCTACTTCCAAAGGCCATCATATCGAACTCAAAATTTTGAGATTAAGATCAAAACAAAAAACTAAAATGTCAGTAAGACGATAAAATCTGTTAACGATTAAAATTGTGAAAAAAATTGTCAACGAAAGCAATAATGAATTTAAGAAAATGTCGAGATTTTTAAATTTACAGAAAAAGGAATGTTACAGAAAATCGAAATTTTCAAAACAATTGAATATGGAAAAGAAGTGAATAACGGAATTCTAAAAAGGTAAGATTTGAAAAAAATATGAAAATATCCAAATCTTTAATTAATCGGAAAAAAGATGGAGATTTCGGGACTCGAAATTATGAAAAAATCCAGATTTTACAAATACTCGACATTTTTAAAAAATTTTGACAAAAGAATGCAATTTTCAAAAAAGTCGAGATGTTCGAAGAGTCGAAATTATGAAAAAATTTCGACAATTTGTTAACGATTAAAATTGTGAAAAAAATTGTCAACGAAAGCAATCATGAATTTAAGAAAATGTCGAGATTTTTAAATTTACAGAAAAAGGAATGTTACAGAAAATCGAAATTTTCAAAAAAATTAAATATGGAAAAGAAGTGAATAACAGAATTCTAAAAGGGTAAGATTTGAAAAAAAAAATGAAAATATCCAAATCTTTAAAAGCATTTAATTTTTTTTAATCGGAAAAAAGGTGGAGAAGATTTCAGGACTCGAAATTATGAAAAAATCCAGATTTTACAAATACTCGACATTTTTAAAAAATTTTGACAAAAAAATGCAATTTTCAAAAAAGTCGAGATGTTCGAAGAGTCGAAATTATGAAAAAATTTCGACAATTTGTTAACGATTAAAATTGTGAAAAAAAATTGTCAACGAAAGCAACCATGAATTTAAGAAAATGTCGAGATTTTTAAATTTACAGAAAAAGGAATGTTACAGAAAATCGAAATTTTCAAAACAATTGAAAATGGAAAAGAAGTGAATAACAGAATTCTAAAAAGATAAGATTTGAAAAAAAATGAAAATATCAAAAAAAGCGAAATTTTGCAAAAAGTCCAGCTTTTAAAAACAGCATATTTTCAAAAAAATAAGAAATTTAAAAAAGTTGGTTTCAAAAATTGCCAAAATTAAAAAAAAATAAAATTTCCAAAAAAATGCTGACAATTTTGAAAACACCTGAACAAAAAAAAAAACTAATCGAAGAAAATAGTCGAAAATTTCAAAAACGTTTAAGAAAACTCGATATTTTCAACAAACGTAAACGTGGAAATTTAAAAAAAAATGTTGCAATTTTCAAAAATATGTTCAAAAAGTCGAAATTATAAAAAAAAATGTCAACAATGTGTCAGAAATTGATATATTTCAAAAAACTTGAAAATGTAAAGAATAGCGAATTTTAAAAAAACAACGAAAATAGCCAGAAGATTTTAAAAATGTCGAGAATTTTAAATTTTCAAACAGGTCAAAATTTTGAAGAAAATCATAATTTTCAAAAGAAATTTAAAATTGGAAAAAGGTGAAGGACAGCATCCGAAGAAAAGGTAGGATTTGAAAAATTTTAAAAAATCCAACTTTTAATAAAATCGACATTTTCAAAAAAATACGAGTGAAGATTTTGAAAAACTGTCAAACTATTCAAAAAGTCAAAATTTGTAAAAAAGCCTAAATATTCGAAGAAATCCAATATAAAGAACTAGTCGAAAAAAATGGTGGAAAATTTCAGAAAGATTAAAGAAAAATCTAAGTTTTGAAAAAAAGTCGAAATTGAAAAAAAGTCGAAATTAAAAAAAATTCAAACCTTTCAAAATATACCTCGAAATTTTTGAAATACTTGAAATTTTTAAAAGCAGTCGACGAAAAAAATCGAAGATTACAAAAAATATCAAAATTTAAAAAAGTCAACATCTAAAAATTATCGAATTTTTCAAAAAAATTGACTATTTAATAAAAGGGCAACATTTTTGGAACCAGAAATAATTAAAATTATAAATTTTTGCAAAAAATCAGCTTTCAAAGAATTTGACTTTTCAAACGACGCAGGAATTTTCAGTGGAATTTTTGAAAAAATTTCGAAAATTTCAAAATATGTCGAGGTCAACATTTAAAAATAACCTAAACAAAAAAAAAACTAGTCGAAGAAAATAGTAGGAAATTTCAAAAACGTTTAAAAAACTCAGCATCGTCAAGAAACGTAAAAATTTTCAAAAAGTCGAAATTTTGAAAAAAAATGTTGCATTTTCAAAAATACTGTAACGTAATGTAAATAGATGAAATAGGATTTAGAATAGAATTGTAGAATTTAGTAAATAAAAAAAAAGTTTCTAGAAGGTTCTGATAAGGGGAAAGCGGCCGCGATAACGAAACAAACGGCAGATAAGCGTTCCAGAAATTTCGGCATTCGATAAGCCTTATCTGCCGAAAGTTCTGGAAGACGCGGGCCGAAACTATAAAAAGGCGGTCAGTTTTCCCTCGAGTCAGTCAGTTAGAATCAGTGCAATTAGTAAGTTAGTAGAAGTGAGTTAATTGTAAATTGTGGTGATTCAAGTTGAGTTCAGTAATAAAGTGGAAATAAATCCATCACGTGTATCAATTCGAACCGATAACGCACGTAACAATACGTTCCAAAAGTCGAAATTATAAAAAAAATATCGACAATTTGTCAGAAATCGTCATTTTTCAAAAAACTTGAAAATTTAAAAAAATTGCGAATTTTAAAAAAATAGTCAACGAAAATAGCCAAAAGATTTTTTTAAAATATCGAGATTTTTCAATTTTTAAAGTCAAAATTTTGAAGAAAATCAAAATTTTAAAAAACCGAAAATTGAAAAAAGTGAAGAATAGCGGCCGGAGAAAAAGTAGGATTTGAAAAAAATTGAAAAATTTAAAAAAATCAGTTTAAAAAGTCGACATTTTTAAAAAAATACGAGTAAAGATTTTGAAAAACTGCCAAAATGTTCAAAAAAGTCAAAATTTGTAAAAAAAAGCCTAAATATTAAAAGAAATTTTTGAAGAAAACTTCGAAAATTTCAAAATATGTCGAGATTTAAAAAAGTCAACATTTAAAAATATCTAAATTTTTAAAAAAATTGAAAATTTGATAAAATTTCAACATTTTTGGGATCAGAAATATTTGAAATTAAAAATTTTGAAAAAAAAATCAGCTTTCAAAAATTCGACCATTTAAACGACGTAGGAATTTTCAGAGTCGAATTTTTAAGAAAAATATTCAATGTTTTTTTTTTTTCAATTTATTTAATATTTCTTCGACCCAGTTTGGAAATATATTTCCAAACTGGGCCGAAGAAATATTAAATAAATTGAAAAAAAAAAAAAAAAACAATATTTCCGGTCAATAAGGGACTACCATGAAGAATAAAAATATTCAATTTAAAAAATCAAGATGTTCGAAAAAGCGAAATTATGAAAAAGAAATTCGACAAATTGCAAAACGTCGACATTTTCAAAAATGGTGCCTATCGCACATCAAATCATCAAATTCTTCAAACTTTGCTAATGAAATGTTGTATAAAAAATTCTTAAATATAACTCTATATTTGTTTTGTCATTATCTTATCAGAGTAGAGGTGCAATCTTGAATAGACGTTATCAATCAGGATGACTCGATTTCCTGAATTGGGAGCCATTAAACAAAACAAATATGTCGAACGTAGTGCATTAAAAATGAAGGTACCATTTTTGTTGAATACTAATTTAACAGAGAGTGCTTTAATTCAGTTTTCAGGTTGTCCATGTTTTAAACTAGATTATGAATCATACAACATTTAATAATCAAAAGTTCCAAAAGGAACCAAGCCTACATCGAACTCAGGCAAATAATAGTAAACAGGGATATTTACATAAAATGTATTCACTTCTTAAGATAAATAAAGAAAAGCATAATACTAAATCGGATGTCTGCACAAACAGCAATACTACCTTAAGGCCAGAAATCATGAAAATTGAACTGGATTCTAAAATACTCGTTAGAATGAATAACGAAATACGAAACGTGTCTAGTGACGAATTAAAAGAGGATTTCATTATTCAAACCCGCCATCACCATGAACATAATGAAAATATTCGAATATCATGCCCCACGGCACTTCTCTTCAGGAAGAAGATACCTCATCCAAATATAACAAGATTTCGAAGTTTGCCGAATCTTCTTGACGATACGTTTTTCCCAAAACGAAGACTAAATTTAAAAAGGAGAAACGCACTCTATGTGTTTCCGACTAGTTCATTAGCAAATAGATAACTTTTAATTTCATTTACATTTATGAGACTTATGAAACCCCTAAACCCGAGAATGTTTTACATGAATAAAATGAGTTTTCAGAATATTTTTTATTTTTTGACAGCGTCCGGTCATGACATTTTAAAGACTTTTACGAAATGCTAAGTCTTAAATCACTCTTGAAATGTTGACCTCTTCTATAACTGACTTTAATTTTATTTAACATTTTTAATTCCGAGTTTATTCAAAATATTATCTTGGAATTTAAACTGAGAATATTTCCTGTGAATTTCAAATTCTTGTCGTGGTAAAACTCGGAATAATTATATACAATATATATTTATGAAAATTACACTACATTAATAAATATCAGCTTTTAATAAATAAATATGAAAATATTAGTAATATGGGATACATGATATGTTAGAGAGCATACAAATAAAGCGAAAAGTGACTACTTCAGTTCAAAAAATCTTTTGGAAACTACCAATTATCCAAAAAATCTAATCCAGTCTTTGGTAAGATATTGCTTGATGCTTCTTTGGAAGATTCCTCGATGGTAGTGATATCCTCGCTCAGCCTTTTACAAATGTTCTGACCCTAAACATAAAAACTCAATTACGAAATTGTATTAATTAGAGAAAATGACATAAAAAATTTTAAATTTAGAATTAAAGGGAATTTGAAATCATTTTTAAATTAGATCTTCTGGAAAACAGTCAGAGGTACATTGAATTACATTTTTACCACATTTTTTTAAATGCCAGAATATTTCATGTTTTCGTTAGAAGTGTATTCTCCATTTTGGTTTATTCTTGATGGTGAACTCGTATTGACCGGAAATATTATGTTTTTTAATTTTA
The DNA here is from genome assembly GCA_028583605.1 of Dastarcus helophoroides. Classification (NCBI taxonomy): domain Eukaryota; kingdom Metazoa; phylum Arthropoda; class Insecta; order Coleoptera; family Bothrideridae; genus Dastarcus; species Dastarcus helophoroides. Next base: position 1,410,429 of record CM053336.1, on the reverse strand, counting down.
TTTAACAGTTTTTGGGCCCAGTTTGGAAATATTTAAATTTTTATCGTTTGTTGACAATATTCTAAACAGTTTAGAATATTGTCAACCAACAATAAATTTGATGTAACGGACTGGTCCTTGGTTATCTTCAAAAATTGAAACACAGAACTTGTCCCCTGAAACCAAGAAAAATTAAAAAATACAACAAAGGTTGCTCTAACGCGTTTCGACAGCCAAGCTGTCATCTTCAGAGAGAAACTGGGCCGAAGAAATGTTAAATAAAATTAAAAAAACATTGCTAAGCTAGTCAAAAAATCTTAATTTCAAAAGAGAACAGGGTAATTGTACGGCTTCGGGTCTTCTGGTTTTCCCAACTTTTCTTGGTAAAATTACTTTCCTTACGTCTTTAGCTTCCTATTTCTCCAAAAATTCTCTTTCGGAAACTGTTCGTTCTCAACTTATGCCCTTTTTTACTTTGCCGCATTCAACAACTAAATTTACCCTTTCTGTGCTTCCTACACACCACAAACATCATGCATATCTCTCATCGGCTCAATAAGGCCGAAACCGCTTTCATTTCAATTATTCTACACAAATAACCTTCCAACATACTAACCACAAGACGTATATACTAACCTTGCGTGGAAATTCATTCTGCATGGATATGCCGCTGCGAATAGTAAAAACGACACAAATGAACGTCCAACTTGCTAACCTCGCGTGGAAATTCGTTCTTCATTTCAAGTTGAATACGTGAGTATTAGAATAGTTAAAATAAAAGCGGTTTCGGTCTTATTGAGCCGATGAGAGATATCTATGTGTAAATTTACCAAGAAAAGTTGGGAAAACCAGAAGACCCGAAACCGTACAATGACCTCCATAATGAAGCCTAAATTAAAGAAAAAAAAACACTTAAAAATCCAATAGTACCGAACTGCTCTCTACTGTCTTCTTCTACGTCTCTTAAATAGAATACGTCTGGCCACCCTAGGTCACTTTTACCTTAGGTTTCCGTTTTGGTACTTCAGGTGGCGGCGCGTCCTTGGTAAAAATAGTTAAATCTCTTTGGCTTGGAGTTTTAAAGCTAAAAGGTGCCGAATGCTCGTCTCTATAGGAACAGTGATCGTCCACCACCAACTTTTCAGCGTATTTCTTCGTTTCGACGTTCTTCGGTTGTTGGTACTTAATTAAAATTTCGGGTTTTATGATACTTTCATCTAAAATTTGAGATTTTTCTTCGGCGGAGAGTGTACCCCACAGATCTTCGTAAGCGGATTTCGTTTCGTTCATGTCGACGTACATCCTGTTGGCTATACGGTTGATGCTGCTAAAGTATATTTCCGCCTCTTTTTCGAGATCCATCTCGTTTAAATCATATTTGTTTCATGTAATTTAATGTTTATTTAAACCTCGCCCCACATAATATCAACATTAAACATTGTTGGAAACCACAGAACTAGGGATGCAACGCAATATCGGCTGACCGATATTATCGATAATATCGAAACAAATATATCGATATTATAACATCGTCGAGATTTATATCGATATTATACATCGTCGATATGATATTATCGATATTATAACATCGTCAATAAGTTTTTTTCAATTTATTTAACATTTCTTCGGCCCAGTTTGGAAATATTTAAATTTTTATGGTTTGTTGACAATTTTTTTAAACAGTTTTTGAAATGCGACTACGTGATATTTAAATTTATTGACAACGTCACTTCATGACAGTTCACAAATTAGGAGGTTATTTTATTTTACATAGAATATAAAAAAATATCGATAATATCATATTGACGATTCTTCATGGTAGACCCTTAATTTGTGAACTGTCTTGAAGTGACGTTTTCAATAAATTTAAATATTACGTAGTCGCATTTCAAAAATTGTTTAGAAAATTGTCAACAAACCATAAAAATTTAAATATTTCCAAACTGGGCCGAAGAAATGTTAAATAAATTGAAAAAAACATAATATTTCCTGTCAATAAGGGTCTACCATGAAGAATTATCGATATTGCCCGATAGCCGATACCAATCGATCAATTGTTGCCAATGATCAGTGTTGCCAATCTGAAAATATCAATTTCTGTCACGCCAAACAAAAAATCCTGCTATTTGTCCGCCAAACCTGCTGCCCACCCTTGAATCTTTTATAAACAAAGTTGTTACACATATGGTACGCACGGCGGATCTTCTCCCTTACGACACAACAATAGTTGTTTGATTACCATAGCAACGGAAAGAAGTTCATTGTCAATCAAGTGAGACATTTGTTTCTTTGGATTTGCAGAATGAAACTAACTGCTTAACAAAAATAAAATATATGTTCTGAAATGTCGAATCAATATTTGAACTATTTACTTTCTTTAGGTTGGGATTGCTCTGTTCTATGTTTGCTAAAAATGTCAAATGTCAATTTTTAATAAAAGTCAGTCATGCAGTAAGAAGTTTCTCTATGTAATATATTAAAAGAATCCAGCATCCTGCCTAAAAGTTATTCGATTAATCAAAATTAACAATAATAGGTTTGTTCCAACCGAACATCAAACTAGTTTGCAACCGTCCGGCGCATGTGCATTCAAAATTTAGCGTTCCAACCAAGTGCAAACTCCAACCCAACTGGCAGTCCGGTGTTCCAACAGTGCTCTGACTAGTTCGTGAATTGATTTGTGATCAATCAGAACAGTCAGCAGCCGAGAGCTTGTACTGGCAGTTGGGAACATGCGCAATAAGTAATCGATAAGAGGTATCTAATTTCTCAGCTGTTATTTGTCAATACGATTGTCAAATGTTTTGATCTTGTCGGAGCAAATGTAAATTGTGTTGTTAAGTTCTGAATTCTATTTTTCAGCCACTATATTTGCTCAAAAATAACAAAAATGAATTTCGTAGAGGGATTTATATGTGATGAAGATTTATTTTCATCGCTTTCGATTGAGACAGACGGCGAAGACCAGAGGTTTTCCGAGAAGTCCCAAAGTGCGTTCCAACGTGTACAATCCCAAACCAGTCGGAGTATAATACGGAATGCACGCATGCGTACGAACTAGTTCATGAATTAGTCGGAAACTAATCAGAAATGTTCGGTTGGAACAAACCTAATATACAATTTATAGCTTAAGAGAAAAGAACTGCACTACGTTATTTGGGTTTATGTTGATTGTACAGGTACTCAAATATTCAAATTCAAATTAGATATACATGCATATTATGTCCGAATTAGAGATTTTCGCAAAATTCCGCTACAATCTTATTAATTTAAAAAACCTTCCGACCACATGCTACTAGCATCAAAATTCTGCTACTGTAGCAGAATTCTGCTACGGTTGGCAACACTGCCAATGATGGATAGAAATATGGAGATCGAGGGCCTTTTTTTTTTCTTTTTGGTCACCAGAAATAATACGCCCGAAATACGTAGACATTTCTTTAGCCCCGTTTACAATTTTTTTGTTAATTTCCAAAATACCGATTATCGATAAAAAAATGTTCGATATTATCGATTATCGATATTTGCCTGCTGTCAATTTTTATATCGATGTTTTTTAATTTTATTTAACATTTCTTCGGCCCAGTTTGGAAATAGTTAAATTTTTATTGTTTGTTTCCGGTCAATAACAGTTCACCATGAAGAATTTATATTGATATTAAAATTATCTTGCAAGGCATCTGTGACGAATAGGCAGAACTCATAGAACCATCCGCCACAGATCCGTTAGCCCCAGCCTTATATGTAATACTTCTATATGGCCAGCTCCCTAGTCTCTTCGCGAGTTTGTTCTGACCAAATCCGATAAAGATGGAACATGGATAAATGGCGAGTATAGCGCATGAATTAAACGAAATTAACCAATCGCTAGGCGCGAGTTAAACGGGTGTTTATGTTCGGCCGTGCACAGCTGACTTTGGCCATGAACAGATGATTTGTTACACCTGCGCATTGCGACTCATTAATGCGTGTGAAGGTCAACGAGAAAGAGAAGTCTTTCCCATGAGAAACGAGGAACTGGCCATATAGAAGTATTACATATATGGCCCCAGCGCAGGAGGAGACGAGGCGTTAAATACCGCGACGCATTCCAAAAGTTTATTGGTTACAATCCAGCACGTGATCTGCTGAATTTCTATTGGCTGAATGGAAATCATAAAAGCGCGGGTTTCTTAAAACCCGTATACCTTCACGTCTCGTAAAAACGTACCAAGCTAGTCAAACTGCCCAAACCTCAAATTAATCGATTATGTTTTTCAAACGCTTCCTACATTTGGTATTTCAACTGATTTGAATAGTAATGCAGTCCTATATTTTTAAGTGTTTCATTTGTGGTAAAATCTTTATTACTCATTCCGTTATTAGTTAAATTTGAATTATTATTACAGAGATAAAATTTGTCAGTAGTTTTCAATTATATTCTTTAAACAAGTTAATTTTTTTTTAAAGTTTATATCAAAAAAGATATTCAAAAATGAGAATTAAAATATTTTTTTTATCAAAAGTGTTATTTATTTTTTTATGAACAACCAATAAAAACATTTTTATATCTGTCAGATTTTTTTTTATTTTTTTAAGCGACTTTTAATTTGTGAATTAATATTCAATCATGTAAAAAATGACCAACATTCAGGCGCACGAAGTAGCGTTCGAGGCTAGATGGCACTATTTTTCAACAACAAAACAGCAACAAAAATTTAAATAATAGAGATAAAAGTTTCGGGAGATAAAACTTTTTCTTTATTGAAAATTTTTCTCCTTAAAAATGTTTTTTCAAATTTCTCAAACGTTAATGATTTTGAAGCTATTCGCGAAAAAATAAATCTGATTTTTTTTTCAAATTTTTATTTGTTAATAACTTATGCGATTGTTCAAGTGAAGGTTTTAAACTTTTTTTACACGCTATTCTGCATCAAATAAGCCCTCGCCCATATTTTTATTATAGCAACGAACATGCTTATAAACTTGTGGATTAGAATTCAATTAGACTAGTAGGAATTATTGTAAAGTCGATGTAAGACGCAAATTTCATGTTTTAAAAATCGCGCGCTTGTCATCTTATGAATCCAACCAATGGAGATTCAAAAATCACGTGACCAATTTTAACCAATAACTTTTTGGAATGCGTCGCGGTATTTAACGCCTCGTAGGAGGAGCGGCAACACTGCAAGACCTGTGAAGTGACAACTGACAAGTATGACGGTTAACACCAAGGGGGTGAAAGTAATAGGAGTGGGGGCGAAACAAGCCGAATTGTCATGCCATCCACTTGTGTCAAATTGCCTGCCGGCAGTTTTTGATTGTAAAATTGTAGCTACGCAGTGTCAAAATGAGAAAGGTTATTATAGTTCATTAATGTGCAAGTGCGATACATATAGATTAGGTTGGAAGTCTGTCGTTTAGGATCTGCTTTCCGTCGACTGTCGTCTGTCAGTTGAACGATTTAACGAAGGAAATTATGACCATATATGGTTATGACGTGTGTTATTGATGTAAACAACAATTTTGCGGTAAGTAATCCTCTTCATAATTAACAAATTGCTTCCCCTACTTATTCAGATGAAATTCATGTATTTACTATTAGTTTTTCAATAAATACAGTTTGATAGATAACTGTGAAAAGTCTCATGGTGGCTTCATAATAAAGTTTAACTAAACCGGAGCATTTATTTAAGATGCCCAATAAGTGTTAATTTGCTTGTGTCGAAATTTCTAATTGCGTTTTATTCCCTTTATTATTTATTGATTTATTTATTTTTCATGATTTGCTCCTGGGACGTTTATGGCACACAAGAAGGAATTAGTTCTAGTTGTCATTAGTTCATGAGAAGCTTTGTTACATTTGTCTCATACTTACTGTGCATAGCATGTTGTAATTCATATTTTAATATTCCGTTTATTATTTAAGTTGTATTTTAATACATATTGCTAAGTTTTTTACAATGTTTTTTATCTTGAACCAATAAAACATCTGTCTATTATATATTTCGTATTATTCATTTTCCGTTTAGCATATTAACCATTAAGTACATTAATTATTAATGAATTTTCCATCTTAGCTAAAAAAATTGTCTTATTTTTGCATTTTTATTTGTAATTAAACAATACGTTGTGACATTTTCTTTGTGCAAAAATAAAACGTCAAATTTTTTTAGTTACAATGGAAAATGCAATAATTTCACCCAAAATTTGAATTTGAAAATGGCGCGTATTGCCATCCACTTCTGTCACTTCGTTGCTCTCGCTTTAAATGTAACCTGTCCTTCTTAATATATATATTTTGTGGTTAACACTTGGAACGACGCAAGACTCTCTCTATGATTACGACTCGAGCAAGTTTCACGTGTCGACTGAAATTCACGATCAGACATTTTATTTGTTAATAGTTCTAGTTAATTATAATGTAGTAAGTTAGAATATAGGTAGTTTGTACAACAAGAGCCGATATGATGTCCATATCGCACGAGAACGAAGTTTGAGCACGACGCCGAAGGCAGAGTGCCTCAATCGTTCGAGTGCGATATGGACAATCCGCTCAAGTTGTACAGCGAATTTTTCCCACGACTACGATCTATCAAAGACTAAAATGCGATTTAGCAAATTAATAATTTTTCATGTGACATTTGCAGTTTCTAATTTATTTTATATAGTGTCCATGTGTCAATGAAACGTAAATTTATCGCAACAAAATTCATATTTACTATTTGATTTTTAAGGTAATCATATCTTGAATATATCACTTGCAGCCTCAGAAATGTTCGCTGGGATAAAGTTTACTGATTCTGCACTAAAAGCACTCATTTTAAATACTTTCTTTGGTAAATACCGAAGTCAGTTTGACAGATTCTAGTTTATACCATCGAGTATCGATTTGAATCTCAATGCAGATGACGTCGATGCATCTTTTGCTAATCTTTTAAGATTAGTGCGCTTGAAAATGCCAGTTCTGCTGGCGAAATACGTATCGCGTAATTATTTATTTAATTGCCGATGTGGTAAAGGGGTGAAACCTTCTTTGGACTTAATCACAAGCCACAGTGTTTAGTTCAGTGCTTTAGTTAGGGCCATAGATTCAGAATTATTTCTGAATCTAAAAATGACATTCGTCTGTATCGCATACCGTGATTGGTCAATTTTATATCCTCACTAGTGTGGATATGAAATCGACCAATCACGGCGCGACTTTCGTTATATCCGTTCACTAGACTGATATGGTCTATCTATCCTGCTCGTAAGGTATAAAGAAAACAGTGAATATATGGGTGGGAGTGGGAAAAATAAATTTCTACTACGTTAGTGTGCATTATTTGCATATATTTAATACTTCTATATGGCCAGCTCCCTATTTCCGAGTTTGTTCTGACCAAATCCGATAAAGATGGAACATGAATAAATGGTGAGTATTGAGCAAGAATGAACGAAATAACCAATTGCTACGAGCGGGTTAAACGTGTGTTTATTATGTTTGGCCGTGCACAGCTGATTTATAACACTTGCACATTGCGACTCAATTCGTGTGAAGGTCAGCGAGAAAGAAAAGTCTTTCCCATAAGAAACGAGGAACTGGCCATATAGAAGTATTACATATATGATAATTTGCGTCGCGTAATAGCAAGATGCCACATTCCTACACAGAACCTTTATAAATGGATATAGTAGAGATGTCAATCTGAGATCGATTAATTGAAAAATCGATTTTTTGAAGTCTCAAGGTCGATTTTTAGATTGATCTCAAATACAAGATCGAGCTAATGAATGATTTAAAAACCTTAAGAATTGGATCAATTTACTTTACATGCAGGTCAGTGTAAATTTAATGACAATTTTTTATGTAAGTGTCTTTATGTCAGTATGTTTTTCTCCATTTCTATCTACTAGAAAAAGCTACGTTAATAAGCCAACAGATGGTAGCATTAACATTTCTTTTTATTCATTACGTCCTTGACTGAATAGCACCTATTATAGAAGGAGGATAGTGCACGATCGTAAAAAATGGTGTCGAAAAAGCTTCTAAAGAGCAGGTAGTACGTTCTCGTGATATCAGAAGTGATGGAATTCTACTACCAATGAGAAACGAAGTAGGTAAATATGGCTATTAAATACCTGTTGAGAAATGTCAGAACTTACCGATTTTGTTTCATTTTAATGTCATTTCTTAGTGTATTCAATTCATAATTTTTACGAGAAAGATGATGTAGGAGAAATTGAAAAATATTTCAGGTGGGTTTTTTGTAGCCTTTTACTAGAATAACTAAGCTGCAATTGCTATTATGATCTCTTACGCGCTTAACATGACCAATGATTTTCAACGAGCGAGAGAGAAAAAATCAACAGTCCACTTTCTAGACGCATTTCGGTCAAATACATGGCCAAAACAGTGTTGCCAATGCGAAAATATCAATTTCTGTCACGCCGAACAAAAAATCCTGCTATTTGTCCGCCAAACCTGCTGCCCACCCTTGAATCTTTTATAAACAAAGTTGTTACACATATGGTACGCACCGCGGATCTTCTCCCTTACGACACAACAATACTTGTTTAATTACCATAACAACGGAAAGAAGTTCATTGTCAATCAAGTGAGACATTTGATTGTCTGGATTTGCAGAATGAAACTAACTGCTTAACAAATATAAAATATATGATGTGAAATGCCAAATCAATATTTGAACTATTTACTTTCTTTAGGTTGGCATTGCTCCGTTCTATGTTTGCTAAAAATGTCAAATGTCAATTTTTAATAAAACAGTCAGTCATGCAGTAAGAAGTTTCTCTATGTAATATGTTAAAAGAATGCAGCATCCTGCCTAAAAGTTATTCGATTAATCAAAATTAACAACAATATACAATTTACAGCTTAAGAGAAAAGAACTGCACTACGTTATTTGGGTTTATGTTGATTGTACAGGTACTGAAATATTCAAATTAGATATACATGCATATTATGTCCGAATTAGAGATGTTATTAATTTAAAAAACCTTCCGACTACATGCTACTAGCATCAAAATTCCGCTACTGTAGCAGAATTCTGCTACGATTGGCAACACTGGGCCAAAATAGGCCATGCACTATCCTTATTTTATCATCCGTGCTGAATAGGAAAGATAACTGTGGCGCCATCATTATTACAAACCGCTAGACTGTTGTTCTGTTTTTAGTCTTTGGTCTGACATTTTATTTCTTTGATTGTTAAATGAACGTATTTATTTTGTCCATTTATTTTAAAATTACACTGAAAATCCATAAAAATCACAATCTTAAACACTTAACCTCAGTTACTCAACTTACAGTTATGTTGTGGCGAATAGGCAGAACTCATAGAACCATCCGCCACAGATCCGTTATCTCCAGCCATAGATAATATAAATAATTAATTAAATATATGCATATATGTAATACTTCTATATGGCCAGTTCCTCGTTTCCTATGGGAAAGACTTCTCTTTCTCGCTGACCTTCACACGAATTAATGAGTCGCAATGCGCAGGTGCTACAAATCATCTGTGCATGGCGAAACTCAGCTGTGCACGGCCAAACATAATCACCCGTTTAACCCGCGCGCAGCAATGCTGCGCAATACTCGCCATTTATTCATGTTGCATCTTTATCGAATTTGGTTGGAACAAACTCGTGAAGAGAATAGGGAGCTGGCCATATAGAAGTATTACATATATGATTATATGTATAGTCAGACTCCAGCGTAGGAGGAGCGCCAACACTGCAAGACCTGTGAAGTGACAGCTGACAAGTATGACGGTTGACATTTGGAACGACGCAAGCTCTCTCTATGATTACGACTCGAGCAAGTTTCACGTGTCGAATTGAAATTCACGATCAGACATTTTATTTGTTAATAATTCTAGTTAATTATAATGTAGTAAGTTAGAATAAATTAATTTCTACTACGTTAGTGTGCATTATTTGCGTCGCGTAATAGCAAGATGCCACAATGTACAAAAAAACATACAGAGCATAGAATATAATAAATGGGCCCAACCGTCAACCACAATTAGGACATAATGGTGACGCCATTTTGTTTAAGCTTTGCGTTACGTTATTTTGAATGCTTTGTCACAACATTTTAACCTGTGTATCACTTAAAGTTCATATTTTTGATATAGAACATATGATGCCAGTTCATCATTATCATTCAATTTTTCTTTTATTTAAATTGTATACAAATTTCACCAACAAGGCGACAAATCGGAAATCGATCTTACAGCACCTAATTTAATCAAGAATCGATTCTTTGGCTCACGACTCGACTCCAAAAATCGATTATTTTAAAAAGGAATCGACAACCCTAGTTGGAAACCACAGAACCTTTAAAAATGGAAGTAGCAATATCGCAGCTTGACAACTAAGGTACTAAAAAATGATTCTCGCCCGCCATTTTGCCTCCTATTAGACGAAAGAATAGTTGAAGTAAAACTCTAGCTTTTGCCGCCAGAAAGGCAGCTTCTGCTAGGCATCGGTGAATCAACTATTGTTAGTTCAACTATTTATAACTTAGTACACACATTTAGAAAGCTATTGAATATGGTTGCCCCTCCTGATGCTTGGTCCGTTAGCAAACAATCCTAGCGACACATATGCTTTTAATGTTAAGGATTTATTGGAAAGTTGTTCAATAATTTCAAGTTTAAATAAACTTTAATCGCGTTAAATTACAATATTTAAGCAATGACATTCAATTTTATTTGGTTTTTTACCCGTATCCTTTCAAAACTGCCCTGTGTACAAAAAATTTTCTAATCTAGTGTGTTTCTAAACTAGTGTGATCTAGTGTCAGGTTAACGTATGTTCCTTACTTGAGCGGTATTTTAAACTGATAGGTGAAGAAACATAACCTTAAAAAAATATGTTATCGATTTGATGTTACAATGGAAGGAAAAAATGTTTAATGTTGAATCCTACTTTCGAAAAGCTCAAAAAAACAGTCGTGAACAGATCTCCTCTATTCCCGATAGTACTTCAGATTTTTGATGTCAAGGTTAAATGTCAATTTGGTGAGTACGAATTAAGTACGGAACATACGTGAAGATGTCAAAAAATGACAGTAGCACACTAGATTAGAAAACTTTGTAGGCTTTATATATTTATATTTATCATTATTGATACAACGCGTCGTTCCATTTAAAACGACGCGCTAGTTACATTCTCGAATCCACCCAGTAACTACGCAGCAATGCTGACCTTGAAGACGTACACCTGCATTCAACGTCAGCATCCGAATTCAATTCAATTCAAGGTTTGTTCCAACCGAACATTAAAAAAAGAATTATAAAAGGAAACGACTTCCCTTCCCAAGAAGATTGTGTTATGACCACCGTTAGTGTTAAGGTAATAAATGTACAAAGACAATAATAATACAATCCAATAAAGTCTTCAGGCGCTTGTGAAGTGTTTCCGGAAGTTTTTAAAAACCCTTTTTCTCGGCCACGAACGAAAAGTCGCTGTATGCAATATAATAATATAAACAGCATTCAATTTAGGGGTCATTTACCACTTCCAAAACATCACAAGACAGCATGTAGCCACGACGTCATAATTACACTTTTATCGCTGAGGCTCTGCTGTTCTTTCAGTTAATTCTCTGTGAACACATGAGAAATGTCAGTTGTCATATTGACAATGTCACCAATCTTTGGTCATTAAAGAAGAAGAAGAGTGTTTACATTTTAGGTTATAATTCGAATTGCGTCGATTTCTAACATCGATTTAACAAGTTATACATTATTTAAATATGCCCAAAGTCGTATCGCGAAGTATAGCGTGCTCGGATATCAAAGACCAAGAAGAATCCACGGATGACAAGCCGCTACACATATATTACTGTATATGTGGTCAAATGACCCTTATTTTAGGTAACGAATTGGACAAAACCAATTCCAATTGATTTGATTTTACTTTCAACATGTTGCAGATTGTGCCATCGAAAAACTTCCCTTGAGGAAAAGAGATGGTGCCAGAGTACTAGACGGTACGAATCACGCGCACAAGATTACATGCGACACAGACGAAACTGTACATTTGAAAAGACCCGATGGCATTGAAAGACAGTACAGACTCAAGTGCAAAAAGTGCAGCCTTCTTTTATATTATAAGCACGAACCACAAAGTCCGGTTAGTTTTATTGTTAAAGGCTCCCTGATTAAATCAACCAATGAGGGACCAATAACAGACATTTATAACCAAGTCACAGTCGAGACCCCCAAGAAAGTGATGGTGACGAAACATACCAAAAACATGGGGAAGTTCAGTTCAGTTACAGTATCTACCATAGACGAGGAAGAAGATGAAATAGAAGCTGTAAGTGGTCATTGTATTTTTTTTTACTATTGTTCGATTTTCAAAAATTGAAACATAGAATTGTCCCCTGAATTGTTCGATGAAACGTGTTTTAGAGAGAGGTAGCTGATAGTTATGCCAATAATGCGAGGATAATAGAAAAACAACTGGAACGCAAAGGGATGAACAAACGAAAAATAGAACAGAGCAAATTACAGGAAATGAAGAAAGTGAGAGGCACGTTAATCGACAAATAAACATAGTTTTTGTACAACTGTATATTTCTTAAATAAAATAATTTGTTCAGATTCATTCTACAAGATTCACTTATATTTTGAAAATTTTAATAATGTTAAAACTACATAATATAAAACGCAAACATGCAATTTGAACGAACTAATGCCCTAAAAATAAAAACTAAATCATGTCTTATAATTTGGTAAAACCCACATTTGGTAGTTTTAACATCATCACAAAAAAAAATTGTATAGACAAATGACTAGAGTTAGTGATTGGATAGCAAAGGCGTACTCTCCTGGGCTGGTGGTCTGATGTATCTACTGCCGAACTGTCTAAAATGTCTGTCATGTAAGTATAAAGCGCTATAAGTCATATCTCTCGCCGCGTAGCTTCCAGGTCCTTCGTTCCTCGACATGCCCATGGCAATTGAAACTGGTTCATCCACCATACGAGACGTAAAGCGCAATGAACTGTCATCCAACTGATCATTATTACCGATAAAATCGCCGCTATGAGTCGCTAGGTGGCTACTCTGCAGCTGCACTTCTTCAACGAATGGTTGAACCTCTGCCGGAGGCTTCCAACTGGGATTCGTGTGAGTGAAATGGATGAGGGAGAGTTCTATTTTGCCATCTTCGCCTTGTGTGTATTGATCTGGGACGTCCCTGGGGGTAGCGTTCTGCCATTCTGGATTACCGTGCTTGCGTACGTCCATTTGGGCGAAGCTGCACACGTCGCCGACGCCCACGACGGATACGGTGAAATTCCGATAGAAATCGACGATGTCCAACGCTCGGGGACATATATGGTACAAGAGAACGTAAGGGGTTATTATAGGGGACAGTAATTCTTCCAGTAAACCTGAAAATGAATAAAGTTAGTTGTTCGTAAATATTTTTTCGGTTGAACTCAAAATATAGAGTTTTTCCCGAAATTTTAAATTATGAACTCGAATTAAAAAACATTTGAATGTAAAATTAGAAGTTTTTAACTTTAAGGGTAATTTTATTATCGAAAATTCAACTATAATCTCAAATTTTTGACTAGAATTTTTTTTTTTTACTTTAATCTTCATATTTCGACTTTAATTCGAAAGTTCTATAAAGTTTCAAACTAAAACTGGAAAAAAAATACTTTAGCGAAGTTTTTTCATGAAATTTCGTTTTTCATTTTAAAGATAAAATCACGCGACTAATCCAGAAATGTGGCTCTGTCAAAAAAAATGCAGTAACAAGCGTCAACTTACCGACAAACCTCAACTGGAATAGCTGCTGGAACTCTACTCTAACTCTGGACGTGTGCGCTTGTCCCTTCCATCCCGGAGGCAGATAGTGCGTGTGGGCCAGAACGTTGCTCAAGAGCGTTTCGGGACACCAAGGAGTCGTTTCGTCGGGTATCAGCGACCGGCAAACGGCCAAAGAAACGCCACCGACTGACAAAATCGTCAACATATGTTCGACAGCCAAAACATCTTCATCGTACACAGTCAAAGCCAAGGCGACAGCTAACACGGCCCCGGACATAAAACCGAAATAACGCGCCAGCAAAGCACCAATTGGATCAGTAAACGCTGCCAAATACTTAGAAGCCATCCTATGAGCTCGAGTAAGTCGGGCTTGCAGTTCGTGTTCAAGCTCGTTGAAATGCCTCAGATACAAGCGACCGAACAACGACCAATGTCTTATCCCTAACATTCCGGGTTCTCTCCTAATTAACTCAGCGTAACCGAAGAAGGCGTGGAGAATTTGCCACAGAAGAATCAGCGGAGAAAACATCAAGTTGGCGAACGCTAACCACAGAATGTGTTTGCGTAGTCGCGCCGCCAATTCGTGTCTTTGGTTCAACTTACGGTATTCTTCGCGTAGATGCCAAGGATTTTCGAAGGGGGCCCAAGGGGACCAAAATAGCAACCATTGGATATTGTAGCGCAATCCGTGGGTCCAATAAACGACTTCTCCTATGAATGGTACCTGCAGTCGCGGCGGTAGCAATCTCTTGTTAACCATCGCGATCAAGTAGTTCTGCTGCCTCAATATCCTATGATAGATATCCAATTCGCTCAAATCACGTTTATGTATGCACATAAGCTGCTCAACTTGTACAGTCCGCACCCTAGTTTGTACTTCATGCCAAGTCAGGTTATCTAACTCTTTATCTTCTATCTTTAAGGCAGTGTTATAGAATTGCTTGATGTCCCAGAAGTAAATCATGTGGTGTATCCCGCGAATCAGCTTCAGGATCCAAACCGCGGCGGCGATCAGCAGCACCAACCAAGTTAACATGGTAAAATTCCCCACGCAATCTCCCACGGGCAGTATAACGTCACCGAACGTGACTTTACTAGAATTTGACGGTGTGGGCTTGTCTTTGAACAAAACGGGATAGTCGATGCCGTAGAAGAGATACGTGGTGAAAAAGGTGATGAATAGAAATTGGTTGAGTTCCATGATTTCGCGCAGAAGCATGCAGAAGAAGCCATGTCGCTGGTGGTATCTGTACATTCGAGAAAAAAAAGAGTCCAAGTCGTCTATGTGGTTCCATCGCGCTCTAGAGGGTTCGGCTACGTGCACCAGCACGGCCGCCTCCTCTTCTGGTTCTGCTGTTTCCTGGAGGGACGAGTAGTTCTGCATCCTAGTGATTTAGAAGTCTGAAACGAAACAAAAACTGAATACTTTGTAGCATTTCAATTATTCAGGTGATTTTATTGATCTCTTCTTCCCTTTGGTGAAACAGTGTGATATTTAGATAAAACCAAGAAAAAATGTTGAGTGAAAACGAATTTTTTACTTAAAATTAGATTTATTGACCCCTTCTTCTCTTTGGTGAAATTTTGTGATATTTAAACAAAATTTTGAAAAAATGTTGAGTGAAAACTAATTTTTTACTTAAAGTTTCAACTTAGGCTCAAAGTGAAACTTCAAATTGTGATACTATTATTAAAATTCAAACAAATTACCCAATTAAATTAAAAATTTAGTAGAAAAATTCCAAATTTCTGAAAAATCTCGACATTTTTCTAAAACAAATTTTAAAAAATGGAAATTTTTCTAAAAGAAATTCAAAAAAAAATCGAAATTTATCTAAAAATAAATTCTATATATTTCTGGATTTTTTCAATTGAAAAATATTAACTGTCAAAGCCTCAAACTCGAAATATTCACAAGAAAGTTAAAACGTCCAAAAAATACACAAAATCAAAACAGTTTTTAAACTTAAATTTTTTATCGAGGTTATGTGCATCTACATTTTAATTATTTAATTTTTTAGTTAAAACGTTGGGCTCTTAAACCAAAACTTTCGACCTTAAACTCAAAATTTCAACTTTGTTCTTGAATTTGCCAGCATTAGGTCGAAGTTTCGGGATTAAAATGAAGATTTGAACAAAAAAACTGGAATTTTTTTGGACAAAACTTAAATTTCTGAAAAAAATTTGGGGAAAAAATGTAATTTCAACAAAGCACTCGAATTTAAAAATAAAATTGAATATTTCTAGAATTTCTGGTTTCTTTTTGATCACTTTCAATATATAAAAGTCAAAACGTGTGTGATCTAGTCTAATTACGAAATAAGTTCGAAAGTTATGAAAATACTGGATAACTTCGAAATAAAATGAAGATTTGAACAAAAAAAACTGGAATTTTTCAGACAAAACTTAAATTTCTGAAAAAAATTTGGGGAAAAAATGTAATTTCAACAAAGCACTCGAATTTAAAAATAGAATTGAATATTTCTAGAATTTCTGGTTTCTTTTTGATCACTTTCATTATATAACAGTCAAAACGTGTGTGATTTAGTCTAATTACGAAATAAGTTCGAAAGTTATGAAAATACTGGATAACTTTGAAATAAAATGAAGATTTGAACCAAAAAAACTGGAATTTTTTAGACAAAACTTAAATTTCTGAAAAAAATTTGGGGAAAAAAATGTAATTTTAACAAAGCACTCGATTTAAAAATAAAATTGAATATTTCTAGAATTTCTGGTTTCTTTTTGATCACTTTCAATGTATAAAAGTCAAAACGTGTGTGATTTAGTCTAATTACGAAATAAGTTCGAAAGTTATGAAAATACTGGATAACTTCGAAATAAAATGAAGATTTGAACAAAAAAAACTGGAATTTTTTAGACAGAACTTAAATTTCTGAAAAAAATTTGGGGAAAAAATGTAATTTCAACAAAGCACTCGAATTTAAAAATAGAATTGAATATTTCTAGAATTTCTGGTTTCTTTTTGATCACTTTCATTATATAAAAGTCAAAACGTGTGTGATTTAGTCTAATTACGAAATAAGTTCGAAAGTTATGAAAATACTGGATAACTTTGAAATAAAATGAAGATTTGAACCAAAAAAACTGGAATTTTTTAGACAAAACTTAAATTTCTGAAAAAAATTTGGGGAAAAAATGTAATTTCAACAAAGCACTCGAATTTAAAAATAAAATTGAATATTTCTAGAATTTCTGGTTTCTTTTTGATCACTTTCAATGTATAAAAGTCAAAACGTGTGTGATTTAGTCTAATTACGAAATAAGTTCGAAAGTTATGAAAATACTGGATAACTTCGAAATAAAATGAAGATTTGAACAAAAAAAACTGGAATTTTTTAGACAAAACTTAAATTTCTGAAAAAAATTTGGGGAAAAAATGTAATTTCAACAAAGCACCCGAATTTAAAAATAGAATTGAATATTTCTAGAATTTCTGGTTTCTTTTTGATCACTTTCAATATATAAAAGTCAAAACGTGTGTGATTTAGTCTAATTACGAAATAAGTTCGAAAGTTATGAAAATACTGGATAACTTCGAAATAAAATAAAGATTTGAACAAAAAAAACTGGAATTTTTTAGACAAAACTTAAATTTCTGAAAAAAATTTGGGGAAAAAAATGTAATTTCAACAAAGCACTCGAATTTAAAAATAAAATTGAATATTTATAGAATTTCTGGTTTCTTTTTGATCACTTTCAATATATAAAAGTCAAAACGTGTGTGATTTAGTCTAATTACAAAATAAGCTCGAAATTTATGAAAATACTGGATAACTTCGAAATAAAAAACAAATTTTGACACAAAAAATAAACAAACCGAACAATGTCGAAATCCGAGATGCACTTCTGCACTACACAACGAGGACAACTAGTTTGCAAATTT
>CM053336.1:1365571-1384955 GCA_028583605.1 Dastarcus helophoroides | reverse complement strand
TGTCAATTTTCATTACACAACACAAAACAGCTGATCATTATTTTCAAAATAAACCTCACTTACCCAGAATAAAACGAAGAATAACTACGCTCGATCATAATTTTAGGCGTACAAGTAAACACTAACTATACTAATTTGGCGAATATTATGCTAACTTATAAGCGTAACAAAGAAAAATCGAATTTTTCATTAGGTGCATTCCATTTTTATTTCGAAAGTTATCTACAATAGAATTAAACTATATCACAATAAACACGGTTAATGAACGACGGCTAGGGTGTAGTTTAGGGGAAGAACTATTACATTAATAAATATTTTGCAAGATTTTAACTACACACTAAAAACGAGGAAACGTAATAAAATAATCTTTTGTTGTGCTTGTCATCGACATTTTGACATTTAAAGCTGAATTCCCATAGGATATAAATTGCAAAGTTGAACCACAGAATAGCAATAATTCCGGAACAACCATTGTAACGAATACATCTGTATTCGCGCCCGCCATTTTAATTCCTAGTCAGATAATAAGAAAGCGAAAGTTTTTAAAATTTATATGAAATTTACATTATGCTGTATCATGCCCGCCGTTTTATTTCCTAGTCAGATAATGAAAAACGAAAAGTTTTTTAAATTTATATATTACATTATGCTGTAAATCTAATGTATATTATGTCCCACCGAGAATCGCCGCGATCGATATCTGGCAAAGCACTCATCTAAATCATTTGAAAATTTGGCAACTTACCAAAGACAATAGAATCAAAAAATGTTACTTCTCTCATAGTTTTGATTTTTTTTCTTCAAATTTCAACCTTTTTCTCGAAATTTCGCTTTTCTTTCTCAATTTTCGACTTTTTTTCTCACATTTCAATTTTTTCTTGAAATTTTGACCTTAATATCGAAATTTTGACATTTTTCCCGCAATTAGAACTTTTTAAACAAATTTCGACTTTTTTTTAAAAATTTCGACTTTTTTCTCAAAATTTCGACTTTTTTTTTCGAAATGTCGACTTTTCTCTCGAAATTTCGACCTTAATCTGAAAAGTTCGACTTTTTTTTCGAAATTTCGGTTTTTTTTTTCTCAATTTTGGACTTTTTTTCTCACATTTTCGATTTTTTCTCTGAAATTTCTCGAAATTTTGACCTTAACATCGAAATTTTGACTTCTTTTCTCGAAAATTCAGCTTTTTTTGCAAATTTCGACTTTTTTCGCAAATTTCGACTTTTTGTCTTCAAATTTCGACTTCAAACTCAAAATTTTGACTTTTTTTTTCAAAGTTTCAACTTTTTTTGCAAATTTTGACTTTTTTTTGGAAATTTCGACTCTTTCTCGCAATTTCGACTTTTTTCTCGAAATGTCGACTTTTTTCTCGAAATCTCTACTTTTTTCTCGAAATCTTAACTTTTTTTCTCGAAATCTCTACTTTTTTTCTCCAAATTTAGTCTTTTTTCTCCAAATTTCGACTTTTTTCGCAAATTTCGACTTTTTTTTTGGAAATTTCGACTCTTTTCTCGAAATTTCGACTTTTTTTTCGAAATGTCGACTTTTTTCTGAAAATTTCGACCTTTTTGTCGAAATTTCAACTTTTTTCCCAA
This sequence comes from Dastarcus helophoroides, assembly GCA_028583605.1. NCBI lineage: Eukaryota > Metazoa > Arthropoda > Insecta > Coleoptera > Bothrideridae > Dastarcus > Dastarcus helophoroides. Next base: position 1,383,359 of record CM053336.1, on the reverse strand, counting down.
AATTTGACATTTTTCTGGAAATATTTCGAAATTTCAACTTTTTTTTTCAAAAAATCAACCCAAATCTGAAAAGTTCGACTTTTTTCTTGAAATTTCGTTTTTTTTCTCAATTTTGGACTTTTTTTCTCACATTTTCGATTTTTTCTGTGAAATTTCTCGAAATTTTGACCTTAACATCGAAATTTTGACTTCTTTTCTCGAAAATTCAGCTTTTTTTTGCAAATTTCGACTGCCTTTTTTCGCAAAATTTCGACTTTTTTGTCTTCAATTTCGACTTCAAACTCAAAATTTTGACTTTTTTTTCTCAAGTTCAACTTTTTTTCGCAAATTTTGACTTTTTTTTTGGAAATTTCGACTCTTTTCTCGAAATTTCGACTTTTTTCTCGAAATGTCGACTTTTTTCTCGAAATCTCTACTTTTTTCTTGAAATCTCTACTTTTTTCTCCAAATTTCGACTTTTTTCGCAAATTTCGACTTTTTTTTTTGGAAATTTCGACTCTTTCGACTTTTTTTTCGAAATGTCGACTTTTTTCTGAAAATCTCGACCTTTTTGTCGAAATCTCAACTTTTTTTTCAAGTTTTGACATTTTTCTCGAAATATTTCGAAATTTCGGTTTTTTTTTCTCAATTTTGGACTTTTTTTCTCACATTTTCGATTTTTTCTCCGAAATTTCTCGAAATTTTGACCTTAACATCGAAATTTTGACTTCTTTTCTCGAAAATTCAGCTTTTTTTGCAAATTTCGACTTTTTTCGCAAATTTCGACTTTTTCTCTTCAAATTTCGACTTCAAACTCAAAATTTTGACTGTTTTTCTCAAAGTTTCAACTTTTTTCGCAAGTTTTGACTTTTTTTTGAAAATTTCGACTCTTTTCTCGAAATTTCGACTTTTTTCTCGAAATGTCGACTTTTTTCTCGAAATCTCGACTTTTTTCTCGAAATCTCGACTTTTTTCTCGAAATCTCTACTTTTTTCTCCAAATTTCGACTTTTTTCGCAAATTTCGACTTTTTTTTGGAAATTTCGACTCTTTTCTCGAGATTTCGACTTTTTTCTCGAAATGTCGACTTTTTTCTTGAAATATAGACTTTTTTCTCGAAATCTCGACTTTTTTCAAAAATTTAGACTTTTTTCTCGAAATATTTAGAAATTTCGACTTTTTTCTCGAAATTTTGACCTTAATCTGAAAAGTTGGACTTAATCCTCGAAATTTCGTTTTTTTTTTCTCAATTTTGGATTTTTTTCTCAAAAATCGACTATTTTCTCGAAATTTTGACCTTAATATCGTAATTTCGACGTTTTACCTTCGACTCGCTGGATTTCCATTTTTCGGTATTTTTTTTTGGTCACTTTTTTATAGAAATTTTGTACTTGTCTCTAAAAAAAATGTTACTTCCTTCGTAAAGTTTCGATTTTTTTCGAAATGTTGATCTTTTTTACGAAGTTTCATTTTTTTTCTCAATTTTCGACTTTTTTTTTCATATTTTGATTTTTTTCTCGAAATTTTGACCCTAGTATCGAAATTTTGGCTTCTTTTCTCGAAATTTCAACTTTTTTCGCAAATTTCGACTTTTCTCTCCAAATTTCGACCTTTTTCGCAAATTTCGATTTTTTTTTTTGGAAATTTCGACTCTTTTCTCAACATTTCGACTCTTTTCTCGAAATTTCGATTTTTGTTTTTCCAAATGTCGACTTTTTTCTGAAAATCTCGACCTTTTTGTCGAAATCTCAACTTTTTTCTCAAATTTTGACATTTTTCTCGAAATATTTCGAAATTTCAACTTTTTTTTCAAAAAATCAACCCAAATCTGAAAAGTTCGACTTTTTTCTTGAAATTTCGTTTTTTTTTTCTCAATATTGAACTTTTTTCTCGAAATTTTGATCTTAATATCGAAATTTCGACATTTTACCTTTCGACTCGCTATATTTCCATTTTCCGGTATTTTTTTGTTCATTTTTATAGAAATTTCGTACTTTTCTCTAAAAAAATGTTACTTCTTTTATAAAGTTTCGATTTTTTTTCGAAATGTCGATTTTTGATTTCGTTTTTTGTCCCAATTTTCGACTTTTTTCTCAAATTTTGATTATTTTCTTGATTGCTCGATTCGTGCAGCTACTAGCGCCCCTCGCGTCGTTTCATGTATCACAATTCATATAAATATTAAAACGACATAAAACTGTTATAAAAATTAAGAAGATTTATATCAAATTTCTAACAGAAGAACATATATATTCATTTTCCCAGAAATGAAATATATTTAAACAACGAAAGATTATAAAATTTTAAAGTTTTATATATGTATATTGTTGGACTGATTAAATATTCATGAAAAATAATTATGCCCTGAACGACACCTCATACGTTTCTACCGTATCAGAAAATTAAGTTGGCAACACAATGCTTTTTACTGTAGTCTTAATTACACAATCGACGTATCCTTTGACTATATAACTAATAATAATTTATTTATATTATCTAAGGACGTACCATATATTCCAAATCCCACGAACTGGCAACGCCGCAAAATTAATTTTAACCGCTTCTATGAGAGTCATCCATCTGTGGTTTGGATTATTTGAAACATTGACAATTCGAACTAACGGGAACGCAACGTCAAGCGTCATCCATTTGCTATTTTGTCAATTTTGGGGTTAATAGAAAATGAAAAACAAATTGCCACGTACTTTTTGACGGTAATAAATAAAGTATGGGTAATACCGAAAGCGTCGAAATACACAGAGGAGCCACGGAATCGACGTATTATAATATTCCAAATTCCATGAACTGGCAACGCCGCAAAATTAATTTTAACCACTTCTATGAGAGTCATCCATCTGTGGTTTGGATTATTCGAAACATTGACAATTCAAACTAACGGGAACGCAACATATATGTAATACTTCTATATGGCCAGTTCCTCGTTTCTTATGGGAAAGACTTCTCTTTCTCGCTGACCTTCACACGAATTAATGAGTCGCAATGCGCAGGTGTTACAAATCATCTGTGCATGGCCAAAGTCAGCTGTGCACGGCCAAATATAAACACCCGTTTAACCCGCACGTAGCAATTGGTTCATTTTGTTTAATTCTAGCGCAATACTCGCCATTTATCCAGGTTCGGATTTGGTTGGAACAAACTCGTGAAGAGAATAGGGAGCTGGCCATATAGAAGTATTACATATATGGAACGCAACGTCAAACGTCATCCATTTGCCATTTTGTCAATTTTGGGGTTAATAGAAAATGAAAAACAAATTGCCACGTACTTTTTGACGATAATAAATAAAGTATGGGTAATACCGAAAGCGTCGAAATACCCAGAGGAGGCACGGAATCGTAAATATTCCAAATTCCATGCACTGGCAATGCCGCAAAATTAATTTTAACCGCTTCTATGAGAACCATCCATCTGTGGTTTGGATTATTCGAAACGGTGACAATTCGAACTAACGGGAACGCAACGTCAAACGTCATCCATTTGCCATTTTGTCAATTTTGGGGTTAATAGAAAATGAAAAACAAATTGCCACGTACTTTTTGACGATAATAAATAAAGTATGGGTAATACCGAAAGCGTCGAAATACCCGGAGGAGGCACGGAAGGTTACCACGTACTAAGGGTAAGGAAACCAAATTCTAATTAAAAAATAGGTCGGTTTTTCATTTGCATAATTTAGGTCCAAGAAAATTCGCCTGGAAGCAAAGCCGGATTGCAAGTTTTTTTCGATTTTATCATCGCTATAAATGGAACGAGATTGGATCAGGATAACGATACGTTGAAGCAAATTCTTAAAAATGGCATAGGTACGTTTTTTAAATTGATCAAAATCTATTGCTGTGGCCGTTGATTGACTGTATTCAGTCAACGCTGTGGCTGATACAATGCCAATTAACCTGTTAATCGGGGGAATTCCCTTTTTAATTACGGAGCATACAACGGGCGCGCGCTCTTTCAGTAGGACGTGTCTGTAGGCCCACCAGTTTTGATAGCGAAATGATACTGATTTTCCCCGCGTCTTAAATTTCTGTCGAAACATGTATCAATAACTAAATACCTCTGTTGTACTAAACTATACGTCCCACCAGTTCCAGGGCGAAAGATATATTTCAAGGACGTATTTATATGTCCTACCCGTACACGTTATTGTTTACGTTTGACGTATTTATACGTCCCACTCGGTTAACAGGTTAAATTGTATAAAAACAGTAAATTTAAAAAATTGGTATTGGACTATCAGTCTTTCTAAAATAGTTTTAATAGTTCATGAGAGTCCACCAAGTAGAATTAATACTTCATGTTGTTATTTTTGGCTCCTCCAGCTTATGGTTGTATTTATTCCATCGAGTATTTTTTCAGGAAAGAGATTACCCATGACAGTATACAGCAGTAAGACCCAGAGTATTAGGAGTGTTACTGTGGAGCCAAGCGACAGTTGGGGAGGTCAAGGACTGTTGGGTGTCAGCATCAAGTTTTGTTCGTTTGAGGGGTCGAATGAAAACGTGTGGCACATATTAGAAGTTATACCGAATTCCCCCGCGGAATTGGCGGGTTTAAAGCCTTTCACAGATTATATAATTGGGGCCGATTCAGTTTTACATGAAAATGAAGATCTTTATAACCTAATAGAGAACCACGAGGGGCGCAACTTAAAATTATATGTGTACAATTCAGTTGACGATACATGTAGGGAAGTTACGATTATTCCTAATCATAATTGGGGTGGGGATGGTTTATTAGGTTGTGGTATCGGTTATGGGTATTTACATCGTATTCCGGTTAGGGGGAATCCTCCAACTACGACTAATTCGGTTATGAATCCGAAGGTGCCAGATTTGGCGACGACTGTTCTTACAACACCTCAACTTCCTACGACTGCTTCTCTGTTTGGTACACCAACGATAGAACCACAGGTGGAAAATTTGGATAATACGGTCGCTGATAAAATTTCACCACCTACTCCAACAGTTGGTGAAAATGAAAACGTTACTACTCCTAGTACTCATACGAGTGATCCACCACCACATCAGACCCCATCAGTTTACACCAGTAGTGTACCTCCCCCAAGCAACATTCCACTATTTTACAATGTTACCCATGAAAACGTATCAAATGTTCCACCAGTTCCGATGTATTCACCTGGCGCACCCCCCTTGAACACCAATGTTGCTTACGGAGGATATCCACAGCCAGCTTACAATGTTGCCCCGACTTATCCCCAAAATACCTCGCCGCCTCCCCAAAACAGCGAATATGGCGTCAATTATCAACCACCGACAAGCCATTCCTTTGGGTCATTGAGCACGCCACCCCCAAATCAACCTACGCTAATTTTCGACCCTACGATAGCTGCGAAGTCCGCTCAGCTGATTTTAAATGAGAATCAAAGTGCAAATATTTGAAAGTGATATAATTTAATCTACTACTGTGTACAGCGCGTTATGAAGAGTTTTATATAAATTATATGCATTTTAATTTAAAATATGCCTGTAAAAATGGAACTGATAAGAATTTTTAGCTTAATTGTTCATTTGAATTAGTTAATGTATTATATACGGTTTTTCAAATAAAAAATAATTGATGTTTGGAGTTTTATTTTTAGTATTCATCGAGCACTTCCCAAAAAATAAAATGCTCTCGCTCCAGATAAAATGTTATGTTATGTACGCTCTTAATTTGCAATTTTTACTGTTTCTCGTAGAATTTTTATTTTACACATAGAATATCGATTTTTTTTAGCAACTTCCCATTTTGTTTTTCAAAATTTCGACTCCTGGTCTCATTTTAAATTTAGAATGTTGAGAATCCAAAAACACTTTAATAATTTCTAGAAATTTTTCTAAAACTTGTTTTTTTTTGCTGGAGCGGACTGATCCTTGGTTATCTTCAAAAATTGAAATACAAATCTTCTCGCTTGAAACCAAGATCTCTCTTGGTTTCAGGGAACAAGATTTGTCTTTTAATATTCCGAAAACCTTGTCTCGAAAACGAGGTAAAAACTGAATTAAAAAAAATGCAGTTTTTGTTTTATTATTATATTACTGAATTGTAAATAACTTTTTGCTTTAAATTTTTACTAAATTATCAATTTTTAAAAAATTCTGTCTCCAACTGAGATAATCCATTATTTACATTTTTATTTTACAAAGTTTTCTGTGTAATCTCTCGATTTTAAACCTGAGATATTTAAAAAAAAGTTAAAATTTGTGTATTTTCTAGAAATATTTAATTTTTTGTAGAAATTTCAGCTTTTTAATTACCAGCCCATATTTTAAATTTGTTAATTTCGACTCTTTCTTTTGGTGAAACGGACTGATGGTCCTTGGTTATCTTCAAAAACTGAAATACAAATCTGGTTCCCTAAAATTAAGAAAGATTAAAAAACACAACAAAGGTTGCTCTAATGCGAATATCTCTCTGAAATGCGTTAGTTGTGTCTTTTAATCTTTCCTGGTTTCAGGGGACAAGATTTATATTTCAATTTTCGACTTTTTCGTCAAAATTTTGACTTTCTCAAGTTATAGTTTTAGGAAGACAAAAATCGAATCTGAAAGTCTTCGGAGGAAAGTTCAAAGTTAGAGAGAAGAAAATTAAATGAGTGAAAAGAAAAATTGTTTGAATTCGAGGAAAAATTGGGGCTAAATATTGGGAAAAAAATTATAATTTCGGTGGAAATTCCAAATTTATCGAAAAAAATGCGAATTTGTCTTCAAATTTCCAAAAAAAAAGCAGAAATTTCTCCATTAGCATCAAAATTCAAACAAAAAGATATTTGAAAAAGTTTAACTTTAAGCTAAAAAATCGAGAAAAGGTCTTAAAATTTCTAGAATCACTTAATCGAAATTTTGAGTTTAAAAATAAAATTGGGGAATAAATAATAAGAATTGCGATTAAACTCTGAGAAAGGGCGAAATTTCGAAAAAAGAAGAATCAAAATGCTTTTGAGGTTCAATTTGAATTTCTAAAAAACTGGAATTTAACAAGAAAAAAGTAGTTAAAGTGATATTTCAAAAATAGGGTTAAAACATATCGAAAAAACATGAAATTTTAAGTATAAATTCGAAATAAGCAAGTTTTCTACAAAAAGAATGTTTAACAAAAGTCTTATTTAAATTCGAAAGAAGAAACGTAGGACTTTCGAAAGAAAATGAGAACCTCTTTTACAAAGTTTTATGTGTAATCACTCGATTTTAAACCTGCTATATTAAAAAAAAGTCAAGATTTCTGTCATTTCTAGAAATGTTTACTTTTTTGTACAAATTTGAGCTTTTTAAATTACTGGCCCATATTTTAAATTTGTTAATTTCGATTTTTTCATCAAAATTTTGACTTTTTCGAGTTATACTTTTAGAAAGACAAAAATCGAATCTGAAAGTTTTCGGAGGAAAGTTCAGAGTTAGAGAGAAGAAAATTAAATAAGTGAAAAGAGAAATTGTTTGAATTCGAAGAAAAATTGTGGCTAAATATTGGGAAAAAAATTATAATTTCGGTGGAAATTCCAAATTTATCGAAAAAAATGCGAATTTGTCTACAAATTTCCAAAAAAGAAGCAGAAATTTCTCCATTAGAATCAAAATTCAAACAAAAAGATATTTGGAAAAGTTTAACTTTCAGCTAAAAAATCGAGAAAAGGTCTTAACATTTCTAGAATCACTTAATCGAAATTTTGAGTTTAAAAATAAAATTGGGGAATAAATGATAAGAATTGCGATTAAACTCTGAGAAAAGGCGAAATTTCGAAAAAAGAAGAATCAAAATGCTTTTGAGGTTCAATTTGAATTTCTAAAAAACTGGAATTTAACAAAAAAAAAAGTAGTTAAAGTGATATTTCAAAAATAGGGTTAAAACATATCGAAAAAACATGAAATTTTAAGTATAAATTCGAAATAAGCAAGTTTTCGACAAAAAGAATGTTTAACAGAAGTCTTATTTAAATTCGAAAGAAGAAACGTAGGACTTTCGAAAGAAAATGAGAACCTCTTTTACAAAGTTTTATGTGTAATCACTCGATTTTAAACCTGAGATATTAAAAAAAGTCAAGATTTCTGTCATTTCTAGAAATGTTTACTTTTTTGTACAAATTTGAGCTTTTTAAATTACTGGCCCATATTTTAAATTTGTTAATTTCGACTTTTTCATCAAAATTTTGACTTTTTCGAGTTATAGTTTTAGGAAGACAAAAATCGAATCTGAAAGTCTTCGGAGGAAAGTTCAGAGTTAGAGAGAAGAAAATTAAATAAGTGAAAAGAGAAAATTGTTTGAATTCGAGGAAAAATTGGGGCTAATTATTGAGAAAAAAATAATTTCGGTGGAAATTCCAAATTTATCGAAAAAAATTCGAATTTGTCTTTAAATTTCCAAAAAAAAAGCAGAAATTTCTCCATTAGAATCAAAATTCAAACAAAAAGATATTTGAAAAAGTTTAACTTTCAGCTAAAAAATCGAGAAAAGGTCTTAACATTTCTAGAATCACTTAATCGAAATTTTGAGTTTAAAAATAAAATTGGGGAATAAATGATAAGAGTTGCGATTAAACTCTAAGAAAAGGCGAAATTTCGAAAAAAGAAGAATCAAAATGCTTTTGAGGTTCAATTTGAATTTCTAAAAAACTGGAATTTAACAAAAAAAAAGAAGTTAAAGTAATATTCCAAAAATTGGGTTAAAACATATCGAGAAAACATGAAATTTTAAGTATAAATTCGAAATAAGCAAGTTTTCTACAAAAAGAGTTTTTAACAAAAATCTTATTTAAATTCGAAAGAAGAGACGTAGAATAAATTAAATTAAATTTATAAATATTAGATAAAAGTTGAAATTTCTACTGCAAACTAGAAAGAGGTCGAAATTTCAGTCCAATTTTTAAATTTTAAAATCGAAATTTCTATCCTATTCGTAAAGTTTCGAATTCAAAGTTGAAAAATTGATAAATATTTCAAAGTTTTAGTCGCTTCTTGAAATTTTGATAAGAATTTCAACTACGTTTTCGAAAAAGTACTTGGGCACGTTTAAATTTGAAATTTTGAATAACTTTATCAAAAATACATTGAATTTCTGTATTTTTCATAAACGTCGAATTTTCAGTATATTTTTTTTCAATTTTTATATTGTTACGGGCTTATCGGTTCGAATTGATTACACTTATCGAATAAGACCCACTTTATTACTAAATTAACTCGGCACACTTCAACTGAACAGTAACTCACTACTCATTTACTAATTGCTAACCCACTAATTACACTGATTAACTAGTCAGTTAGAGTCAGTCGACTAGAGGGAAAGCTGACCGCCTTCTTATAGTTTTGGCCCCCGGCTTCTAGAACTTTTTGGCAGATAAGGCTTGATGCAACGGACTGGTCCTTGGTTATCTTCAAAAATTGAAACACAGAACTTGTCCCCTGAAGATATGGCTTATCGTTTGTCGAAATTTCTGGAACGCTTATCTGCCATTTGTTTCGTTATCGGGGCCCCTTATCAGATGCTTCTAGAAACTTTTTTTATTTACTAAATTCTACAATTCTATTCTAAATCCTATTTCATCTATTTACATTGCGTTAGAATATTATCTTAATCCTCTACGTAAAATTCAAAAAGATTTCAAACTTGAGGCTTCCACGTTTTCTCAAAATTTCGTTTTCATATTGAAATATTAATTTTCAGTTGAATTTAAAAGTAGAATCAAGATCACAAGTTTGGTCTCGATCTTGGTGAAAAGGTATTTTTTGATATTTATTTATGATATTTTGAAAAAAATATCAGAATTTTTAAACTTTATCACCTTCTCTGTTATATCGTTGATTGAATACATACATACTATATTCAATCAACGGTTATATGCAAGTAGAATGCAACCTAGTCTAGGTTGGCATTCTACTTGCATACGGCATTGTTGCCGATGGCCATAGTTTCTCTATGGACCAATAGGTGGTAGCACTAAGAGTCACACGCTAGACGTCCGTGAATTCTTTAGACGAGGCGTTAAATACCGCGATGCATTCCAAAAGTTTATTGGTTACAATCCATCACGTGATCTGCTGAATTTCTATTGGCTGAATGGATATCATAAAAGCGCGGGTTTCTTAGGAACCGTATACCCTTCACATTAGGGATGTCGATTCCTTTTTAGAATAATCGATTTTTTGGATCGATTCGAATCGTGAGCAAAAGTATCGATTCCCGATAAAATTAGGTGCTGAAAGATCGATTTCCGATTAATCGCCGTGTTGGTGAAATTTTTAAACATTTCTAATAAAAAAAATGAATGATAATGATGAATTGGTGTAGTTAAATTTTGAAAGTTTTTTCTTAATAGTTATATTTTAATTATTTATTCCTAATTAGAAAAATCCGATACATATTTGTTTTCTGCTTTGTTTTTTATTTAGGCATTTTTGTTTTTTTTTACAAAGATGTAGAAGGGGCATGCATTTATAAAAATATATTTAGAAATATGAATATGCAAGAAGAATGCAACCTAGACTACAAATTCATGCAGCCCTCCAGGCGGCGTGTATAGTGAATCATAGGTAGCTGAACTACCAACAGTTGAAACACTGCCACCTAGCGAAGCGGTTGCTCTCTAGGAGAGTTCCCAGAAGACAAGGATTCTATAATGCACAGACCAATAGGTTTGAACATTTATTAGATTCGAAGTTTGGTATTTGGTTTCCAAACTTCGAATCTAATAAATGTTTAAACCTATTGGTCTGTGCATTATAGAAATATGAAGTTTAAACTCGAAATTATGAGACTAAAGTGAAAATCTTTACTTTATTCTCTAAATTTCGACTTTTTTTAAGGAAATTTCGAGATAAGTCGAAATTTCTTATTCTATGGTTAGGTTAGGCAGATGACAGTTAAGCGCCATTAACCCTTAGAATATAAGACTATACTCTAAGCACCAACCCTTTTACAGTTTAATATTGACACCACTAGGGTACGTTCAGTTCGACCTTTTTGTTAACATTTCAAGGTTGAAGTAGAATTTTTGAAAAAAAAGTCGAAATTTCGAGTTCAAAGTCGACATTTTACAAAAGCGTAGAAAGGCATTGATTAAACATTATTATATTTAGAAATTTCGACATTTTACAAAAGCGTAAAAAGGACATTGATTAAAAAAAAATATTTTTAAAGATTTCAACTTTTTTCTCGAAATTTCGACTTTAATCTTGAACTTCCGGATTTAAATTCGAAATTTCGGCTTTAAGCAAATTTTGGTCTTTTTTTTTAGAAATTTCGAGATTAAAAGTGAAACTTTGAAGAAAAAAGTTGAAATTTCGAGTTTTAAATCGAAATTCTGTGATTAAGGTCAAAATTTCGAGAAAAAAGTCGGAATTTGAGAAAAAATTCGAAATTTCGAAAAAAAGAATCGAAATTTGAGAAAAACGTAAGTCGCATTTCCTAGAAAAATAAAGTCGAAATTTGAGAAAAAGGTTGAAATTTGTAGAAAAAAAGTCGAAAATTTAGGTTTAGTCGAAATTTCGAGAAAAATATCAAAATTTTAATATTAAGGTCAAAATTTCGAGGAAAAAAATCGTTATTTGAGAAAAAGGTCGATAATTGAGAAAAAGAAAACGAAATTTCGAGGCAAAAGACGAAATTTGATAAAAAGGTCGAGATTTCGACAAAAAAAAAACGAAATTTCGAGAAAAAAGATGAACTTTTCAGATTAAGGTCGAAATTTCGAGAAAAAAGTCAAAATTTGAGAGAAACGTCGAAATTTCGAGAAAAAGTCGAAATTTTGAAATATTTCGTAAGTCTAAATTTGAAAAAAAAAGTCGAGATTTCAAAAAAAGTCGAAACTTCGAGAAAAAAAGTCGAAATTTCCAGAAAAATGTCGCAATTTCGATATTAAGGTCTAAATTTCGAGAAAAAGTAGAAATTGGGGGAAAAAAAAGAAATTTCGCGAAAAAGGTCGAAATTTGAAGAAAAAATACAAAATTTTGAGAAAAAAAGTCGAAATTTGAGAAAAAAGTCCAAATTTCTAAAAATAACATTTTTTTTAATCGATGTCTTTTCTATGCCTTTGTAACAATTCGAAAAAGTTGAAATGTGAAGAAAAAAGTCGAGATTTTGAGAAAAACACTCGAAATTTTGAATTTAAAGTCGAAATTTCGAAAAAAAATGTCAAAATTTCGATATTAAAGGGCAAAATTTCGAGAAAAAGTTGAAATTTGAGAAAAACGTCAAAATTTCGAGAAAAAAGCTGAAATTTCTAAAAATAACATTTTTTTAAATCGATGTCTTTTCTATGCCTTTGTAACATTTCAAAAAAGTTGAAATTTGAAGAAAAAAGTCGAAAATTAAAAAAAAAAGTCGAGATTTTGGGAAAAAACTCGAAATTTTGAATCTAAAGTCGAAATTTTGAAAAAAAAAATGTCGAAATTTCGATATTAATTGCAAAATTAGTCGAAATTTGAGAAAAACGTCAAAATTTCGAGAAAAAAGTCGAAATTTCGAAATATTTCGAGAAAAAAGTCGGAATTTGAGAAAAAAGTCGAGATTTCTAGAAAAAAGTCGAAATTTCGAGAAAAAAAAGGTCGAAATTTCGAGAAAAAAATCGAAATTTGCGAGAAAACTCGAAAGTTTGACTCTAAAGTCGAAATTTTGAGAAAAATATCGAAATGTTAATATTAAGGTCAAAACTTCGAGAAAAAAGTTAAAATTTCAGGAAAACGTCGAAATTTTGAGAAAAAATTCCAAATTTGAGAAAAAAGTTGAGATTTCGAAAAAAAAATCGAAATTTCAAAAAAAAAAGTCGAAATTTCGAGAAAAAAAGTCGAAATTTTGAGTTTAAAGTCGAAATTTCGAGGAAAATGTCCAAATGTTAAGGTCAAAATTACGAAAAAAAGTTGAAATTTGAGAAAAACGTCAAAATTTCGAGAAAAAAGTCGAAATTTCTAAAAATAACATTTTTTTAAATCGATGTCTTTTCTTTGCCTTTGTAACATTTCAAAAAAGTTGAAATTTGAAGAAAAAAGTCGAAAATTAAGAAAAAAAATCGAGATTTTGGGAAAAAACTCGAAATTTTGAATCTAAAGTCGAAATTTAAAAAAAAAATGGCGAAATTTCGATATTAATTGCAAAATTAGTCGAAATTTGAGAAAAACGTCAAAATTTCGAGAAAAAAGTCGGAATTTGAGAAAAAAGTCGAGATTTCTAGAAAACAGTCGAAATTTCGAGAAAAAAAAAGGTCGAAATTTCGAGAAAAAAATCGAAATTTGCGAGAAAACTCGAAAGTTTGAGTCTAAAGTCGAAATTTTGAGAAAAATATCGAAATGTTAATATTAAGGTCAAAACTTCGAGAAAAAAGTTAAAATTTCAGGAAAACGTCGAAATTTTGAGAAAAAAATCGAAATTTGAGAAAAAAGTCGAGATTTCTAGAAAAAAGTCGAAATTTCGAGAAAAAAAGGTCGAAATTTCGAGAAAAAAATCGAAATTTGCGAGAAAACTCGAAAGTTTGAGTCTAAAGTCGAAATTTTGACAAAAATATCCAAATGTTAATATTAAGGTCAAAACTTCGAGAAAAAAGTTAAAATTTCAGGAAAACGTCGAAATTTTGAGAAAAAATTCGAAATTTGAGAAAAAAGTTGAGATTTCGAAAAAAAAATCGAAATTTTAAAAAAAAAGTCGAAATTTCGAGAAAAATAGTCGAAATTTTGTAAAGTCGAAATTTCGAGAAAAATGTCCAAATGTTAAGGTCAAAATTACGAAAAAAAAGCCGGTATTTGAGAAAAAAGTCGTAAATTGAGAGAAAAAAAACGAACTTTTCAGATTAAGGTAGAAATTTCGAGAAAAAGTCTAAATTTTGAAATATTTCGAGAAAAAAGTCGAAATTTCGGGAAACAAATCGAGTTTCGAGAAAAAAAGTCGAAATTTCGAGGTTAAAAACGAAATTTCTAAAAATAACATTTATTTCTTAAATCGATTTTCTTTCTACGCGTTTGTACCATTTCGAAAAAGTTCAAATTTTCAGAAAAAATTCGAAATTTCCAGAAAAAAAGTCGAAATTGTGAGAAAAAAAGTGGAAATTTGAGAAATTAGTCAAAACTTGAAGTAAAAGTTTGAGAAAAAAGTCAAAACTTGAAATAAAAGTTTGAGAAAAAAATCGAAATTTCTAAATATAACATTTTTTTTAAATCAATGTCCTTTCTGCGCCTTTGTAACATTTCATTAAATTTCAAGTTAAAAATTAAAATTTTTACTTTTTTCTGTAAATGTTGACTTTTTTTCGAAATTTGGGAATTATTGTAAAGTCGATATAAGACGCAAATATCATGTTTTAAAAATAGCGCGGTTGTCATCTTATGAATCCAACCAATGGAAATTCAGAAATCACGTGACCAATTTTAACTAATACCTTTTTGGAATGCGTCGCGGTATTTAACGTCTCGTTTCTTTAGTACTTATTTGTCGGAACATTTGTTAGCATTCGAGTTGGATATACCAAACTGACGAGATCTAACAAGATCGAAACCGGTGCTCGGTTCCCAAATTTCGAATCTAATAAATGTTCAAACCTATTGCTCTGTGCATTAGAATCCTTGTCTTCTGGGAACTTTCCTAGAGAGCAACCGCTTCGCTAGGTGGCAGTGTTTCAACTGTTGGTAGTTCAACTACCTATGATTCACTATACATGCCTGGAGGGCTCGAATGCTAACAAATGTTCCGACAAGTAAGTGTACTAAAGAATCAACGAACGTTACAGTACTTACTTGTCGGAACATTTGTTAGCATTTGAGCCCTCCAGGCATGTATAGTGAATCATAGGTAACTGAACTACCAACAGTTGAAACACTGCCACCTAGCGAAGCGGTTGCTCTCTAGGAAAGTTCCCAGAAGACAAGGATTCTAGTGCACAGACCAATAGGTTTGAACATTTATTAGATTCGAAGTTTGGAAACCAAAGACTGGTTTCGATCTTGTTAGATCTCGTCAGTTTGGTATATCCAACTCGAATGCTAACAAATGTTCCGACAAGTAAGTACTGTAACGTTCGTTGATTCTTTAGTACACTTACTTGTCGGAACATTTGTTAGCATTCGAGCCCTCCAGGCATGTATAGTGAATCATAGGTAGCTGAACTACCAACAGTTGAAACACTGCCACCTAGCAAAGCGGTTGCTCTCTAGGAAAAAGTTCTCAGAAGACAAGGATTCTAATGCATAGACCAATAGGTTAGAACATTTATTAGATTCGAAGTTTGGAAACCAAATACCGGTTTTGATCTTGTGAGATCTCGTCAGTTTGGTATATCAAACTCGAATGCTAACAAATGTTCCGACAAGGAAGTACTAAAGAATCAACGAACGTTACAGTACTTACTTGTCGGAACATTTGGTAGCATTCGAGTTGGATATACCAAACTGACGAGATCTAACAAGATCGAAACCGGTGCTTGGTTCCCAAATTTCGAATCTAATAAATGTTCAAACCTATTGGTCTGTGCATTAGGAACCTTTCCTGTTTATAAAAGGTGCGACTCGAATACTATTTAAGAGTATAGAAGCAGAATACCCTTTTATAAGGATAATTTAGCACTCACTGATTGACTTTTAGGTACATTATCTAGATATAGCTAGGTAACGTTATCTAGATATAGCTAGGTAACGTTATCTAGATATAGCTAGATAACGTTATCTAAATGTAGTTATATAACGTAGCTGGATACGTTATTTAGCAAAACAAAACTAAGAAAAGTGGTTGATTTGTAAACGGAAAGTATGATTGCTTCACATTCTCTGTTTGTTTCTCTACCTTCAAAGCATCCTGAAATATTAGTGAGAAACGCAATCAGTGCAACATCTAGTTAGTAAACTAGATGATCAGTAGATCATATGATGCCAACAATTAACTGCTTCCTACTTACGTCTGTTATCACAGGTGGGTAAGTATGGCAAATCGTCTGATTATATGAATAATTTATATCTATACTAATTGGGTCCAGATTCCTTCTACGTCTTACACTTTGTATGTTATCCTTTAAGTCAAAAATGTCATTACCCATGGTAGTGCAAAAAGCTATCATCAATTCATCTAATATGCATCCTGAAGTGTTCAATAAATGCACTTTACGACCATTTACCTTTTTAAATTTATGTTTGTCAAAAACGACATTCGTTATTTTTTAATTATAATTACCTTCTATGATTTAGAAACACATTCGATGACATAAACAGAGCCTTGGCTTTTTTTGAGTTGGTCAAATTAATTATCAAATTATTATTATAACTATTGGTTAGGAAGCAGTAGCAGTAGTTTCCCAAAGTATGGTACGCGTGTCCCAGGGGTACGAGAAGAATTTGGTGGGAGTACTCAATGCAACGATCGTCTCAATGTATTAGGAAGCTTCAGATGACTTAAAAATTACATTTTTTTTAGATAAACATTAAAAAAGAGAACTTTATCAGCTTGCACAGCCTCAAAAGGTTCGTGTAGACTTCAGAATGATGTTTTATTCAAATTCGTTCAGCAGATACTTTCAGCAGATTAACGTTATCAGCTTGCACAGCTTTAAAGAGTTGGTGTAGACTGCAGAATGATGTTTTGTTCGAATTCGTTCAGTAGATTAACAGAGAGACAAACACACTTCCTCACTTATATATTAGTTAGGAAGCAACAAGGAGTACTCCTTAACTAACTAACATATAAGTGAGGAAGTGTGTTTGTCTCAGAGAGAGACACTTATATATTAGTTAGGAAGCAACAAGGAGTACTCCTTAACTAACTAATATATAAGTGAGGAAGTGTGTTTGTCTCAGAGAGAGACACTTATATATTAGGAAGCAACAAGGAGTACTCCTTAACTAACTAATATATAAGTGAGGAAGTGTGTTTGTCTCAGAGAGAGACACTTATATATTAGGAAGCAACAAGGAGTACTCCTTAACTAACTAATATATAAGTGAGGAAGTGTGTTTGTCTCAGAGAGAGACAAACACATTTCCTCACTTATATATTAGTTAGGAAGCAACAAGGAGTACTCCTTAACTAACTAATATATAAGTGAGGAAGTGTGTTTGTCTCAGAGAGAGACAAACACACTTCCTCACTTATATATTAGTTAGGAAGCAACAAGGAGTACTCCTTAACTAACTAATATATAAGTGAGGAAGTGTGTTTGTCTCAGAGAGAGACAAACACATTTCCTCACTTATATATTAGTTAGGAAGCAACAAGGAGTACTCCTTAACTAACTAATATATAAGTGAGGAAGTGTGTTTGTCTCAGAGAGAGACAAACACCACTTCCTCACTTATATATTAGTTAGGAAGCAACAAGGAGTACTCCTTAACTAACTAATATATAAGTGAGGAAGTGTGTTTGTCTCAGAGAGAGACAAACACATTTCCTCACTTATATATTAGTTAGGAAGCAACAAGGAGTACTCCTTAACTAACTAATATATAAGTGAGGAAGTGTGTTTGTCTCAGAGAGAGACAAACACACTTCCTCACTTATATATTAGTTAGGAAGCAACAAGGAGTACTCCTTAACTAACTAATATATAAGTGAGGAAGTGTGTTTGTCTCAAAGAGAGACAAACACACTTCCTCACTTATATATTAGTTAGGAAGCAACAAGGAGTACTCCTTAACTAACTAATATATAAGTGAGGAAGTGCGTTTGTCTCTCTGTTAATCTACTGAACGAATTTGAATAAAACATGGATCAATACTGAAGGTCATGAAGAATTATGGAAAGGGTACACAGACGTCGAAAGTTTGGGAAACGCTAATCATTAGATTGGACGTTACTATAATCCCTCTTTCGTTACAGTGAATCTCTTGGCGTTT
>CM053336.1:1348077-1365233 GCA_028583605.1 Dastarcus helophoroides | reverse complement strand
TGGAACGGAATGGTCCTTGGTTAGGTTTTGGTTGAGTATCTCTCTGAAGATGATAGCTTGGTTGTCAAAACGCATTAGAGCAACCTTTGTTGAATTTTTTAATCTTTCTTGGTTTCGGGGGACGAGATTTGTATATCAATTTTTGAAGATAACCAGGGGCGAGTCGATGCTACCAAAAAAATTAAAATTTTTTACATTAAGAGTTCTCAGTATTTTTTTCTTACGCTGCTCTCTTGTGAAGTTGTGCTTCATCTGAAGCAACTATTATATTTGCGTTTGGAAGAGCTGCACTTTCAGCGAGACAAGGGATCTTTATAGAAAATGTTCACCATTTGCCCCAAATTGGTTTTTGCTATCTTTAATTTTGAATACTTTAGTTCATAATTTGATGGAACAGAATGGTTCTTGGTTAGGTTTTGGTTGAGTATCTCTCTGAAGATGATAGCTTGGTTGTCAAAACGCATTAGAGCAATCTTTGTTGAATTTTTTAATCTTTCTTGGTTTCGGCGGACAAGATTTGTATATCAATTTTTGAAGATAACCAGGGGCGAGTCAATTCCACCAAAAAAAATTAAAACTTTTTATATTAAGAGTTCTCAGTATTTTTTTTTTCTTACGCTGCTCTCTTGTGAAGTTGTTCTTCATTTGAAACAACTATTATATTTGCGTTTGGAAGAGCTGCACTTTCAGCGAGACAAGGGATCTTTATAGAAAATGTTCACCATTTGCCCCAAATTGGTTTTTGCTATCTTTAATTTTGAATACTTTAGTTCATAATTTGGTGGAACGGAATGGTCCTTGGTTAGGTTTTGGTTGAGTATCTCTCTGAAGACGATAGCTTGGTTATCGAAATGCGTTAGAGCAACCTTTGTTGTGTTTTTTAATCTTTCTTGGGGACAAGTTTCGTATTTCAACCTTTAGTTTAATTGGGATCGATTAAACTGTCTCAAATATGTCCATATTTACTTTCCTAATCAAAATCGTTGTTGTGTCGTGTTCCTGTGATATTAGAGGGTGCACATCAATTCGGGTTAATGGTCAGCATTTTAATCCCCTAATTCCATTCAAATTTAATTTCCGAGAACGATTACCTTTTTGTAATTCTCTGGGATTCAGCCATAAAATATCCCTTGATGAGTCTTTAATCACCGGAGGATTTGACAGTCTATTCTTAACCATTCAATGGTTCTTTTGGGACTTCTTATATTTATAATCTTTTGCTCTTACAAACAGAGAATGATGGAAATATTTATCTAATGAAAATAGTCTTGAAAATCTTGTGATATTTGAGGGCATATCAATTCGGTTTCATGGTCAGCATTTTAATCCCCTAACTTCATTCAAATTTAATTTCTGGGAAAGATTACCTTTTTATAATCCTCTGGGATTCAACCATAAAATATCCTTTAATGAGTTTTTAATCAGTTAAGTATCTGACAGTATTCTTAACCATCCAGTGGTTCTTTTGGATCTTTTTTTATAATCTTTCATTCAAATTTTGTCCCCTGAAAGCAAGGTTGGTTTCAAGGGACAAGATTTGTATTTCAATTTTTGACGAAATATTTGAAAATGTTTATCTTTTTCAAAGGAATTGTTTTGAATGTAGGTAAGTCAGGAACTGTTGAGGCTAAATTCAAATTTTCGATTGAACACTTGATGAAAAACCAATCGAATTTACAAAACTATTTTCCAAAATTTTCAGTTCAAGTCAAGGTTTGAAATTTTAGTAAAAGTTTTGATATTACGTTAAGACTTTGAATGATTTCGAGAATGAATTTAAAATGTGGGCCGATACTCGCCAAGCTGTCATCTTCAAATTTGAAATTTTGAGAATGAAAGTTGGAAAATTTTAGAAAGAAACGAAATTTTCTATTTTAACCTTACAGCTTCTACAAAAATTGATTTTATGGTCGACATTTTAGAGGAAGATTGGAAAAAATGCAAATATTTTCTGTTTAAAGTACACAGTTTTAGAAAGAGTTTCAATTTTTAAAAAAAAAATCGAAACTATCAGCATAGCAACAAAGATTTTCTTTGAAGTGTTTAAGGATCGGTGTTCTCGATGTTTTAACCAAATTAGGCGAAATTTGATCGAAGTCATCAATTTTTCTTGCTGGCAATGACGAATGCTGTCGCTTTATACTTTAAATCCTTATAAGAATGACTATTTATTGCTGCAGATTAATTAATTATTTATGAAAGTTCATTATCCACTAATGTTAAGATTAATATGATTTGATATTATAACCATAATAATAAGTGCTAAGTATGTCTAATAAGCGCATTAATTAAGTTGTTTAAATTTTCGCCAATTTGTCACTTTTTGCCTCTCAGGAATTCAACGATTTCTATAATCTTTCATACATTGCAGAGCTAGTTTTATCATGAATAATTATTTGGGGAAAATACTCTAATTAATAATAATGTTTAATTAAATGGAACGAAAGAAGGAAAGTTGTTTGAAATTGATAGTGCAACATATTTTTTCTTTAACCATGGAAACTTAAAAAAAAACTGTATATTATTTGCAACTAGAATGAAACCTAGACTACAAATTCATGCAGCCTCCAGGCGGCGTGTATAGTGAATCATAGGTAGCTGAACTACCAACAGTTGAAACACTGCCACCTAGCGAAGCGGTTGCTCTCTCGGAAAAATTTACCAGAAGACAAGGATTCTAATGCTAATAGGTTTGAACATTTATTAGATTCGAAGTTTGGAAACCAAATACCGGTTTCGATCTTGTCAGTTTGGTATATCCAATTCGAATGCTAACAAATGTTCCGACAAGTAAGTACTAAAACATTCACAGACGTCAAGCGAGTGACTCTTAGTACTACCACTTATTGGTCCATAGAGAAACTATGGCTATCGTCAACAATGTCGTATGCAAGTAGAATGCAACCTAGACTGCAAATGCATGCAGCCCTCCAGGCATCTACAGTGATTCTTCCTAGGTAGCTGAACTAACAACAGTTAAAACACTGCCACCTAGCGAAGCGGTTGCTTTCTAGGAAAGTTCCCAGAAGACAAGGATTCTAATGCACAAACTAATAGATTTGAACATTTATTAGATTCGAAGTTTGGAAACCAAATACCGGTTTCGATCTTGTTAGATCTCGTCAGTTTGGTATATCTAACTCGATTGCTAACAAATGTTCCTACAAGTACTAAAACATTCACAGACGTCAAGCGAGTGACTCTTAGTACTACCACCTATTGGTCTATAGAGAAACTATGGCCTTAGCCAACAATGTCGTATACAGATAGAATGCAACCTAGACTACAAATTCATGCAGCCCTCCAGGCGGCGTGTATAGTGAATCATAAGTATTTTATTAACAATTTCTCTTATTTTTAATAGCATCTTAATTATAGACCGTTGTTAGGGATTTTCCAGGCCCCAGTTTTTAAAATATTGGCAACAATAGTGTGAAGCAGCAAACATATTTATACTCAAACGATTCTGAGTTGAAAACAAGTAGTTTTAAATGCGACTAAAGATGATTTTTTGGTGGTTCCTCATACGAACCATTCAATCGAATAAACTATTGTTTTATTTACCGATGTTTTTGAAATGTCTTTGAATGTTTAAACGTGTTGCATAATTTTTACTTATCGGTAATAGCAAGTAATAAAACACATATGCGTCAGCTGATAAAATAAAAACACGCTCAAGGCTGAAGGAAATTGGAAAACTAACTTCGAATATTTCTATCGATAGTTAATATTCTAAGCTTGGTTGTTTCTCAACCTAAAGTTTTTAAAAATTGAAATAGAAAATTTGTCCCTTGAAACCAAGAAAGATTAAAAAACACAACAAAGGTGGCTCTAAAAATAAAGAAAAATTAAAAAACACAACAAAGGTTGCTGTGTTGTTGTGTTTTTTAATCTTTTTTAGTTTCAGGGGCAAGTTTTGTATTTCAATTTTTGAAGATAACCAAGGACCGAAAAAAAGTCTGTTTTTGGGAATTTCATGAAACAATTTCACGAGAAAAATAGACAAAATCTATAATATAATTTAAATAATAATAAAGCGTATAATATCACACACCTCTTCCTAATAATTTTTAGTTCTTTTCATCTCTTCATAGAAATCATTTGCTTGACTAAGTGCAATTAATTATTATAATCAGAGATTGAAATTGTGAGTAGGCGAGATGCGTAGGTTTCACTTTTGATACACTCGCACTTGACAAGGTTAATTAACAATTAAAGTACTGAATTAAAGCAACACTTGTATTTACATGACATGAAATGTTGAGAAACTCGACATTTATAAAAAAATCTCGCTATTTTGGATCTAATTCTAAAAATTTAAGTCATAATATAAGTTAATTATTGTAGGGAAAAAAGAGAACACTAAAAGCAATAAGGAGAATAATGTGAAATGACATGTCTGAAATTTTATGAAAATATCAGACAGTATATGAACCAAACATTCATCTCACAACAATGTGAGCAACCTGATGTGGATCAAAGGAGATTCTGAGTTCTGAGAGAGAGTATAATGAAAAGGTTAACTGTTTCAAGATTTAGAAGAACAATTCGTTGATTCTTAGGCGAGAAAATCACGCATTGATCCAAATGCGTGCTTGCAATTCTTTAAGAACAATTTTCGAAAACTTGGGAGCATTTTATCAAAATGTGTACCATAAATGGTTAAGTTTAGGGGGAATTAGAGGATGATGGTTTCGAACAAGAAGCATCAACAAGATGATCCAGTCTAAGGGGGTTCTGGATTTGGGGTGGGTTGCTTAGAATTTAGCCCACCTCCCCTTCTGGGTCCGTTGTGCCATTCCCATGATTGATGCGTCCTTGGTCATTCATTCATCCACCCGACATTGTTAAGAAACTGAAGAATTGAAATACAAATCTTGTTACCTGAAACCAAGAAAGATTAAAAAACACAACAGAGGTTGCTCTAACGCGTTTCGGCAGCCAAGCTATCGTCTTCAGAAAGATATACCTCTCTGTAGGTTAAAGAAGATTAAGCTTTAAAAAAATCGATTTTGATCAAAATAGTTTTGGTGGAGCGGACTGGTTCTTGGTTATCTTCAAAAATTGAAATACAAATCTTGTCCCCTGAAACCAAGAAAGATTAAAAAACACAACAGAGGTTGCTCTAACGCGTTTCGGCAGCCAAGCTATCGTCTTCAGAAAGATATGCCTCTCTGTAGGTTAAAGTAGATTAAACTTTAAAAGAATTGATTTTTATCAAAATAGTTTTGGTGGAACGGACTGGTTCTTGGTTATCTTCAAAAATTGAAATACAAATCTTGCCTCCTGAAACCAAGAAAGATTAAAAAACACAAAAAAGGTTGATTTAATCCATTACGACAGCCAAGCTATCATCTTCAGAGATGGACCAGTCCGTTCCATAAAAAAACTGAAGAATTTCCCTTGAATGCGCCTCTTTCAAACCAACTACATTAGACCAGACGTCCCCCAGCGTGAATCCTCTGGTTGATACTAGTGCCGGACAGTGACAGACACATCAAGTATCGACACTCTCATGTTTTAAACTCCCCCTGCAGCTTGGGTCATTTATTATTCCCATTTTGTGAAGATGTTACTTTAATTGACAGTGACCTGTCCAAATCCCTTCAAGTTTCCTGAGGTTGTTTCTTGAAAGCTGTAGGCGTAGCTTTACCCTGTCCCTGTAAGGCATTCTAATGAATGCGTGGGTCCACTCTGAGGGATTTTTGACCTAATGTGGCAAGTTTGATAGAGGTGCATCCGAAGGACGTTCTTCGGTTCTTCGGAATAGATGAACAAGGACGTTTCAGTTCTAAATCCAGTTGACAAAAGATAGAAGTTGAACGGACGCTGTTCTATTTCCCACGTTTATTAATTAGAATATATACATTTTTACTGATTAATGATTCCAATCAATAGGTCAATATATTAGTTATTAAATACGCATCAGGAGGCAGCGTAACTCATTTATATTAATGGAAATCAGGAGCACAATTATGTTCATTTCGGATGACCTTCATCTCATAACTCTTCGTCGGTTGACCTAAGTACGATTGATTTAAATCTGGCAACATCCCAATGTTCAATTATCACATCCGTAATCGGCACTTTAAAACGGAAGCAGGACACACAAAGGCTTCATCTGTTGGCAGATTCACTTGACACGTCATATGGAGTATGCAGTTGAACTTGCACCTCAGGATTATGTGCTTGCTCTTGAAAACCTTAAAAGTGAGAAATTTATTACCTTTATGTTTACTCGCCTGGCAGCTGTTCTTGATTAAATGAAAATTGTCTTAAACAACTTTATTATATATGATATTACAACATACTCGCCCTCAAAATTCACAAACATGGACCTGTACTGTAGAGCGTAGACTTCTGATATTTAAAACAGATTAAAAAAAAAATTGAAATACAGTGCTTGTCCCCTGAAACAAAGAAAGATTAAAAAACACAACAAAGGTTGCTCTAAAGAGCACGAGTTCTAAAGTTTGTTGTGTTTTTTAATCTTTCTTGGTTTCAGGGGACAAGTACTGTATTTCAATGTTTGAAGATAACCAAGGACCAGTCCGTTCCACCAAAAAAAATTTCTTTTACCAAATCTGGAACTGGAGGCGCATTTGAAGAGGTTCTTTCTTCTACAAAATATTTTCCAACCCAAGGCACCTAATTTGGTCAGAATATACTTACATATTCCTTAGATCGTACATTTGTGTGGGGTTGTTTGGTTTTTGGTGACCTTCGACCAACTTGGCTCGTTTGTGAGTAACCCTCTAAATGTCTCTCAAATTTTTCATAAAATTTAGGACATTCCTCGGAGTTGAGATGCTCGCAGGAAAGAATTTATCCCTCCAAGGGTAAGATTTTTAAAAAACACGAGACCAAATTCCTTTGCGGTCCAGCTTGACACAGTTACGACTTCCGTCTATGGGAACTCTTAGAACTTCCAATGGAATTCGTTACCGAACGGAATTTTCCCCAACATATCCTTGTTTAAGAAAGCGCTTCATCGCCATCTATCCTTGTTTTCGCATTCTACTCGCGGTGCTCTGAATCCATGTATGATGATGATGTATATATGAAGGGGTTGCCCTTTGCGAGTGAATTGGACTCAAAAAAAAGTTGCCAATTTCAGCAGCATTTTCATCCTTCTGAAACGTTTCATTCTGGCCTGAATCAGTGAGAATATATGCTCTGCTGACAACTCAGAGACAGCAGGATCTATATAAACCGTTATCTGGATTGTACTGTTGCGGGCTTATCGGTCCGAATTGATTATTAACACGTGAATTGATTAATACCCACTTTATTACCAAACTAAACTCGGAACACTACAATTGAATAATGAACTCACTTATTTACTTCTAACTACTAACCCACTAATTACACTGACTGAATCTAACTAACTAAAGGGAAAGGCGACCGCCTTATATAGTTTTGGCTCCCAGGTTCTAGAAAAATCCCGCAGATCACGCTTATCGTTTGCCTAAATTTCTGGAACGGTTATCTGCCGTTTGCTTTATTATCGCGGCCGCTTTCCCCTTATCAGATCTTTCTAGAAACTTCTCTTACGTAGTAAATTCTACAATTTACATTTCGCTACAGTACTTAAAAAAAGTTACCAATTTCAACAGCATTTTCATCCTTCTGAAACGTCTCATTCTGTCCTGAATCAGTGAGAATATATGCTCTGCTGATAACTCCGAGACAGCAGGATCTATATAAACCGTTATCTGGATTGTACTGTTGCGGGCTTATCGGTTCGAATTGATTATTAACACGTGAATTGATTAATACCCACTTTATTACCAAACTAAACTCGGAACACTACAATTGAATAATGAACTCACTTATTTACTTCTAACTACTAACCCACTAATAACACTGATTGAATCTAACTAACTAAAGGTAAAGGCGACCGCCTTATATAGTTTTGGCTCCCAGGTTCGAGAAAAATCCCGCAGATAAGGCTAATCGTTTGCCGAAATTTCTGGAACGCTTATCTGCCGTTTGCTTTATTATCGCGGCCGCTTTCCCCTTATCAGATCTTCCTAGAAACTTTTCTTACGTTCTAAATTCTACAATTTACATTTCGTTACATTACTTAAATAAAAGTTACCAATTTTGGCAGCATTTTTATCCTTCTGTCCTGAATCAGTGCGAATATGTGCTCTGCTGACAGCTCCAAGACAGCATAGACCGTTATCTGCTTTACTTATTTTCTTGAGGCGATATCTCAAGCGGCAATAACCGATACCAAGACCTGTAATGAACCTCAAATCGTTCTTGGATGAGCTTTCTTGCGTTCTCTGACGAATAATTGACTAGAAATCTTTTCGTTTGTCTTTGCTCTGTAGTATTTTTCCAGAAAAGTATATGTAGGGGAGACTGGGGTATTCTGGACCACTGGGAATTGAGGATCAGCTTTATATTTTTTTTTTCTAGTAGTGGTTGTAACTGTCGTCATCTCGCCTCATGTTAAGCTTATTTTACTTTCAGTATTCAATTTGTGTACACGAACCGTTTCCTAGCTTCGATATCAAACAGAAATGTGTTACTTAGAAATTTTTTTTGTTCACTTTAAGTTTCGTCTAATTAAACCACACTTTTCGAGAACCAATTTAGATAAATATCTTCATAATATTCGCGGAATGAGTCTTCGACTCAAACATGAAATTTTCCATGAAGTTTGTATTTGGTTATTCATATGCTGCCATCTTGTAAAAAAGGACGCTCGGGGAATTGCGGACCATTTTTGTCGGGAAATTATGGATAGCGTAATGCTTTACGTTTCACAAGCTAATTTCGTGTGTTTCATAAGTGGTTATTCATGCAAATTTTCAACTCAGCTTTATTTTTCGGCAATTTCTAATAGTTTTTTGGTACGATAATAATTTCGTTTCCAACTGATTTTCATTGACATTTGTCACCCCACTTCATTTTGTTTCTTTTTCATAATATTCTGTCATTTTCAGTCAAAAATAAAACGTTTTTCTACCACATTTTTCAATTTTTTTAATCGATTTACAAAGTGGTCCGTAATTCCCCGACATTTTTCAAAATTGCAATAATACAATTTTTGCGCCAACTGATATAAGTTATATAATTTAATACAATTTGACCAAACTGCTGCGACCCAAAGAGAGGTTATTAGTTGTACTACAAATTCCGGCTTTGAAATGTTCAGAAAAAAATATTTTCTTGCCAGTTTTTAGCCAAAATAAAAAGGCGTTCCATAATTCCCCAGTCTCCCCTACATTTTCCCAATTATGGAGTTTCGTTGAAGCGTGCTTTTTAGTAATACCAAAGAATGGTTCGGTATCTATAATGGCTCCCGTTTTCGCAAGGCTATCACTATCTTATTTTCTTTTATCTTCTGGTGGCTTGGCACCCGTATTGAGGTCAATTTATTACCTATTGACATTTCTTTTAGATATTGCTTGCACTCCCAGACAATCAAGTCAATCAAGTCAATCAAGTCAAAAGTATAGGACTTTAATCCTCCAAGAACTTCCTGGTTATCTGATAATATTGTAACGAAATGTAAATTATAGAATTTGGTACGTAAGAAAATTTTCTAGAAAGATCTGGTAAGGGAAAGCGGCCGCGATAATGAAGCAAATGACAGATAAGCGTTCCATAAGCTGGATTTTTCTAAAACCTGGAAGCGAAAACTATATAAGGCGGTCGCCTTTTTCTCGAGTCAGTCAGTTAGTGTACTTTGTTTTTTACAATTTATTTAACATTCAGTTAGTGTAGTTAGCTAGTGAGTTAGTAATTAGGAGTAAGTTAATTAATCAGTTGTAATGTTCCGGGCTTGGTTTAGAAATAAAGTGGGTATTATTCAACAAGTTTTAATAATCATTCGAACCGACAGCCCTCAACAATACAGATATTCTAGTTCCTCTAATACGACTCTTAAGACATTCACAAGTGCGCATATTTATGGCATGTACTTTTGCCTGAAATATGGTGAGGGAGAGAGGGAGAGATTGTCCAGGGATTGTGATGCTTTATTTCTTAAGAAGAATAAAAAACTAAATATAGAGATTTAGTAAGCTATTCACTTATTCTTCTGGGTTTTGCCAAGGATCTACTGGAAATTGTTCGACACGTTCCCGTTCGATGTTATCCCTTACAATAGAGAGCTTCTTCAAGAACAAACAAAAAAAAAACAAATTCAAGTCGATAATTCAATATGTCAAACATCCAGAGGCGAAACTTCCGAATTAAAATTGGCTCGAAAAACAATGATAACGGAATGCGCCGTGAATGAAGAAGAGCAAGTCAATTCAGTAGGTTAATGTCAACTCAGTATGTCAATGTCAACTCAGTATGTCACCGTCAATCCAGTATGTTTCTTTTTTTAAGTTTAATCCACTCGCAAAGAGTAACCCCATTATGCGTTCAAAGCACTACTAGTAGGATGCGGAAACAAGGATAGATGGCGATGAACCGCCTTCTTAAACAAGGATAGGTTATAATTTTTGGGAAAAATTCCTTTCAGTAACAAGTTCCATAATTTGGAAGTTCTCTAGAAAAAGGAGTCCTCACTGTGTCAAGCTGGACCGCACAGGAATTTGCCGTCTCCGACTGTCTAGTACGCCTCAAGAATCTTGCCCTTGGGGGAACCAATCCAATTAGTTCCTGCGAGCGTCCACGTCAACTCAGTATGTGAACGTTAACTCAGTATGTCAACGTCAACTCAGTATGTAAACGTCAACCCAGTATGTCAACGTCAATTCAGTATGTCAACGTCAACTCAGTATGTCAACGTCAACTCAGTATGTCGAGGTCAACCCTACCACGAACCAAACTCATCTGCAGAGATTTTAAAATGAACAAACCAAGATTTAAGGGATCCCGTAAAATTCAGCATCTCATTCACATCAAAAGCGAAACTCTTTTAAAATGAAAATGACACAAAAGGTAATCAAAACAAAAAGAACTCTTTAACTCTGTGCATCACCACACCATTACATCAATACATCAGAGGTGAAATTTCTGATGATCAGATTCTGATGATGATGATCGGTAGAGTGATGATGGAAGATAATCGGTAGAGTTTCTCTTCTGGTTTAGTTGACTGGCTACAGTTTTGACTTCAAAAAAGCAGTAAGCATTTTGCAGAGGATTTTTAGTTTATCAGTTTAAGAGTGCCCAGACACCTCTCCTGCAAAACTCTTCTAAGCAACAATCAGTTAATTTTTTATTTCTTTTTCTTTAAAGAGATTTTTAATTCATCAGTACGACATTTTCATCTACAAAGAGGGATTGATATGAGTAGAATTTTTGATAAAAAATGATACAGTTTTGAAGTGAAACTTCTGATGATGATTGGTAGAGTTTCTCTTCTGGTTCAGTTAGCTGGCTGCAGTTTTGATTCCAAAAAACCTGTAAACATTTTGCAGAGGATTTTTAGTTTATCAGTTTAAGAGTGCCCAGACAACTCTTCTCCAAAACTCTTCTAAGCAACAATCAGTTAATTTTTTATTTCTTCTTCTTCAAAGAGATTTAATTCATCAGTACGACATTTTCATCTACAAAGAGGGATTGATGTGAGTAGAATTTTTGATAAAAAATGATACAGTCTTGAAGTGAAACTTCTGATGATGATTGGTAGAGTTTCTCTTCTGGTTCAGTTGGCTGGCTACAGTTTTGATTCCAAAAAAGCAGTAAACATTTTGCAGAGGATTTTCAGTTTATCAGTTTAAGAGTGCCCAGACACTTCTTCTCGAAAACTCTTCTAAGCAACAATCAGTTAATTTTTTTATTTCTTCTTCTTCAAAGAGATTTAATTCATCAGTACGATATTTTCATCTACAAAGAGGTATTGATATAAGTAGAATTTTCGATAAAAAATGATACAGTCTTGAGGTGAAATTTCTGATGATCGGTAGAGTTTCTCTTCTGGTTCAGTTGGCTGGTTGCAGTTTCGATTCCAAAAAACCAGTAAACATTTTGCAGAGGATTTTCAGTTTATCAGTTTAAGAGTGCCCAGACACCTCTTCTCCAAAACTCTTCTAGGCAACAATCAGTTAATCTTTTATTTCTTCTTCTTCAAAGAGATTTAATTCATCAGTACGACATTTTCATCTACAAAGAGGGATTGATGTGAGTAGAATTTTTGATAAAAAATGATACAGTCTTGAGGTGAAACTTCTGATGATCGTTAGAGTTTTTCTTCTGGTTCAGTTGGCTGGCTGCAGATTTGATTCCAAAAAACTAGTAAGCATTTTGCAGAGGATTTTTAGTTTATCAGTTTAAGAGTGCCCAAACACTTCTTCTCGAAAACTCTTCTAAGCAACAATCAGTTAATTTTTGTATTTCTTCTTCTTCAAAGAGATTTAATTCATCAGTACGACATTTTCATCTCCAAAGAGGTATTGATATAAGTAGAATTTTCGATAAAAAATGATACAGTCTTGAGGTGAAACTTCTGATGATCGTTAGAGTTTCTCTTTTGGTTCAGTTGGCTGGCTGCAGTTTTGATTCCAAAAAACCAGTAAACATTTTGCAGAGGATTTTCAGTTTATCATTTCAAGAGTGCCCATACAACTCATCTCCAAAACTCTTCTAAGCAACAATCAGTTAATGTTTTATTTCTTCTTCTTCAAAGAGATTTAATTCATCAGTACGACATTTTCATCTACAAAGAGGTATTGAAATGAGTAGAATTTTTGATAAAAAATGAAACAGTCTAGAGGTGAAACTTCTGATGATGATTCCCTCCTGGTTCAGTTGACTGGCTGCAGTTTTGCTTCCAAAAAACCAGTAAACATTTTGCAGAGGATTTTCAGTTTATCAGTTTAAGAGTGCCCAGACACCTCTTCTCCAAAACTCTTCTAAGCAACAATCAGTCAATTTTTTATTTCTTCTTCTTCAAAGAGATTTAATTCATCGGTACGACATTTTCATCTACAAAGAGGTATTGAAATGAGTAGAATTTTTGATAAAAAATGAAACAGTCTTGAGGTGAAACTTCTGATGATCGGTAGAGTTTCTCTTCTGGTTCAGTTGGCTGGCTGCAGTTTTGATTCCAAAAAACCAGTAAACATTTTGCAGAGGATTTTCAGTTTATCAGTTTAAGAGTCCCAGACACCTCTTCTCCAAAACTCTTCTAAGCAACAATCAGTTAATGTTTTATTTCTTCTTCTTCAAAGAGATTTAATTCATCAGTACGACATTTTCATCTACAAAGAGGTATTGATATGAGTAGAATTTTTGATAAAAAATGATACAATATATGGAACTTGAACATGGTTGCACAGGTAAAAAACGTACGGTTTAGGTGATGATGAAATTAATGAACCTTCTAAAATTACGCATGCAACTTGATATTATTATAAGAAGCACCAGTGTGACAACCGCTACGTTAAATTACAGTGTTTTAAAACGTAATTATAAACTTTCCATGGATATCCTTCGCAAAATATTGATATATAGCATCGAGAATGTGTTCATTAAACAAAAAACAACCTTTTAATTTTAATAATTTTGTAAGAGAGACCTGTATTTACGGGGAAACGTGATCGGCATCTTAAATGGTTACTCCTAAAAATTTCTATTCGACAATTCTCCATGCACTACTTATTGACTTAGCAGTAACATGATCGATTTAATTTACATTTCTTTGATTTCTTTTGTATAATGTAATCGAGGAAACATGTGTAATTCAATCACTGTAAAAACATGATTCGTGTAACTGTTAATTGAATACTTTTTTAAAATTGTTTAGTCCCAATGATATATTTAAAACATAAAAGGAAAAAAAGACATTTTTCGGGCGCATTCAGTTCAAAGATATCGTAATTTATTTTATTAAGACAAATTACATTTTATCAAAACAAATTACATTTTAATAAAACAAATTACATTTTATTAAAACAAATTACATTAGAAAGCTAAATACTAGTGTCACTTTTCAACATAATTTTATCTTGCAAACATACAAAATTTCCAATGATGTGCACTGCAAATGTAACCTTGTTGAAACTCATAAGCAGGACCGGATTTAGACTTGATGAGACACCTTAAACTATTTGAGATATGGGGCCACTGTTGCCAGTGTTGTTTTCTACAAGTATTTTCATGGAAAATGGTCACAGAAATTAACAGGATTGATCCCCCCAAGGGCAAGATTCTTGAGGCGTACTAGACAGTGGCGAAGACAGCAAATTCCTGTGCGGTTCAGCTTGACACAGCGAGGATTTCTGTCTACGGAGGCTCATTATTCTACAGAACTTCCAAGCTATGGAACTCGTTGAAATTCGAAGCTTGTTCCCTGAAACCTAGAAAGTGTTAGAAGATTTGTATTTTAATTTTTAAAGATAACCAAGGACCACCAAAATTATGGAACTCGTTCCTTCCCCAAAAATTAGAACCTATCCTTGTTTAAGAAGGCGGTTCATCGCTGCCTTATTTTCGCATCCTACTCACGGTGCTTTGAAGGCATAATGGGGTTACCCTTTACAAGTGGATTGAACATAAAAAAAGTAAATATTAAGTTTTTTGCTTTGCTGGGAATTAAAAGAGGTAATCACACCACCTTGCGAAGTTTGGGTCACCTAAAAAAAACCTTTTTCTTAACGTTTTCAGGAAGCTCAATAATTTTGATTGAAAAAAAAAATAATGTTTTCGCTTAGCCTTTTATATCAACAAAAGATTGTTGGCATAAAAGTCGTCGATAAGAATCGACGTCTAAAAAAAAAGTCCTCAACCCTATTTTTCCCTACAACTTCTCCTGGACAACACTGTGCCTCATTATGATTGTTTAAAGGGCCTTAAGCTTGTATAGATTATATCTTATATGTAAATCTATCTCCTGCTCATAAGGAATAAATATTAAGTCCATTGTACAAGAAAATATAAGATAGTTATAAGTGAAACCAATAGTGCCCAACTGTAAGTTGTTTTTTAGGTTTAAATTTAAAATTCTGACTTTTTTTTCTCGAAATTTTGAACCCAAAATTGTACATTTTAGAAAGAAGATATAAAATTGAAATACAAATCTTGTTCCCTAAAACCAAGAAAGATTAAAAAACACAACAGAGGTTGGTCTAACGCGTTTCGACACCCAAGCTATCATCTTCAGAAAGATACTAACTTTGTTGTGTTTTTTAACCTTTCTCGGTTTCAGGGGACAAATTTTGTATTTCAATTTTTGAAGATAACCAAGGACCAAAATTGTTCTGCTAAAATTGATATACATGCCCCTTGAAGCCAAGAAAGATTAAAAAAGACAACAAACAGTTGCTCTGGAGCGTTTCGATAGCCAAGCTTTCATCTTCAAAGAGATATTGTTCTGTTGATCAAATTACTAGCCCCCGAGATCAAATTTCTGAAATGTCCCAAGAGAGAGTGGTGTGGGGGCCCGCGAATGATCGAAATTTGAAAAAAAAAAGTCACAGTGCTCGTTGATATTCAGTCGATGTTGTGCTCAATATGTAGATGTTTTCTGCAGCGTAAGATTTCAACATCTTTGACTTTGACCATTGCAGCTGAAGTCGTAACACTCCATTGTTTAAGAAGGTCACGTTAAAAATAAATATATAGGCTACTCACATAATGACGAGAAACTTCATCGCGAGTTAATTGTGTTATCTGGTCAGATGAGATAAGTATGACATGATCGGTTGGTTTTTAATAAGGGATTACTTTCCGTCTGGCGAGACGGTTAACGATGTCTTCGAGACTTCCAGATCTGTGTCTTTGTGTCATTGATTTCGCTATTAACAGAACGCAGGAAGCAATTTCACATCCATGCAATTTGGTTTGTGTACGAGCACTTGTTACAGAACACCTCCGGCAAAAAATTATGCTTTATTATCACGGATGTTGCGGCATATTTCGCTCGTTTCGACCGAACGACTTCATTCGAAATGAAAGATTGACTAATACCGTTTAGATTTTAGATATTTATGACAGTTTGGCCAATTGGACAGACCCTCTGCTGGTCGCCGCCACTTTATTTACATGAGAATTGCTGTTTAAAAAATTACTGAATTAGATTTCGTGAAATTTGGTAACGAATTCTACTCGTTGGCTTAATCAGTAAATTCGTGCGTTTTCTTAAAAAATGTGAACGTTTTGAAGTTAATGTCGAAAAAAATTACAGTCTAGTCAAAATCGAAATAAATAATAAAAAAAAATGGCGACAGGTTAAAGAATTTCGAAAAAAAAGTTTTAAAAATTAAGCTTTTACAATCGAAATTCTTGGGAAAAAAGCAAAAGGTATAAACTAGTAATTATACGAAAAAATCAGATTCGGATAAAAACCCAAAATTTATCCATAAACACGAGGCTAAATTCTAAATTTTGAGAAGAAATTAAATATTTGTAAGAAATTAAATATTTGTAAGAAAGGGAGATCTGTTCAAGTATCTCAGAGCAAAGCTTTCTTCTTTGAATGAATCTAAGATGCAATGGAGTATTTGTTATCCACATTTTAATTATTGTTACGGGCTTATCGGTTCGAATTGATTACCACTTGTGAATTATACCACTTTATTTGCAAACTAAACTCGAAATAGTACAACTTCAACTAACATTGTTTAATTAACTTCTTACTACTAACTCACTAACTACATTGATTAACTGACTCTTCTGACTGACTCGAGGGAAAGGCGATCGCCTTATATAGTTTTGGCTCCCAGGTTCTAGAAGAATCCCGCAGATATGGCTTATCCTTTGCCGAAATTTCTGAAACGCTTATCTGCAGTTTGCTTCATTATCGCCGCCGTTTTTCCCTTATCAGATCCTTCTAGAAACTTTCCTTACGTACTAAATTCTACAATTTACATTTCGTTACATTATGATTTCAATTCAAGTATTGTAAAGCATTGGGCAAGGAAAATGAGATGAGATAAGAGTACACTAAAAGCAAAATTCGGTATTAATAACTCCCATTACTACCTTTACAAAAATTCGGAAGCAAAGAGCAATATTTGTTGAGAAAAATCTGTATTTCCAGTTTTTACTTGCAAAAATCTGTATCATCAATGATTTTTTTAAATTTTTTGAGATAATTACAAATTTTTTAAGAAAATTACAAATTTTTTGAGAAAATTATAAATTTTTCGAGAAAATTTACAAATTTAGAAGAAAAAATATGTTTTTTTAACCACAGTAATACATACTTATCACGTAAAAATATGTCTACTTAGAAAGTTACG